>SJYT01000964.1:322429-332999 GCA_006410635.1 Cephalophus harveyi | reverse complement strand
GCAATCTTGATTCCAGCTTGTGTTTCTTCCAGTCCAGCGTTTCTCATGATGTACTCTGCATATAAGTTAAATAAGCAGGGTGACAATATACAGCCTTGACGCACTCCTTTTCCTATTTGGAACCAGTCTGTTGTTCCATGTCCAGTCCTAACTGTTGCTTCCTGACCTGCATACAGATTTCTCAAGAGGCAGGTTAGGTGGTCTGGTATTCCCATCTCTTTCAGAATTTTCCACAGTTTATTGTGATCCACACAGTCAAAGGCTTTGGCATAGTCGATAAAGCAGAAGTAGATGTTTTTCTGGAACTCTCTTGCTTTTTCCATGATCCAGTGGATGTTGGCAATTTGATCTCTGGTTCCCCTGCCTTTTCTAAAGCCAGCTTGAACATCAGGGAGTTCACGGTTCACGTATTGCTGAAGCCTGGCTTGGAGGATTTTTAGCATTACTTTACTAGCATGTGAGATGAGTGCAATTGTGCGGTAATTGGAGCATTCTTTTGCATTGCCTTTCTTTGGGATTGGAATGAAAACTGACCTTTTCCAGTCCTGTGGTCATTTAGCCTACTCCCTCTAAAATGTATCAGATCACTCTGTAAGCCTATGCCCTCATTCTAGTGATAGAATCATCTCCCTCTTTGTTTGTCTAAAATGACTGTTATCATAAGAAAGTCCTGAACTAACAGCACTAACACGTCAGTTCTCTCTATGGGTTTCTAGATATTTGTGCCACTCATAAATTTTTCACAATATAATGTGTTAAGCAAGAAATTCATCTAGAGAATACTTCTTAAATGACTTACTGTGGTTCTCTATCTATTTAAATTTTGGGGGAAAGTAATCTTTATAGAAATATTCAGCCTGGCTATGTTGATTGAAGTGTATCAAGAGCAGGAATGGTTATTATTTCAGTGAATGGAGCAGTGTCAGTTTCTCACAGAAATACCCTGAATAATATGAGACATTATATGAATTATTTATCACTCACAAGATAATATATGTTAGTATGCTTTGCCAAGGATAGCTGGTTAGGTAGAAACTGTTACTCCAGAAATAGCACACCTATTTCTTCAACAACTGTAACCTCAGAAGGGTCCTTATTATAAGTAAGTTATTGAACCAAAGGGAAGGCTGGAAGCTTAGGTCCCAAAGTTTGAGCAGTTTATGTTCTAATTTGTTTCTTAATCTCTCCATAGAAAGTAGTACCGTTTCCACTGGAACAGACCATGGCCTGAAGTCTGTAAAGATCTGTCCAGATAAAATAGATTTGAGGGAATACCCTGTCTTATTAGTTTTAAATGACAACATTCATCACCCCTACCACCATCTTCTGGCTGTTAATAGCTGCAGTCAGTCAGTTCAGTCGCTCAGTTGTGTCCAACTCTGCCACCCCATGGACTGCAACACCATAGGCCTCCCTGTCCATACCAACTCTTGGAGCCTACACAAATTCATGTCCATTGAGTCTGTGATGCCATCCAACCATCTCATCCTCTGTCGTCCCCTTCTCCTCCTGCTTTCAATGTTTCACAAATCAGGGTCTTTTCCAATGAGTCGGTTCTTTGCATCAAGTGGCCAAAGTATCGGAGTTTCAGCTTCAACATCAGTCCCTCCGATGATTATTCAGGACCGATTTCCTTTAGGATGGACTGGTTGGATCTCCTTGTAGCCCACGGGACTCTCAAGAGTCTTCTCCAACATCACAGTTCTTCAATTCTTTGGCACTCAGCTTTCTTTAAAGTCCAGCTCTCACATCCATACATGACTACCAGAAAAACCATAGCTTTGACTAGACAGGCCTTTGCTGATAAAGTAATGTCTCTGTTTTTTAATATACTGTCTAGTTTGGCCATAATTTTCCTTCCAAGGAGCAAGCGTCTTTTAATTTCAAGGCTGCAGTTATCATCTGCAGTGATTTTGGAGCCCAAGAAAATAAAGTCACTTTTTCCACTGTTTCCCCATCTATTTCCCATGAAGTGATGGGACCAAATGCCATGATCTTAGTTTTATGAATGCTGAGTTTTAAGCCAACGTTTTCACTCTCCCCTTTCACTTTCATCAAGAGGCCCTTTAGTTCTTCTTCATTTTCTGCCATAACAGTGGTGTCATCTGCATATCTGAGGTTATTGATGTTTCTCCCGGCCATTTTGATTCCAGCTTGTGCTTCATCCAGCCTGGCATTTCTCATAATGTACTCTGGATATAAGTTAAATAAGCAGGGTGATAATATACAGCCTTAATGTACTCCTTTCCCAGTTTGGAACTCTGTTCCCTGTTTGGAACCATTCTGTTGTTCCATGTCCAGTTCTAACCGTTGCTTCTTGAAACTGCATACAGATATTTCAGGAGGCAGGTCAGGTGGTCTGATATTCTCATCTCTTTAAGAATTTTCCAGTTTGTTGTGATCCACACAGTCAAAGGCTTTGGTATAGTCAATAAAGCAAAAGTTAATAGCATCAGCCAATCCCTAAGAATTTCCTATCCTGGGGATTTGAGTTCACTGAAACTAAATAAATCTGCTTTTATTTTAAATACTTATTGACTTTTTTGTGGCCCTTACCAATAAAACCATCAAATATTACCCTGACCAGGTAAGTAGATAAGCATCCTCACCCAAATGAAGAGTTTCCCTACAAAAGTCCAATAGCAGTTTATGAGAAAAATAACTAGACTTATATAATGAAAACAGGGACAGGAAAAAAATAAAACTGGAATTTAACTTTGATATAGTCAAAGGACCTTGATTTTGGAAAGTCACTTCTTTTCTTTGTGTCTATTTCCTACTTTATCAAATAAAAGAAGGCTGAATAACTAGACAACTTTTGAAAAACAAAAACCTAAATAAAGATCCAACAGATGGGGGTTACTAGTGAAAGGTACAAGCAACTTTCATACTTTGGTTGCCTCCGAAGCCCTCAGTTCAGTTCAGCTCAGTTCAGTCACTCAGTTGTGTCCAACTCTTTGTGACCATATGAATCGCAGCAAGCCAGGCCTCCCTGTCCATCACTGACTCCCGGAGTTCACTCAGACTCACGTCCATCGAGTCCGTGATGCCATCCAGCCATCTCATCCCCTGTTGTCCCCTTCTCCTCCTGCCCCCAATCTCTCCCAGCATCAGAGTCTTTTCCAATAAGTGAACTCTCCACATAAGGTGGCCAAATTATTAGAGTTTCAGCTTTAGCATCACTCCTTCCAAAGAACACCAAGGACTGATCTTCTTTAGAATGGACTGGTTGGATCTCCTTGCAGTCCAAGAGACTCTCAAGAGTCTTCTCCAACACCACAGTTCAAAAACATCAATTCTTTGGTGCTCAGCTTTCTTCACAGTCCAACTCTTGCATCCATACATGACCACTGGAAAAACCATAGCCTTGACTAGACGGACCTTTGTTGGCAAAGTAATGTCTCTGCTTTTCAATATGCTACCTAGGTTGGTCATAACTTTCCTTCCAAGGAGTAAGCGTCTTTTAATTTCATGGCTGCAGTCATCATCTGCAGTGATTTTGGAGCCCAAAAACATAAAGTCTGACACTGTTTCCCCATCTATTTCCCATGAAGTGATGGGACCAGATGCCATGATCTTCGTTTTCTGAATGTTGAGCTTTAAGCCAACTTTTTCTCTCTTCTCTCTCACTTTCATCAAGTGGCTTTTTAGCTCTTCTTCACTTTCTGCCATAAGGGTGGTGTCATCTGCATATCTGAGGTTATTGATATTTCTTCTGGCAATCTTGATTCCAGCTTGTGTTTCTTCCAGTCCAGCGTTTCTCATGATGCACTCTCTGCATATAAGTTAAATAAGCAGGGTGACAATATACAGCCTTAATGTACTCTTTTTCCTATTTGGAACCAGTCTGTTGTTCCATGTCCAGTTCTAACTCCTGACCTGCATATAGGTTTCTCAAGAGGCAGGTCAGGTGGTCTGGTATTCCCATCTCTTGAAAAATTTTCCACAATTTGTTGTGATCCACACAGTCAAAGGCTTTAGCATAGTCAATAAAGCAGAAATAGATGCTTTTCTGGAACTCCCTTGCTTTTTCCATGATCCAGTGGATGTTGGCAGTTTGATCTCTAGTTCCTCTGCCTTTTCTAAAACCAGCTTGAAGCCCTCAGTGCTTTACACTAGGAGTTCTTGGTGATGGGACTATAGATGGCTGAGAAAGTCATATGATTTATTATATTCAGGATGCACTCAGTGAAAAGTAATGCCTCTTAGAAACAGTTCTTCTTAAAATTATTATTATTATTATTATTTGCTTGTGTTAATTTGATCCACTATAGAGTAAATGTCACTTCTCTGGGAAACACACTTATATGGAATTCCCCATATTCTGAAATTTTTGAGGCTGAGAACTCTTCCAGAGGAAAGCCTAGGACTTAGTCTTTTTTTATTTCCTAGAATTTAGGAAGTTAGTGGCAAGCAGAAGACAATTAGTATTTGAAGGCATGAATTAAAAGCCTGAGTTTACAACTATTATAATTAATAGTAATATTATTATATAACATTCTATAAATTATACATATATGAACACATTATAAACATTATATAAAAATACATATTCTACAAATATGAATAAATTATATAAAATTTTATATTATCTATAATAGAGAAATACATGATTATCATTATACTATATTACATTACATTATTAAGACTTCCACAGTGGCTCCGGAGTAAAGAATTCCTGCAATGCAGGAAATCATTCCTGCAAAGGAATTCCAGGCAATAAAGAACATCTGCAATGCAACTGGTCCATCCTGAAGGAGATCAACCCTGGGATTTCTTTGGAAGGAATGATGCTAAAGCTGAAACTCCAGTACTTTGGCCACCTCATGCGAAGAGCTGACTCATTGGAAAAGACTCTGATGCTGGGAGGGATTGGGGGCAGGAGGAGAAGGGGACGACAGGGGATGAGATGGCTGGATGGCATCACTGACTCAATGGACTTGGGATTTCTTTGGAAGGAATGATGCTAAAGCTGAAACTCCAGTACTTTGGCCACCTCATGCGAAGAGCTGACTCATTGGAAAAGACTCTGATGCTGGGAGGGATTGGGGGCAGGAGGAGAAGGGGACGACCGAGGATGAGATGGCTGGATGGCATCACTGACTCGATGGATGTGAGTCTGAGTGAACTCCGAGAGATGGTGATGAACAGGGAGGCCTGGCATGCTGCGATTGATGGGGTCGCAGAGTCGGACACGACCGAGCAACTGAACTGAACTGAACTGAACTGCAATGCAGAAGACAATCCCAGATTCGATCCCTAAGTCGAGAATATCCCCCAGAGGAGGGCATGGCAACCCACTCCAGCATTCTTGCCTGGAGAATTCCATGGACAGAGGAGCCTGGTGGGCTATGGTCCATAGGATTGCAAAGAGTCAGACATGGCTGAAGAGACTGAGCCCCCAGATTACATTATTAGTTCATCAAAATGCAAGTTATGCGTTTCTGGACCAGTGGAGGAAAGTGGGAAGTAAGATCCATTTTTAGTTCAAACTTACATGATGTAGAGCCTGTATAAGGACAAAGAATTCTATGTGAACTTACATACACTGGGATAAATCATCAGTAAGGAAATATACTGCCTTAAAATTAATACCCTAATGAGTCCAGAAACTAACTTTTCTATAAATTGCTTGACTAAATAGAAAAGAGCATGGGTTAGCAGGCATTTGTATAAAATGATTAAATAATAATAAAGTATTAATCTTTTTTTTTTCTTCATAGGTCTCCAGCAGATTTTTTTTTTCACTTGAGAATTTTTTTTTCCCCCTTTCTCCCACACTTCACTGTATTATCGGTGAATGCACAGACTGTTTTGCTTTGCTCATCTCTAAATCTCAGTGCCCAGCACAGTGAATGGGTATTATTTTCTTATGTTTCATTTGTAACCAAAATAAGGACATAATGATGATACCCTTACCTCTAAGTTCCAAGCAATTGCTCCAAATTCCAATAAATATTCAGACTTGCACAGCAAAAATAAAACAGAAAAGAAATGGAATCAAAATTTTTTCCTAGCTTTGTCACTACCTAACTTTACAATTTGGGCAAGATCCTTAATTTCTCAGTGCTAATATCTTCATTTGTAAAACAAGTGAATACTGCCTGACAACATCCATAAAGGGAAAAAAAATAGCTAAATTCAGATAATAGAAGCTGAGAAAGACACCTGACCTCTCTAGTCTACAAGTGTTGTCTGAGACTAATTACGTCTTTTTAACTCCCAACACTCTAATGAAACTGCCTTCTCAAGAATGCTTGTATTTCCAGAGGAATTAAACTGTATCAGCCTTATTTTCTGCTGTATCTACAGATGCCTGTCACAAGGTACTAAACAAAACAAATGCTCAAAAATATTTGTTAGTGGAATTAAGATAAATAGTTGCTGAGTTCAGTGTTCCCTTAATTATTTTCCTCATTCCCTTTGATGTCCTGGTAACCTTGCTACTTCTACTGACTCATCCTTCTTGAAGTGCTCCTAATAACAGCATCTGCATTTGTTTATTCTCATCTTGTCATCCTTTCCTTCTTGGTATCCTCTTTTTTAATAAGTCTTCAAATACAGGTGTTACCCAAGTTCAGCTCATGGTTTTCTCCTTTATATTCTCCAAAGCTCTTTCAGGCAACTGAACAGACTCCAATGGTTTCCATTATATGCTTTATTCATATAACTTCTGGATGTACATTTTTGATGTTGATTTCTCTACCTTCCAATGCCCAGTCTCACATTTCCAATAGATTTGTATATATTTCCAAATTGAGGCTTTCAAGTGCTTTCAAATCAAGTGGCCATAAATGAGCCCATCATTTTCCTTCCTACCAAAACAGTCTTCCCACATCTGCATTCTTAACATCATTATTGTTCCCACTATATTTTCCCTAAACTGTCATAGAGAATCCACTATAAAATTCCATCACATCAGTTCTATCTTTCAAATGTATTGCTTTTTCTGTCCCCATTGTCACATTCTAGTTTAGCCTTAATTTTTGTTACTTGATCTACCATGGTAACATCTTCATTGGTGTTCATCTGGAGAATATCATTCTGGGCTACTCTTACCATGGAGATGAGGGAGAAGAAAGCTAGCATAATATGTATTAACAATTGTAATAGTTGATGAGAATACAAATATGAGTAACTCTGTCTTCAAGAATTTTAATCTTTAGTGGGGAACAGATACATATGCAAAAGAATGCAATAAAATGTGATGAGGCTAAGACCAAAGGTGCATAATGTGCTATGAGGGAATGATCTACAAAAAAGATAGATTCCCTTCTCTCTATGGAGCCAAGCTGTCTTCTCCCCAACTCATATGTTCTGCTACCAAGAAGGGCGCTGGGGCTTAGACCAAGGAAATAATTCAGCCAGTGTTTTTGGCCGGAACAGCCATAAGGAGGCACTGGTGACCTTTGCTAGAGCTTCTTATTGGAGTGAGCATTAGGCAAGTCAGAGGGCAGTGGGATGATTTCTGAGCTAGAATGAAAGAAGTGGCAACAGTGATGGTGGTGGGTGCCATGATACGCTGCTGCCAGACATCCCATCAGAAATAACTTCAAAGCTTTATCATTGCCCAGGTGCTGGGGCTCCTTCCAGAAGATGTGCCTGAGCTGTCAGCCCTCTTTCAGACTTGCCCTCAGTCCAAGAAAATTATTTTCCCAAGCTTATTTTTTCCTCTTGGGGCTGAGCTTATTTAACGATTGATCAATCCAGAGGTGAAAAGACCTAGTTCCATCAACATGGGTCTTTCCAGCTCAAGAGCTCAGGAGTTTCCCATTAGGTCACTGGAGACCCGTGTTAGAGATACATCACAGCTCAAATTCATTTGCTGTCTAGTCTTATTTTCTACCTTCTAGCCCTCAGCTCAGAGAATGCCTACTAAGAATCCAAGCTATGACAGTCGGTTCCAGGGATGATCCAAGAAACTAAAATGGGATTTTGGAGCTGAGTAACTTATAAATGTTGGCTTTTGTTTTTGTTTAGTTGCTGCTGCTGCTGCTGCTGCTAAGTCGCTTGAGTCGTGTCCAACTCTGTGTGACCCCATAGACGACAGCCCCCCAGGGTCCTCCATCCCTGAGATTCTCCAGGCAAGAACACTGGAGTGGGCTGCCATTGCCTTCTCCAGCCTAGTTGCTAAGTCACATCCAACACTTTTGTGATCCCATGGAGTATAGTCCACCAGGCTCCTCTGTCTATGGGATTCTCCAGGTACAGATACTGGAGAGGTTTGCTGTTTCCTTCTCCAGGGATCTTCCCAACTCAGGGATCAAACCCATGTCTCCTGCATTGGCAGGTGGATTCTTTACCACTGAGCCACCAAGGAAGCTCCATAAATGGTAGTGGGGAAGCATCAAGTATCCTTGGAACATGGTAGCAGGACAGTTGTTAAAACTATCTTTGGTGATGAACTAGGGTGGTACAACTATGGAAGACAATACATTAGCTGATACAGTGTATCAGGTATTTTAGGAATTTGGGGGGAAATAGTGACTCTGAAGAAAATGGAATCTGGTGGCTATTGCTAAGCTAGATTCAAGCTCTGGAGAGAAGATAATTAAAAACTGATAGTTATTACTAGGTTATTAAACTAAGTGTGAAAGTCAACAAGATTCTTAACTCCTACAGTGAATTGGCAGAAAATGTTGAGTTGTGGAAATTAGTGGTAAGAGTAAGCATGCACAAGAGAAAACTGAAATTACAACCAAAGCAGGTCTATTATGTCAAAGTCAAGGTGATAACTGGGAAAGAATGAATTCTGACATCTGGGTTGTTTCAGCTAAAAGACTGAAACTTTATATTCCTGTGAAACCCCATGAATTTGCAAAAGCAGCCCATTATTACTAAGGGTTTTCACATTCTCTCTCTCTCTCTGTTTTTCACTCTCTACTGATTGAAGACAATTCCAAGATCTCTTCTCTACAAGTTAAAATATATCACCCCTTACTTAGAATCTGTTCCTTTCCACCTTTCCCCTTAGTCACTAAGCCAATCATTAATATAAAGTCAAAAGATAACCCAGCTGGGGAAACCAGGCCCATAAGTAAAGGAAAGGGACTATATCCAGAAGGAACTACAAGATTTATCCAACAAGTTTCATAAAAGATACAAAAATATACATGGACTGGAATTTCAGGGTGCTGGATCAAGGAATATTGGTTATAAAAGAGAGTATATTGATATGGGAGCACTCTCTCATGATATAAACTAAATACCCTGTGAAGTCTTGGAGATGGTATAGGTGTACTGAAAGATGGCTACCTGAAGTGTGGAAAAAGAACTGGGCCACATTAAGTGAGGTAGAAATCTAAAATCGCCATGGTTAATAGAGGAATAAAGAAATACAAGGCTCAGAAAAGTGGACACTTTAATATGAGTGTTTCATCTAAAACCAGAGGAGAGTATTTAATAATAGGGCCCAGAGGATTATTATTTGTGAAAGCAATAAGAGATGTACTGGTGAGAGGTTCACCATCTCCAAATTCAGTTATGTGATCCCTGTAGGCCAGGTCTCATAGTAAACCATACACCATTATTCAACCAGACTACTGAGAACAAAGGATATTAATATAAAATGATCCCCCCCCAAACAATACAGGGCAGGTAACAGTGCTTATTTGTCAGAAATAACATGAGCTCAATTATCAAAATGAGTAGCAAGATGGTAAAAATCATCAAGGGTGCTTGATCCTCTGAGAATTGTGAAGATAGTTCAAAGACCTAAGTTTTCATCAGAGTGAACTAAATAGAGAGCCATCATTGGCATTGCTGAATCTATGCAATCATAAGGAATCAGGGAGGGGAGTTTAAGAGCCAGAGAGCAGTTGCCCCAAGGAATATCACAACACTGTTTCTGGTTCCAGACTGGAGTCAGATTTTGGTCCTGATACACAAATACTGAACTCACCAAGCTCCAGGGAGGAAGGACACTCCAACCACACAGCAAAAGAATACTGTAATAATCCCCCCAGTCTTTTCTTAAAAGATTTGTAACAGTAACTACACATTTGGAAAAGTAGAATATACCCAGATAATTCAAGGGACTTATTGGAAACAGGGTCTGAATTGATATCAATATCCATGCAAGTTATGCAACTCTGATACATGATCTTAGCTGCAGAGCATCCAGTGAAATTAGCTGTGACTTTGATTGCAACATAATTGGAATTTGTTCTTTCTCCTGCCCATCTTGTTTACCACTTACTTTCACAGATATTGGTCCCAAAAGCCTCCCCCAAATTCTTCCTATCTGTATTTACCTGTCTTGAATCTTCTCCCAAGAGATCCTTCAGTTCAGTTCAGTTCAGTCGCTCAGTCATGTCCGACTCTTTGCAACATCATGAATCACAGCATGCCAGGCCTCCCTGTCCATCACCAATTCCCGGAGTTCACTCAGATTCACATCCATCGAGTCCGTGATGCCATCCAGCCATCTCATCCTCGGTCATCCCCTTCTCCTCCTGCCCCCAATCCCTCCCAGCATCAGAGTCTTTTCCAATGAGTCAACTCTTCGCATGAGGTGGCCAAAGTACTGGAGTTTCAGCTTTAGCATCATTCCTTCCAAAGAAATCCCAGG
>SJYT01000964.1:281160-322326 GCA_006410635.1 Cephalophus harveyi | reverse complement strand
TGAGGTGGCCAAAGTACTGGAGTTTCAGCTTTAGCATCATTCCTTCCAAAGAAATCCCAGGGCTGATCTCCTTCAGAATGGACTGGTTGGATCTCCTTGCAGTCCAAGGGACTCTCAAGAGTCTTCTCCAACACCATACTTCAAAGGCATCAATTCTTTAGGGCTCAGCCTTCTGCACAGTCCAACTCTCACATCCATACATGAGTACTGGAAAAACCATAGCCTTGACTAGACAGGCCTTAGTCGGCAAAGTAACATCTCTGCTTTTGAATATGCTATCTAGGTTGGTCATAACTTTTCTTCCAAGGAGTAAGCGTCTTTTAATTTCATGGCTGCAGTCACCATCAGCAGTGATTTTGGAGCCCCCCAAAAATAAAGTCTGACACTGTTTCCACTGTTTCCTCATCTATTTACCATGAAGTGATGGGACCAGATGCCATGATCTTCGTTTTCTGAATGTTGAGCTTTAAGCCAATTTTATCACTCTCCTCTTTCACTTTCCTCAAGAGGCTTTTTAATTCCTCTTCACTTTCTGCCTTAAGGGTGGTGTCATCTGCATATCTAAGGTTATTGATATTTCTCCCGGCAATCTTGATTCCATCTTGTGTTTCTTCCAGTCCAGCGTTTCTCATGATGTACTCTGCATATAAGTTAAATAAGCAGGGTGACAATATACAGCCTTGATGTACTCCTTTTCCTATTTGGAACCAGTCTGTTGTTCCATGTCTAGTTCTAACTGTTGCTTATGCATTACTAATAACTGTCACCCTTCATTCTGATCTCCAGAACAAATACATGTGGAGTGGAGCTGAATCCAACACTCATCCCACGCAGAGTTGCTCCATGGAGACCATGCCAGACCAAATGATACACAGTCCATGTACATATTGTGAGAATGAGAACAAATACTTATGAATGTGAGTTACCAGGTTGGGGAGGTTTGTAACAGCACTGTTATGGCTGCTGCTGCTGCTAAGTCACTTCAGTTATGTCTGACTCTGTGCGACCCCATAGACAGCAGCCCACCAGGCTCTCCCATCCCTGGGATTCTCCAGGCAAGAACACTGGAGTGGGTTGCCATTTCTTACCAGGCTCCTCCATCCATAGGATTTTCCAGGCAAGAGCACTGGAGTGGGGTGCCATTGCCTTCTCTGATTGTTATGGCAAAGGATGACTAATATGAAGCATTTCATTCTACATCTTACAGATGAGGAAATCAAGCCTTAAAAACATTGAGTAATTAGATCAGTATCATACAACTGTTATGTGTTAGAAAAAGGTTTCAAGCCACTTCTGATCAGGTTAAACTGCAATTTATCATCAAACTTCTGTGTCTTTGCATTGCATTCTGGCTAAGATAATTCTTACCATAGCATCAAAGATGCCTGGAATATGATCTTAACCTATCCATCCAGAATAGCTTTGCAATATACTTTTTTCACAATAGAAACACTTGGGTCAGACTATACTATTAAGGATGTTCCCTGCTTTCGTACATGCGTGCTTAGTTGTTCATTCTTGTCTGACTTTTTGCTACCCCATGGACTGTAACCTCCAGGCTCCTCTGTCCATGGGATTGTCCAGGCAAGAATACTAGAGTGGGTTATCATTTCCTCTGCCAGTGAATCTTCCCATTCCAGGATCAAACCCATCTCCTGGTTGGCAGGCAAATTCTTTACCACTGAGCCACCTTTTCCCTGCTAATTGACTCATACCTTCCCTTCTCATGAAGCATCATTTGCCCAATCACTCACAGTCAGTAAAAAACCATCTCTTCTATGAAAATCACTGATGATTTAAGAACAAAGAGTGATTATTTGAATCACTTTTAAATTATTGGATCACTTATACATCTTCTATGACATGTTGCATACTTCCATGAATGACAGTAGCATATGGTAAGCGCCAAGGAACAGAAGGTCTTTTTCTCCCTTCTGCACAGAGTATAGAGACTACCAGAAGTAAATTTAAAAAAATATATATATATATATGTATATAATAAATGACCTGTGGATAATAAAGAATTATGGGAAAATATAAAAGCTATACACCAATGTATTCTTTCCTATGTTTCAAATTCTAAAGGTTTTATTAAATAAAAAATGAACTTTCAATTGGGGTTTAGTTTGGCAAAATTTTTAATTTCTCAGAACAATAATTCTGTCCTTTATTAATCGAGAATATATACTTGCCATATAGAATTATTATGAGCACTGAATAAAATACACATATAAAATTACTGGCCCATAAGTTGTTGAAATAACTGTTAAGTGCTTTCTTCTACTCATCCTATAGTTTAAAACTAACTCTTTTCCACATAAAAACACTTATAATTGGAAATATTTGTTTGTCGATTTTTTATTAATAAAGAAACCCATACATTACAATCTGGTATACTGTCTGATATACATTTATATACACAAATGAGCATGATTAATTCATAATTTTGTACAGATTATAAAACTTCTCTGAAATCTTTTGTTAAGTTTGTGTAGTGAAAAGTCTACCCTAGCTAATACTGAAATCCTTTAATAATTTATAAAATTCGATCACAAAGCCAAGGCGGGTGAGATATGTGTGTGTATGTGTATATGAGTATTTGGTTATGCCTGGGATTCCAGATCATCATCTATATTTATGGTATTAACATTTGCATATTAATTCATAAAGAGTCATATCACACATACAAGTAGAAATATACAGAAATGTAAAAGGAATAAATATCATGTTATCAGCTATCAGCTAATCAAGTATCTCTAGGCCAGAAATGAGCAAATAACCACATCATCTTATCCATTTCTCTTTGAACTCATCAGTTTAAAAGATGAAAAATCCAAACTATCCCACTATGGGAGGGCTATAGCATGCTGTGGCGTTCTGCACAGCAAGCATTCATATTGCTATCAGACTGAACAAGAAGAAAGAGCATCCAGTATTCCAGGAGCCAGACTCTATTCTTAGAATGTTTCATCTTCTGCTGTTACTCCTTCCTTTCTCCTTTCTTTCTTACTTTCCTTCCTTTTTCCTCTCATTCCTCACTAATAATCAACATGACTTCTTTTAAATGTCTTCATATTTAATTTCTTGGGAGTGAATAGCTGAAAAAAAAATAATGTTCTAATTATCACTAGATAGCCATCACTTTGATAACCTCTATATTAGAAGAATGATGACTCAAAGATGAGGTGACAGAATTAAATACCAGGCCTTAGTTCAATTAATATTAAAAGATAATGATAATAAAAATAGTGAACATCTTTCTATCTTAATGGGTTGGTTATATCAGGTCCACTAAACATTTAAAATAGGCCTCATAAACATTTTTTGACCTAAAAGATGAAGAACAAGGACTTCTAATTCATTACCTGAAAAAAAAAGTCACCTTTAAAAATACAATGGGAAATTGTACTCTGAAGTTTTTTGCTTATCTATTAATATTCTAATCCACGAAAATTGAAATAGGCAAAACAGGGTTTATGAGAAAGGAGGGCTTAATAAAATCAAATATGAATTTTATTTTAAAACTTAGTTCATAAAGACTAAATAGCAGGAAGGGAAAAATACAGAACATGCAAACTTTAAAATAATGATTCTTCTTGGCAGTGAGTGACAGCCAAACTGGGGAGGAAAAATGGAAAAGTCAAAATTATACATAAAAATACCATAGAACATTAACAATTTCTGTGAAAACACAACTCTTTTGCTAAGGAAAATGAACTCTTTTGATTCATGTTAGTTCTCCTTAATACTATCTTTAAAACTAGGTTTTAAATGGTTTGGTCATCTTAATAATTGGGATTCCTTGGTGGTTCAAGGGCTTCCCCAGGGGCTCAGCAATAAAGAATCTGTCTGCAATACAGGACACCCAGGTTAGATCCCTGGGTCAGGAAGATCTCTTGAAGAAGGGAATGGTTACCCACTCCAATATTCTTGCCTGGAGAATTCCATGGACAGAGTAGCCTGCTGGGCTATAGTCCATGGGGTCGCAAAGAGTCGAACACAACTGAGTGACTAGCACACACACACAAAGACTAGGGGCCTTCCAAGTTGGTAAAGAACCTGCCAGCCAGTGCAGAAGACATATGAGACTTGGGTTCAATCCTTGGGTTGGGAGGATCCCTTGGACGAGGGCATGGCAACCCAAGCCAGTATGCTTTTCTGGAGAATCCCATTGACAGAAGAGCCTGGTGGGCTACAGTCCACAAGGTCGCAGAGTCGGACACGACTGAAGCGACTTAACATGCACACAGCACACAAAAGCTAGGGTGAGTAGCTCCCTGAATAATTCCCTTCCATCTCATGCTCATTCCTTGCTCCCTCATAAACAATGTGACAAATTGTAAAATATTCAGAATGTGGGAAATAAACAGGTCATCTGCTCAAATGAGATTAACATCTCCATCTGCAAAAGTGAATAGAGGCAGCAAGACTCCCAAATGCCCTGGGTATACAAAATGCCAAAATACAGAGAAAACAAGGCACGCTTTTTCTTTTTAGGATCTTGGACTGAAGGCAAAAATGGGCTGCTGTTTGGTAGTTCAAAATTAGCTTGGACAAATTAGATCTAATTGTTGCCGTATTTCCAACTCAACTATCAGTCTAACATTCTCAGTGAATTTATAATCCAGGGAACAAAACACATGCAAATAATATTCACATAAACATAAAAATGTATTCAAAATTTAACATTTCATGTGAACCTACTATGGACCAGCTGTTATACTTGGTGCTGGAGTTGTAGAAAGAAAATTAAACTGTTTTAATTTCACAAATTTTAATAAATTCACTAACTTGAATGTTCTGCTTCTGAAATTAGGCAATTGCAAGGATAAAATTACACAGGTTAGTGCTAAATCCTCTCAGAAGACAAAATGTCAGAGGAAGAAAATGGATTTGTAAATGAATAGAGATGAAGCAGTTCATTTTCCTGACATTAAAATAACACTTCCATGGAAAGAGATCACAGAATTTTTTAAATAGACGGGACCTTAGAAATCATTTAGTGAAACTCACTACTTTTACCAAAAGAAAGCTAGGTATAAGGATATGATGATTCACCAAAACTTCGGAGATTGATCCATCATTTGTTACCTGTATAAATTTGAATATGTTGCATTCCCTCTCTGAGTCTCTTGTTTTTAATCTGTAATTTAGCAATAATAATTTTATCCTCCTTCTTGGCTTTTCTTTAGTATTGAATCATAAAAACAGAGTTTAAAACAGTGCATGGCAGACATAATCCACTCAGTAAAAGTAAATTCTTAACAGCGATGCTATTGGCAAGAGAGCCAACAACCAGCTTTTGTGATTCTCAAAAATTTCATGCAGTGCTGTAGTATACACTTAATGGTTTTCTTAAAGGGCAGGTTTATGGTAAGTGTTCTTATTGCAAACAAATAATGCTAATAATGAGAATGAGGTGAAGCTTTTGGAGATAATGGATGACTATGTCTAAACAGATATGTACTTATCACCAAACTCATCAAATAGTACACATTAGAAAAAAAAAGTTGTACACATTAAATATGTACAACTTTTGGTCAATCATACCTCAGAAAAGTAATTTAAAAACAGCTCTACTCATCAGATCGTGCTGCCCTCAATGCACAATTTGTTCATATGCTTACACTTATAGTCTTGCATAGCACACCCAGAAGAAAGGGCCTGCAAATGGTATAAGTGGAAATGATGAAAAAGGAAAATTATACAAAAACAATAACAGAGTCAGAAACAAAAGACTAGAAGGTGGGATCGGTGTCAGGAAAACAAATCTCAATGTTCTTATTCTTTCTAACAAAAGCAGACGTCCTTATGGAGTAGTTGTATTTCTTGAAACCGTAGATAACCTTAGGAATCACAGGAGATACAAAACGGAGAGAATAAGTAAATGTCTTCACTTCTTATTTTGCTTCTCCATCTCTTTCAAAATGATAACAAAGCAGTGGTAAGAAGAATTTGAATTCCAAGCTAGCTGAGCCTGTGAGAGAGCATCTAACCTCTCAATGAAAATAACAATTCCTGGGGATTTGAAATAGTTTTTTTGTTGTATCCCTAAAGAATTTCAAGCAGTATATACTGTACTAGTTGAGAACAGAGACTTCAGAGTCATATAGAAATTGATTTAACACAAACTCTGTTCAGTTCCATTATCTGCAAAATGGGGTTAATAATAGTATCTTTCTCCGAAGAAAGTTTAACAGATTAAAGAAGTTAATGTATGAAATATGTACCATGAAGTGAGAGACACATGTGAAGTACACAAATGTTAATCATTCCAAAATATATAAGCCAAAACTAGGAAGAATGAAATGTTTAATCTATCTGGTAATTTAAAAATTAAAATAGGTACAGGTCTTATTTCTCAAACTTACAATAGCCAGAAATTAAATCATAGTAGTTTTTGAGGACTATTTGAAGGCAGGCTCGAGGAGTTGGAGGGAGGGTCAGTAGAAGCAGCTCCAGTGATAGAAAAAGCAAGGTACGGAAGCTTGTGTACAAGAGAAGCAAAAATGACTGCACTTGGAAAACTGCACCACATGCCAAAAGAGACTCTACGGAGATCAAACCGCCAAATAAATGCAAGACAGAAGAGGTCTCTCAGTCGCTTTTCTTCAAAAAATATCAAGTGTTTGGGACTCCCCTGGTGGTGCAGTGGCTAAGATTCTGGGCTCCCAATACAGAGGTTCCAGCTTCAATCCCTGGTCAGCGAATTTGATCCCACATGCCACAGCAGAGTACATCATGAGAAACGCTGGACTGGAAGAAACATAAGCTGGAATCAAGATTGCCGGGAGAAATAATCAATAACCTCAGATATGCAGATGACACCATCCTTCTGGCAGAAAGTGAAGAGGAGCTAAAAAGCCTCTTGATGAAAGTGAAAGAGGAGAGCGAAAAAGTCGGCTTAAAGCTCAACGTTCAGAAAACGAAGATCATGGCATCTGGTCCCATCACTTCATGGGAAATAGATGGGGAAACAGTGGAAACAGTGCCAGACTTTATTTTTTTAGGCTCCAAAATCACTGCTGATGGTGACTGCAGCCATGAAATTAGAAGACGCTTACTCCTTGGAAGAAGGGCTATGTCCAACCTAGATAGCATTTTCAAAAGCAGAGACATTACTTTGCCGACTAAGGTCCATCTAGTCAAGGCTATGGTTTTTCCTGTGGTCATGTATGGATGTGAGAGTTGGACTGTGAAGAAGGCTGATTCACTGACTCGATGGACGTGAGTCTGAGTGAACTGAGAGAGATGGTGATGAACAGGGAGGCCTGGCGTGCTGCGATTCATGGGGTCGCAAAGAGTCGGACACGACTGAGCGACTGAACTGAACTGAACTGCCACAGCTAAGACCTGGTGCAGTCAAATAAATAAATAAGTATTTTAAAAATATGTCACGTATCCTAACAACTTTCCTAAATCAATTTGAGATTTTAATATATAAAGAAATTGAAATCCAAGTGTCATATTGGATTTCACTTCTATAAACGTTGTATGTGAACAAGTAGTTTTGGAGGCACTTGCTGGTGAGAAAGGCAATCTGTCATCATCTGAACCATTAGAGGAAAAAATCAAGGATGGGGGACACATTTGATTCTGAGTTGCCAGACTGAGGAACGTCACACCTGAAGCAGCATTCTGCCTGAAACACCTCTCCCTGGGAAGGAAAAATGTAACCTATACTTCTCCTTAGAAGTAATCAAAAACAAAAATAAAAACAGTTGCTTTCTAGTGGAGAATACTTAACATTGAAATTCTAATATTCAGTCTTGACAAAAAATATTATACTTTAGTAACATTCATGAGAGCATCATATAATCACAGTATATTCTTATTATCTATGGACTTATTTGTTAGGTTAATCAACAACTGAAAGTATGTGTTGTTTATACATAAAATTTCATATCCGCTTTCTCTGGGGATCTCAAAGGCCAATCAGTAGTGTAAGTAACTGAAAGTCAGAAATCTTTGGTAATAACATTGACTTTATTGTATTTTAATATTTTCTTTAATTTATTAAAGAGTATCTTTTGAGTGGATTATCTATCAAGACATCACCATCACAACCCATTATTCAAAGTTAAGGCTTACACTGACGCTCAGTCTATATATATATTTTTATGATGTCATTAGCAGTTGTGACTACTTTGGGAATATTGCAGGCTCTGTAGGAGAGATTTGGAATCTTTATATCTAGTTTTCAATAAGCTTCCAGCTTCCATTGTGTTAGGTGAACACAAAAAGAGAAAGGGGTCACCATCAATCTCAGACTCTGAGATTGTGTCCTTAAAGAGAAGCAGGACTTCTTGAAACTCGAGAAGAGTAAGAATTCTTTGCCTGCCTTTAGCTAAGAAGAAACAGTTTAGAGGGTGAGTTAAAAAATGTCTTAGTGTCACACAATCAACCTCCTCAGGAATTTGTGAGAATGTAGACACATTTAACAAAGACAGCTGTAGAACTTGATAGCTGACAATTAAGAAGTGCTGAGGCACACTGGTGTGAAACCAGCATTCAGGATCTGAAGCTGCAAGAGCAGCTGTGCCAGTGCCCCAGCTCATCACTTTCTCTCCCAGCCTCTTCCAAGCTGTGAGCATGAACCCAGGGCAGGAGCCAGCAAGGGTGGAGAAGCAAATCTGGCTTTCATTCAGAAGACAGGCCACCAGAAAATGGCATCAACTCCTTTGGAGGAAGTCTCTGCTGATACATGGAGAGAACAGAAATAGTGTTTTTTCTCAACAGATTAGGCTTTATCATGTATATTTTTGTGTGTGCTCGGTTATATCCGACTCTTTGTGACCCCATGGACTGTAGCTCCCTAGATTCCTCTGTTCTTGGAATTTTCCTAGCAAGAGTACTGGAGTGGGTAGCCATTTTCTCCTCCAGGGGATCTTCCTAACCCAGCAATCAAACCCACGTCTCCTGCAGCTCCTGCATTGGCAGGTAGGTTCTTTACCACTGAGCCACCTGAGAATTCCCAAACTATCACCTCAAGTGAGTTCCGAAGTTAAAAGAATTTTGAATCACTTAACTTGAACCACAGTTCTGGTCCAGCCACATACTAACTGTATCAGTGTGATCCACCAACTTTGCCTTTTTCAGAATATCAGTCATGTAGCATAGCAGTCAGTAAACTTTTTCTCTAAAGGTCTAGCAGTAAATTTTTTTTTTTTTTTTGGATGTACCATAGTTTTTATTTTTATTTTATTTTTATTTTTTTTTTTAAATTTTATTTTTACTTTATTTTACTTTACAATACCGTATTGGTTTTGCCATACATTGACATGAATCCACCATGGGTGTATATTAGCTCCCAATCCCGAATCCCCCTCCCACCTCCCACCCCACATCATCTCTCTGGCTCATCCCTGTGCACCAGCTCCAAGCATCCTGTATCCTGTATCGAACATAGGCTTGTGCTTCGTTCTTACATGTTAGTTTACATGTTTCAATGCCATTCTCCCAAATCATCCCACCCTCTTCCTCTCCCATAGAGTCCAAAAGTCCTTTCTATACATTTGTGTCTCTTTTGCTGTCTCACATACAGGGTCATCACTGCCATCTTTCTATATTCCATATATATGTGTCAGTATACTGTATTGGTGTTTTTCTTTCTGGCTTACTTCACTCTGTATAATAGGTTCCAATTTCATCCATCTCATTAGAACTGATTCAAATGAATTCTTTTTAATGGCTGAGTAATACTCCATTGTGTATATGTACCACAGCTTTCTTATCCATTCATCGGCTGATGGACATCTAGGTTGTTTCCATGTTCTGGCTATTATAAACAGTGCTGCAATGAACATTGGGGTACATGTGTCTCTTTCGATTCTGGTTTCCTCGGTGTGTATGCCCAGCAGTGGGATTGCTGGGTCATAAGGCAGATCTATTTGCAGTTTTTTAAGGAATCTCCACACAGTTCTCCATAGTGGCTGTACTAGTTTGCATTCCCACCAGCAGTGTAAGAGGGTTCCCTTTTCTCCACACCCTCTCCAGCATTTATTGCTTGTAGACTTTTGGATCGCAGCCATTCTGACTGGTGTGAAATGGTACCTCATTGTGGTCTTGATTTGCATTTCCCTGATAATGAGTGATGTTGAGCATCTTTTCATGTGTTTGTTAGCCATCCGTATGTCTTCTTTGGAAAAATGTCTGTTTAGTTCTTTGGCCCATTTTTTGATTGGGTCATTTATTTTTCTGGAGTTGAGCTGCATAAGTTGCTTGTATATTTTTGAGATTAGTTGTTTGTCAGTTGCTTCATTTGCTATTGTTTTCTCCCATTCAGAAGGCTGTCTTTTTACTTTGCTTATAGTTTCCTTTGTTGTGCAGAAGCTTTTAATTTTAATTAGATCCCATTTGTTTATTTTTGCTTTTATTTCCTGTATTCTGGGAGGTGGATCATAGAGGATCCTGCTTTGATTTATGTCGGAAAGTGTTTTGCCTATGTTCTCCTCTAGTAGTTTTATAGTTTCTGGTCTTACGTTTAGATCTTTAATCCATTTTGAGTTTATTTTTGTGTGTGGTGTTAGAGAGTGATCTAGTTTCATTCTTCTACAAGTGGTTGACCAGTTTTCCCAGCACCACTTGTTAAAGAGATTGTCTTTACTCCATTGTATATTTTTGCCTCCTTTGTCGAAGATAAGGTGTCCATATGTGTGTGGATTTATCTCTGGGCTTTCTATTTTGTTCCATTGATCTATATTTCTGTCTTTGTGCCAGTACCATACTGTCTTGATGACTGTGGCCTTGTAGTAGAGCCTGAAGTCCGGCAAGTTGATTCCTCCAGTTCCGTTCTTCTTTCTCAAGATTGCTTTGGCTATTCGAGGTTTTTTGTATTTCCATACAAATCTTGAAATTGTTTGTTCTAGTTCTGTGAAAAATACCGCTGGTAGCTTGATAGGGATTGCATTGAATCTGTAGATTGCTTTGGGTAGTATACTCATTTTCACTATATTGATTCTTCCAATCCATGAGCATGGTATATTTTTCCATCTATTAGTGTCCTCTTTGATTTCTTTCATCAGTGTTTTATAGTTTTCCATATATAGGTCTTTAGATTCTTTAGGTAGATATATACCTAAGTATTTTATTTTAAAGTTTGTGTGCCAAGAAGCAAACCTGAGGATATTATGTGAACACTTATTTTAAAAGAAGGAGAGAAAAATGACAAGTATTTCATTCATAAAACTCTAATTAGTAGACAACAAAATTTAAATATCAGTCACAAAACTTTATTCTTTAAATTCTTTTTTCCAGCAATTTGAAAACCATTCTTATCTCATGGGATGTGCACACACAGCTTCTGGGCTGAATTTGGCCCTTGTGCTGTAGTCGGCCAACCTTTCATTTAGAACATATCCCGACTCATGAAAAATTACCAGCTAATGTTACTAATTATTGCTATTATTATTAATGCTTTATTAATTTAAATTGCTAAATAAAAGAGTATTGTTACACTTGGATGTTCTCCTGATCTTTCAAGTCATGGGCAGCAGCATGAACATTCATTTGGACACTATCACCAAAACTCCGAACCAAACACACAAACACGTAAGGCATTTTAGTATGCATGACGCATTTTAGTATAAGCATTCAAAACAACTTGTCAACTATTTCTTCTTTAATCATTTTTTAAATTCAAGAATGCATCAGGTTTCGTATACTGGGAATTACGATAACAAGTCCATGTCTTTGGTCTTAGAACTGATTATATCGTATAAGAAACGAATCACCAGTCTAGGTTCGATGCAGGATACAGGATGCTTGGGGCTGGTGCACTGGGATGACCCAGAGGGATGGTATGGGGAGGGAAGTGGGAGGGGGGTTCAGAATTGGGAACACGTGTACACCCATGGCGGATTCATGTTGATATATGGCAAAAGCAATACAATATTGTAAAGTAAAAAAAATACAGAAATAAATAAAACAAAATCTCGGGAAAAAAAAAAAAAAAGAACTGATTACAGACCAGGAGTGAAGCTGATAGATAAAGACACAGGATAACTGGATGTGACAGTGACAATTGCCCAGCTGGAGGTTTAAAAAGGAGCATTGCAAACACGTAAGTCACAAAAAAATTCTTCTCCTATACAAATATATGAATTTTCAGTTCAAAACCTGAAGTTAGGACTAATCAAGCTTCCATTAATAGAATTTTAGGGAAGTTCCTGGAGGTCCAGAATGTTCAGTTCAGCTCAGTTCAGTCTCTCATTCATGTCTGATTCTTTGTGATTCCATGGACTGCAGCACGGCAGGCTTCCCTGTCCATCACCAACTTCTGGAGCTTGCTCAAACTCATGTCCATTGAGTCAGTGATGCCATCCAACTGTCCCATCCAGTAGGTTAGGACTCCTCCACGCTTTCACTGCTGAGCACCCAGATTCAATCCCTGATCCTAGAAATAAAATCTCACATGCTGCATGGCCAAAAATGAAAGAAAATAAAATATTAAATTTGAGACAGATATTTGAAAAGCAAGATTTAAAAATCACGTCTTCTAATTTTCAAGCCGTATTAGAGCAGGAAGGGAATTCAGGCAGAGGCTTAGCGATGGAAATGAGGACAATCATCCACACTCACAGAAAGGAAAGAGGGAAGATAGGTACAGAAAAAGAGCTTGTTTTAAGGCTGCAAATTGGGAAGGTTATCAGGACTGGACCATTCTCAGGAGAGAATAATAAGTGAGATAAAACTGGTTAGGTTAGACACCTGTGGTGGATACACTAACCAAGAAAGACATCTTCTCACTGACAGCAATGTTCAGGCTAAGGAGACTCAAGTCATTGAAACCACATGTAAAACTTGAGTAACTTTATCCTCAGCCTATGATAGAGATGGGGTATTGGAAAGCAGAGGGTAGCACCAGAGAAAATCAAAGAAAGAAGGGGCACGAGGTTTGGAAGACTGTTGATGGCAACTTGGCTAATCAGGTCGTCCTATCTCTATAGGGAGGCAAGTGAAGGCAAGACATACTGATGAACTGAAACAGGGAATCATGACTTAAATGTCTTCTGGGTGCAGGAAATGCAACAAATGAGCAATTAGGAATGAATCTGAAACAGGAGTTGTCAGGGCCAATGGCAGTGAGAGGGAGTAGGCTCTGGCTAAATGTGGAAACACAGAAAGGGGAAAAGAAATAAAGGGAGAGAGGGAGAAAGGGAGGGAAGGATGGAAGCAAGGAAGAAAAGTTTATCTACTAAACAAAACACCTAAATTTAATCCTCACTTAGAGTTTTTGATCCATGAACTGAAAAAATAAGCAGAAGTTAAGGGAGTGGAAAGTAAAAGTGAAAGTGAAGTCGCTCAGTCGGCCCCATGGACTGTAGCCTACCAGGCTCCTCCCTCCATGGGATTCTCCAGGCAAGAGTAAGGGATTGGAATTTATCCAGAAAGAATGCAGTATGTTTGTTAAAAGGATGTGAACTGAAAGCTTGGAAGGACAAGATATACTCAGAAAAGTAAATAAATGAATGAATAAACAAATATGTACACAAACATATTTTGTTCATAGTGTAGAATAAAGCAAATGCCATAGCTCTTTAGCTGCTCTGTCAACTGACTCATCAGCATTTCTACCACTTGCACTGGAAATTCCTCCTTGCCCCTGTACCTTCCCAGTTTCTTGTAGAGAAGAAAGATTGTCACTGCCAACAGAACTTGATTACACAAGAAATAAGACACTTACCTAAATTCTTAACACATCCTCACAACAGTTCTGCAAGGCTGGGATTTTCATCCACATTTTACTAATGAGAAAACAGAACTCAGAGGAATTAAATGACTTACTTAAGGTCACAGGATTGTAAACTGTAGTGTTAAGATGAGAAGCTAGTAGGGCCTCTCACCAAAATCTATATTCTCACTATTGGGAACCAAGCCTTCTCCTTGAAACATAGTCCTCTCCACCTCAAGCCACCACCTGTAATCCACTTACATACTATTCGGTGATTTATAATCAGACACAACATTAACATTAATCCTGCTATCCAGGTTGCCAACGAATTTTACCCATGAAGTAAAATATTTTGCAAGTAGCCTGTATATCCCCCACAGGTACTTGATATATAATAGACATGTGGAAGGCCAGATAGTGGCAAATATCTCTACCTAAAAATAGGTTTCTGCTGAATGTCTCAATGCTCACCTAACTCTATGAAGCTTTAACTTTCTGGATATAAAGTGAAATTATATGAGCTTTGCAAAGAAAAATTATACATGGCTTCTGCAGCTAAGGATAACTGCTAACACATGCCCAGGGCTTAATTACCCTCAGCATACAATGATTATATTCATAATTCTAAAAAAACAATTCTGTTTTAATATCCTATATTTTCTATTTCTAGATTTATAATTCTCTGGGAAAAATGAATAGTGTTTTGTAACATTTGCTCTGGTAGGCAAAGAGCTTAAAACAATTTATGAGAAAACAGGATTCGAATATGTAAATCACTAAGAAAAATTGCATCACAATTTATCAGATGCCAAAAGCAGGAATGATATTGATATTTTTAGATAATGTTTCACTAAATATATAACATCTCTTAGAGAAATATTAACTAGCAACAGAAACTTGTTTAATAGGGTATAAATTTTCTGTTAATGCTTTTTACTCTATGTAGTACTTCTTATCAATTTAAAATGTGTATTTTTTCAGGGATTTGCATAATGATTAAAAGGTTACTTTAGCCTTAAAATAGATAAATAAGCATGTAGACATACATACATAATTAATGTACACATATACAATGCATCTTTACATATCACATCTGTGTGTTTTGTGTGTGTATGGTGTGTATGTGTGATGTTGAATTCCTGTGATTTCCCCAAATACTGACTGGTATGACTGTCAAGTGCCCTTTTGTTCATCTAAAGGGTATTTGGTGATAGGTAAAGATTTATCTTGTCTTAGTCTCCATCCTAGTTGGATTTAAGACAAACAAAAAAATGCAGGCTTCACTGGGGAAAGATTTTTGTCTACTTCATCTGATCACAATCATTGGAGTAGTGTTTGGGATACAGTAAATATATGCAGAATAAATATAATAAATAAATGACCTAAATTTTGAGTATTTCTCCATTTATACAAATTGATAATAGAAGTAAAAAATTAGGTGTTAGCAACATATCTTGCTTTAAAATGAAAAAACATTTAAAGTTGTGAGCTTTTTTCCTCCTTATATAACAGATAAAGATTTAGCCCACTTATTTTATCTATTTATTTTTTTAAATATAAATTTATTAAATTGGAGGCTAATTACTTAACAATATTTTATTGGTCTTGCTCTACATTGACATGAATCCGCCACAGGTATACATGTGTTCCCCATCCTGAACCCCCTACCACCTCCCTCCCTATACCATCCCTCTGGGTCATCCCAGTACACCAGCCCTGAGCATCTTGTATCATGCATCGAACCTGGACTGGTGATTCATTTCACATATGATAATATACATGTTTCAATGCCATTCTCCCAAATCATCCCACCCTTGCCCTCTCCCACAGAGTCCAAAAGACTGTTCTATACATCTGTGTCTCTTTTGCTGTCTCGCATACAGGGTAATCATTACCATCTTTCTAAATTCCATATATATGTGTTAGTATACTGTATTGGTGTTTTTCTTTCTGGCTTACTTCACTCTGTATAAGAGGCTCCAGCTTCATCCACTTCCTTAGAACTGATTCAAATGTATTCTTTTTAATGGCTGAGTAATACTCCATTGTGTATATGTACCACAGCTTTCTTATCCATTAGTCTGCTGATGTGCATCTAGGTTGCTTCCATGTCCTGGCTATTATAAACAGTGCTGCGATGAACATTGGGGTATACGTGTCTCTTTCAATTCTGGTTTCCTCAGTGTGTATGCACAGCAGTGGGATTGCTGGGTCATATGGCAGTTCTATTTCCAGTTTTTTAAGGAATCTCCACACTGTTCTCCATAGTGGCTGAACTAGTTTGCATTCCCACCAACAGTGTAAGAGGGTTCCCTTTTCTCCACACCCTGTCTAGCATTTATTGTTTATAGACTTTTTGATAGCAGCCATTCTGACTGGCAAGGATGGTACCTCATTGTGGTTTTGATTTGCATTTCTCTGATGATGAGTTATGTTGAGCATCTTTTCATCTGTTTGTTAGCCATATGTATGTCTCCTTTGGAGAAATGTCTGCTTAGTTCTTTGGCCCATTTTTTGATTGGGTTGCTTATTTTTCTGGAATTGAGCTGCAGGAGTTGCTTGTATATTTTTGAGATTAATTCTTTGTCAGTTGCCTCATTTGCTATTATTTTCTCCCATTCTGAAGGCTGTCTTTTCACCTTGCTAATAGTTTCCTTCATTGTGCAAAAGCTTTTAAGTTTAATTAGGTCCCATTTGTTTATTTTTGCTTTTATTTCTATTACTCTGGGAGGCGGGTCATAGAGAATCCTGCTATGATTTATGTTAGAGAGTGTTTTGCCTATGTTTTCCTCTAGGAGTTTTGTAGTTTCTGGTCTTACATTTAGATCTTTAATCCATTTTGAGTTTATTTTTGTGTATGGTGTTAAAGTGTTCTANTGATTTCTTTCACCAGTGTTTTATAGTTTTATTTATATAGGTCTTTTGTTTCTTTAGGTAAATATATTCCTAATTATTTTATTCTTTTTGTTGCAAAGGTGAATGGAATTGTTTCCTTAATTTCTCTTTCTATTTTATCATTATTAGTGTATAGGAATGCAAGGGATTCCTGTGTGTTGATTTTATATCCTGCAACTTTACTATATTCATTGATTAGCTCTAGTAATTTTCTGGTGGAGTCTTTAGGGTTTTCTATGTAGAGGATCATGTCATCTGCAAACAGTGAGAGTTTTACTTCTTCTTTTCCAATTTGGATCCCTTTTATTTCTTTTCCTGCTCTGATTGCTGTGGCCAAAACTTCCAAAACTATGTTTAATAGTTCCAAGTGGTGAAAGTGGGCACCTTTGTCTTGTTCCTGACTTTGCGGGAAATGCTTTCAATTATTCGCCATTGAGGATATTTACTGTGGGTTTGTCATATATGGCTTTTATTATGTTGAGGTATGTTCCCCCATTCCTGCTTTCTGGAGGGTTTTTATCATAAATGGATGTTGAATTTTGTCAAAAGCTTTCTCTACATCTATTGAGATAATCATATGGCTTTTATTTTTCAATTTGTTAATCTGGTGTATTACATTGATTGATTTGCAGATATTGAAGAATCCTTGCATCCCTGGGATAAAGCCCACTTGGTCATGATGTATGATCTTTTTAAGTGTTGGATGTTGTTGGATTCTGTTTGCTAGAATTTTGTTAAGGATTTTTGCATCTATGTTCATCAGTGATATTGGCTTGTAGTTTTCTTTTTTTGTGGCATCTTTGTCAGGTTTTGGTATTAGGGTGATGGTGGCCTCATAGAATGAGTTTGGAAGTTTACCTTCCTCTGCAATTTTCTGGAAGACTTTGAGTAGGATAGGTGTTAATTCTTCTCTAAATTTTTGGTAGAATTCAGCTGTGAAGCTGTCTGCATCTGGGCTTTTGTTTGCTGGAAAATTTCTATTACAGTTTCAATTTCCGTGCTTGTGATGGGTCTGTTAAGATTTTCTATTTCTTCCTGGTTCAGTTTTGGGAAGTTGTGGGTGGAGCTGGTGGGTGGAGCTGGATTTCTTCTCTCTGGAGTGCAATGAAGTGTCCACTACTGAGTTATGAGATGTCAGTGGGTTTGGAGTGACTTTGGGCAGCCTGTATATTGAAGCTCAAGGTTATGTTCCTCTGTTTCTGGAGAATTTGCGTGGTATGTCTTGCTCTGGAACTTGTTGGCCCTTTGGCGGTGCTTGGTTTCAGTGTAGGTATGGACGTGTTTGATGAGCTCCTATCGATTAATGTTCCCTGGAGTCAGGAGTTCTCTGGTGTTCTCAGGATTTGGACTTAAGCCTCCTGCCAATGGTTTTCAGTCTTATTCTTGCAGTCACCTCAAGACTTCTCCATCTGTCACTTCCAAGGCGGTTCCCTCTGTTTTAGCTTCTTGTGTTTGGTGGTCTCTTCCGTGTCTAATTTCCACCCTGACACAAGGGGGCAGTGGTGGACACTTTTTTTTGGCTCACTTGTTCAGTTTTGTTGTGGGGAGGGAGGAACACTGCAAACAAATAACACTGGCGTGTGTTCCCAGTGTCTCGGCCACACTGGGCTTGCCCCTGCTCACAGCGTGTGTGCTTTCCCCGTCTACACTGCTTAGGCTCTAAGTTGCTCTGCCGGGAATTGTCCAAGGCTGGCCCTGGGCTGCATGCACCTCCCAGGTCTAAGCCGCTCAGGTTCAGGCACTCGGGTAGTCCTCAGAGGCACAGACTCAGTTGGGCCTGCGTTTTGTCCCCTTCACAGGTCCGAGCAGCTCAGGTGACCAGGTGTTTGGTGAACATGGTCATTGCGACTTTTCGCCTCCCCCGTCCCTGCCGCTCGGTTTTCTGGGTGTACAATCAGTGCACCTTCTCAGGCGGACATCGACTGTCCAGGATCCCAAGAAGTCTTGGTTAGCAACAAAGCCTGCTTGCAGTTTGGTAGATGTCATCTCTGGGGCCGTGATTGCTCCCTTCCGCTCTGGCTGTCCTCGCCTGCCTGTCTCTGGTGAGGGATGGGCGGGTCAGCAGCCGGCTAGCTCTAGTCAGTCCTTTGTTCTGTGCATGGGCCTGGCAGTGTCTTAGGTTAGGGCTTTTCATGTGGTAGTTATCCCACAGTCTGGTTTGCTATCCCAAGTTAGTTCACTCAGATTGCCCTCAGGGCATTCAGGCCAGATCCTTACTCTTAGCAATGCAGCCTGTGCCTCCCTGCCCAGCCCCCGCTTGCTAGTGGCGAATGCAGGCGTCTGCTTCTCCTCTGGGGGAGTTACCGTTGGGCAGGTAATCTGTGGGTTTGAATTATTTATTTATTTTTCCTCCTGTTATGTTGCCCTCTGAGGTTCCAAGGCTCACCACAGACCTGCCAGTGAGAGTGTTTCCTGGTGTTTGGAAACTTCTCTCTTTTTTAAGACTCCCTTCCTGAGATGGATCTCTGTTCCTACCTCTTTTGTCTCTCTTTTTATCTTTTATATTTTTCCTACCTCCTTTCGAAGACAATGGGCTGCTTTTCTGGGTGCCTGATATCCTCTGCCGGCATTCAGAAGTTGTTTTGTGGAATTTACTCAGCGTTCAAATGTTCTTTTGATGAATTTGTGGGGGAAAATGTCGTTTCTCCGTCCTATTCCTCTGCCATCTTAGGACTGCCCCCCCCCCTTATTTTATTTTAACTGGAAAGATTATGAGGTAGGCTGACAGCAGAGTGCATCTTTCCTAATGGTGTAATGGAATCATTTTCAATATCATTAAGATCATTTTAAATAACAGCAGCTAAAGGGTGAACAGATAATTGACACCCATCTTCATTTTTCTCATTATGCTTCACATTTTGTTTTAAAATTAAGGCTGCCATTCTATATGAATTCTTTTGCAAATAATATATACTTATAGAATCATATAATAACATTTTATATTTTTAAAATGAAAAGAATTACATTTTTGTAAGCATTTCAACACTAGGGTCTATCTTAAAGTAGAAGACACATTGGCATAAATAAGCAATTGCAAGCATAGCAATTAAGTAAAGAGGATTGAGAAAATCAGAAGACATTCATCTTCCCTTAAGGGACATACATCTTTCTCTCTAGCTCCAGAAAAGTACTGACAACAATTCCATTATGAATCTTTTATTAGTGTATCAAATATAGTGCTCAAGCCTACTTAGATTATATATGCTACTGCTGAAACAATACCATTTAATTTAACCTTTAAACTTAAAATCATAAATATTAAATCAAAAGTTTCCATAAAGCCTTATTATTCAGTGCTGCAAATTCTTTTGTAGAATTCTTTTCAAATATATTTGTGGTGAATTCATTAAGGCAGAGAAGCTCATTGGTGAGATCACAGGGGACTCCTTTCAAAAATCAGAAATTTCATCTAGCACTAATTGAAAAGTTAACCCCATAAAATTGTTTTAATGGTCAATATCCTAATTTACCCAAAGAGAACAGTATGGGGCTGATGAGTCAGAAGAATGAGTCAGAACCTCAAGCGGTTTGTGGTGGTGGAATCCTGCAAACAATTATCTCATTTCTAGACACCAGTTAGATAAATAAAGCATGACATTATAACCCAGCATGAGACTTAATATTTTGACTTAGGAACAGCTTTATCTTTTCTTGTAGCACAATTAATGTATGATTAGATGCCACTGTGAATGACGAATTATTTCTTAAAATGTCATGATTTCTTTCCACCTCTTCACTTTGGTGATTTGTTACACATCATTTTTTTATGAACCCTCTATAGGCTGGAAAGTAGTACGAGTGCATTCAAGCTCCATGGAAATAGCCATGAGACATAAGCCTAAGACTAGGCTTTTTTGCATCACAGAATCAAATCAGATCTCTTGCTAAAATGGAGAAATTAAAAAAAAAATTTTTTTTTCAGGGTTAACACTAAGACTCATGGGGAGGTATTTTATTGAGAAAATTTCTTGAATATGGGAAAGTTTTCCTCACGCAGTTTCTATTGACTTTCCTGTAGTTTGTGTGGCACTTTTACATCTGTCCTTACTACTTCTGAGGCTTCAAGTTCATGTGTCTACAGAACCATGTGAAAGATGTATTATCTGCCAATACATAAGCTGGGGGGAAATGTGCTAGCAAAGCTATCTTAGGCTATAAAAAGAAGTATAGCTTGAGTTCCTGGGCAGTCCCCAATAAATCACAGACACTTAGCTCAGACCTCCACAAACTTCTTTCTACTGATAAAGGCATGTTGCACTCTCACTCTCTGTTATCACTACCCAGTTGCTGAGATGAAGACCAAACAAACTTCAAGAAGTGATATTTGCCTTGAGCAGTTCAAAACAAAAGGGCCAGCAAAATCCACAGGTCTGACAATCCCAGGATCAGCAGTAAATATCCACTGAATTGGTTAATTAGAGGGAAGAGATTATAGATTTTATAAAGAACTCTTTAACAGTGGGCAGCTTAAATAAAAATTCTTTGAAAGTGAATTAAAAAGTCATCATGGATCACAAGGCAATGCCACACTCTCTACAGACAAAGCCAGGAGTATGCTATTGAGTTCAGGAGTAGAAGAAATCATTTTTTTCATATATTTTCCTTTGTTTCCATTTTGTCTTTTTGTGTTCAGGCTGCTATAACTGAATACCAACAACTGGGTGGTTTATAAACAACAAACATTTATTTCTCATTCTTTTAGTCTGGATAAGTCCAAAATCAAGGAGACAGCAGATTCAGCCTGTTTTGAGGATCTGTCTTTCTGGTTCTTATTGTGTCCTCACAAGGCAGAAGACAAGGGGAGCTCTCTAGGGTCTCTTTCATAAAAGGCTAATCCCATTCGTAAGAATTCCACCTTCATGACCTAGTGACCTCTGAGAGCATCCGCCTCCAAATAATATTACATTAGGGGATAGAATTTCAGCATATGACTTGGGGGGAGGGGCATGGTGTGCACTTTTAATCTGTTGCACCATTGAAAATCAGAAAGCAGTTGGAAGCAAAAGGAATAAGAACTTTAATAAAACCTAACTAGGGCGAAATGAGAAAAAAATACATGTGGAGCTGTCAGTTAAACCATAAGTTCTTGACTTTTTCTCACTGTTATATCTCAGTTATAAAAACTGTCTCAGGAACAAACTATTGCTCATTTTTTCATATCCTCACTTACTCTTTCTCCCTCTCTCTCTGTTTTATACTGAATTTGAAGGTCTTTTAAAGATTTGAAAATAATTTTTCAAAAAGATTTTATATAAGCATGTGTTTTTCCAGAAAGATAAATAAGTAGACAAATACAATGCACAAACACACATACACGGCTTATTTTCCTAAAGAAAAACTGATCTTGTAGTATCCTGCTTCAAAACAGACTGACAGATACCCATTTACTAAAGCACAGGCGCGTTAATGCCAGAAAGAATCCTATTGAAAATGAATGTGCTGGGGGAAAGAAAGGGAAGCCACAGCCAATTCCACAAAACTTCTTAGTTCAGTTCAGTTCAGTCGCTCAGTCGTGTCCGACTCTTTGAGACCCCACGAATCGCAGCACGCCAGGCCTCCCTGTTCATCACCATCTCCCGGAGTTCACTCAGACTCATGTCCATCGAGTCCGTGATGCCATCCAGCCATCTCATCCTCTGTCGTCCCCTTCTCCTCCTGCCCACAATCCCTCCCAGCATCAGAGTCTTTTCCAATGAGTCAACTCTTCGCATGAGGTGGCCAAAGTACTGGAATTTCAGCTTCAGCATTATTCCTTCCAAAGAAATCCCAGGGTTGATCTCCTTCAGAATGGACTGGTTGGATCTCCCTGCAGTCCAAGGGACTCTCAAGAGTCTTCTCCAATACCACAGTTCAAAAGCATCAATTCTTCAGGGCTCAGCCTTCTTTACAGTCCAACTCTCACATCCATACATGACTACTGGAAAAACCATAGCCTTGACTAGACGGACCTTAGTCAGCAAAGTAATGTCTCTGCTTTTGAATGTACTATCTAGGTTGGTCACAATTTTTCCTCCAAGGAGTAAGCATCTTTTAATTTCGTGGTGGCAGTCACCATCTGCAGTGATTTTGGAGCCCCAAAAAATAAAGTCTGACACTGTTTCCATTGTTTCCCCATCTATTTCCCATGAAGTGATGGGACCGGATGCCATGATCTTAGTTTTCTGAATGTTGAGCTTTAAGCCAACTTTTTCACTCTCCTCTTTCACTTTCATCAAGAGGCTTTTTAGCTCCTCTTCACTTTCTGCCATAAGGGTGGTGTCATCTGCATATCTGAGGTTATTGATATTTCTCCTGGCAATCTTGATTCCAGCTTGTGTTTCTTCCAGTCCAGCCTTTCTCATGATGTACTCTGCATAGAAGTTAAATAAGCAGGGTGACAATATACAGCCTTGACGGATTCCTTTCCCTATTTGGAACCAGTCTGTTGTTCCATGTCCAGTTCTAACTGTTGCTTCTTGACCTGCATACAGGTTTCTCAAGAGGCAGGTTAGGTGGTCTGGTATTCCCATCTCTTCCAGAATTTTCCACAGTTTATTGTAATTCACACAGTCAAAGGCTTTGGCATAGTCAATAAAGCAGAAACAGATGCTTTTTCTGGAACTCTCTTGCTTTTTCCATGATCCAGCGGATGTTGGCAATTTGATCTCTGGTTCCTCTGCTTTTTCTAAAACCAGCTTGAACATCAGGGAGCTCACGGTTCACATATTGCTGAAGACTGGCTTGGAGAATTTTGAGCATTACTTTACTAGCCTGTGAGATGAGTGCAATTGTGCAGTAGTTTTGTTGACCATGATGGCTACTCCATTTCTTCTGAGGGATTCCTGCCCGCAGTAGTAGATATAATGGTCATCTGAGTTAAATTCACCCATTCCAGTCCATTTTAGTTCGCTGATTCCTAGAATGTCAGCGTTCACCAATGTCATCTCTTGTTTGACCACTTCCAATTTGCCTTGATTCATGCACCTGACATTCCAGGTTCCTATGCAATATTGCTCTTTACAGCATCGGATCTTGCTTCTATCACCGGTCACATCCACAGCTGGGTATTGTTTTTGCTTTTGCTCCATCCCTTCACTGTTTCTGGACTTATTTCTCCACTGATCTCCAGTAGCATATTGGGCACCTACTGACCTGGGGAGTTCCTCTTTCAGTATCCTATCATTTTGCCTTTTCATACTGTTCATGGGGTTCTCAAGGCAAGAATACTGAAGTGGCTTGCCATTCCCTTCTCCAGTGGACCACATTCTGTCAGACCTCTCCACCACGACCTGACCGTCCTGGGTTGCCCCGCAGGCATGGCTTGGTTTCACTGAGTTAGACAAGCCTGTGGTCCTAGTGTGATTAGACTGACTAGTTTTCTGTGAATATGGTTTCAGTGTGTCTGCCCTCTGATGCCCTCTTGCAACACCTACAATTTTACTTGGGTTTCTCTTCCCTTGGGCGTGGGGTGTCTCTTCACGGCTGCTCCAGCAAAGCACAGCCCTGCTCCTTACCTTGGATGAGGGGTATCTTCTTACCACCGCCTTTCCTGACCTTCAACGTGGGATAGCTCCTCTAGGCCCTCCTGCGCCTGCACAGCCACTGCTCCTTGGGTTGCTCCTTCTGGCTGCCGGCCCTTGCATCGGGTGTGGGTGGCCCCTCCCAGCTGCTGCCCCTGGCCTTGGGCTCGGGGTGGCTCCTCAGGGTCACTGCCCCTGTCCTCAGGCATGAGGTGGCTTCTCCCGGCTGCCCCTGACTGCAGATGCAGGGTGTCTCTTGTAGGTGTCTCTTGTATATATTTCTTTAAGAAATATATACATTACTATACAACATAGATAACTAATAAGGGCCTACTATATAGCACAGGGAACTCTCCTCAATAGTCTGTAATGGTCTACATGGGAAAAAAATCTAAAAAAGAGTGTATAGATATATGTATAACAGATTCACTTTACTGTACGCCTGAAACTAATACAACATTGTAAATCAACTATACCACAATACAATTTTAAATATATATATATATGTTTATATATATATAAACTCTGAATCACCTATGGAATATTTGGCTTCAAGCAGTCTTTCAGGAAAAAATGACAACTTGAGAAATAATTTATTCTGAAAGTTGCTGAATCTTTCCTGCTGGCATAACTTATTATTGCACTTAATGGCTTTCCTGCAGTTACTATTTTATACTGTATAGGAACCTGTAATGAAAAGGTTAATCAGAGCTTATCAGGGTCTATTATAGTTGGAGGCTATTAACAGTTTGAATGGAGTACAAGGACTTTAAACCCTCCAGCATAATGAAGAAACCAGTTTTTAAATGGGATCATGCCCTGCATCCTAAGGAGAGCATGACAATTTTCATTCAGAGAAAATCTGGTTTTAAAAGAACATGGAAAAGTTAAAGGGGCTCTTCTAGCACCTGTTTCCTGCTTGCAGCTTGTTAAGCTTACCATATAAACTAACTTTTTTTTTAAATTGATCTGACAATTTCCAGATAAGTATTAAGAGTACTAGTTCAGGAGTCAGAATGCCTGGATAAGAAACTAAGTTTTAAAATTTGTATCTGTATGATCCCGGGCCTATTATTTCACCCCGATATACCTCAGTTTAGTTTCTTTACTTAAAAAATGAAGATAATCAAAGTCCTTAATCTTTAGGATTGTTGTGAAACTGAAGTACAGGTCAATAGAAAGGGCTAAGCATGGTGCCTGACACATAGGAAACAGTGAATATTGGCAATTATTATTATGCTAATATTATCATTATATTTGTTACCTCCTAGTAAGATGAAAATAAAAGGTAATAAAAGGAACCTGAACTCCAAAAGAAATTTTTAACTTTTCAAAATATTGACACATATACAAAATTTCATTTATGAATTTCTCAGTACTGAAACGCATCAACATCCTAATTCATCTCCAGAATTCTAAAGAAAATGGGCTATCACTCTTGTATAAATTTTCCACTGCTGACTCAACTGTCTTCCAGTTTGAATAAGGTTTCCATCATGTTTATGGTTATTCACTGAGCTGAAAACATCCTTTATCATGGTATGCATGCTAATGGCATGCATTTTTCCAAATAGTGACAATGTACATAATAACTCATAATAGTTGAATGGCAAACACAATAATAAACTGCTCAATAAAACCATTATACTATAGCTTCCTTATAATCCACATTTTTGCATATGTATATTAGAATGGAGACAGTACTTCTTTGTAGGCTGATATAATCATAAAATGCTAACTGTTGTTTGCAAAACACTTTCAAAGCAAGAGCATTTGAATTTTTTGGTCTGAATTTTTGTCTTTTCAGTTGTTTGTTAAGTAGACCCTTACTGAAAAAACTAGACCTTACAGTGTTTGTGTAATTTTCTTCAGTGCTGGAGAATCCTGTCATTTAGTGGTGTTCTTTCCTGTGCAACTCAGGTCAGCAGTTTAAAATATCAGATGAGAGGATGTGCCACCGGAAAACTGACATCAGTGGGCCTTAAATGAGCTAATGATAGTTCTTGTCCAGGACATAATATTTGTTTTCTTCAATGCCAGTCATTAAATGAAAACTCCAAATTTATTTTATTTGCTTATGATAAGAACTGGTGTAAACTTTTACTTTGATTATTTGCAAGGAGTGTATTAAAGATCAGGAAAAGACTCTCATGCTGGGAAAGACTGAAAGCAAAAGAAGGTGACAGCGGAGGATGAGGTGGTTGGATGGCATCACCAACTCAATGGACATGAATTTGAGCAGACTCTGGGAGACAGTGAAGGACAGAGGAGCCTGGCATGCTGCAGTCCATGGGGTCGCAAAGAGTAGGACATGACTTAGTGACTGAACAATAACAACAGCATGTTAAATAGAGTGGATCTACTAACAGTCTTACAGACAGCACTTTCTAGGGCCAGACCTTGATGAACAGATTTGTCCTTCCCCTCTTTCACTGACATATTGAAAGCTTATCATCTCCTTCCCTAACCAGACTAAACCACCACCACAAAAGTAAACCAAGGTGGACATGAATGGTAGAGCATTCTACCTGAGGCAGAGTAGGAAATGTGAGGCAACTCCTTTCAGGGAGGTGGAGAGGCCTAGATGATGAGGGGGAAAAAGAGGAGATTGCAAAGGGAATTGTCAAACCAGAGTGAGACGATGAAAAGCTAGAATGCTGGACAGACCTGAAGAAAGTATCAATAAGGGATACTCAGGGGTGGAAGGAACACCTCCCAACCAAGGATGAGCTGAACAGAGGGAGGGTGATGCACTAAAATGTTATCACTTGCACTCTGTTCAGCTTAAAACCAGGACTCAATCCAGAGGAAAGGATTATTTTGTAAATTTTTGGGGTCCCTCCAAAATTTATGTGTTGAAACCCTAACCTCCAGTACCTCTGAATATATCTATATTTGGAGATGTCTTTGAAGAGGCAATTAAGTTCAATGAGGCCTTTAATCCAGTGACTGGAAATTTGGACACAGACACACATGCACACACCGGCCTTATGAAGGCAGAAAGAGAGGATGGACAGCCATCTACAAGCCAAGGGGAGAGCCTTCAGAGGAAAACTACTCTGCAGACCTTGATCTTGGAATTCTTGCCTCCAGAACTCTGAGAAAATAAATTTATTTAAACTATCCTGACACTGGTACTTTGTTATGGCAGTCCTAGAAAACAAATATATCTGATATCTGTATGCTTTTGTCTAAGTTACAGAAACATCATTTATTAATGAACATTCCTACTCCATTGTTCAGCTTTTAATAATTGATTCTGGAATTTAACAAATGTCTCAGTTGGTAAAGAATTTGCCTGCAATGCAGGGGACCTGGGTTTGACCCCTGGGTCAGGAAGATCCCCTGGGGAAGGGAATAGCAACACACTCCAGTATTTTTGCCTGGAAAATCCCATGGACAGAGGAACCTGAAGGGCTACACCCCATGGGATCACAAAGAGTCAGACATGACTGAGTGACCAGCACACACAAATGCATACACAAAGCAATTCGAAGTCTCAGGCATTGAGAAACATGCAAAGATGGTGATATTTTCTGCGCTATCATGTTGTCTACTCTCTCATAGGTGTTAAACAGGAATTTAGATGGAAACTGGCCTGAGCTTTATGAACAGAATGTCTGCCTGGCCTTTGTAGTTGGGGAAAAGCCCAGACTACCCCTTATTGATACTCAGCCTGGTAGAGAAACCTTCTGGTTAAAGTGTCCTTAAAAGGTAGATTGAAAAGCAAAGATTGAAACATTATTTTTCTCTTGTCATATGTAAAGCTTTTATGTATAATAAAATTGTTAAAACATAGGGATTTTCAAGCTCTATTATTCAAGCTTGCTATACCCTAATGAAGCAATTCTTTAATCTTTAGAATATCAATAGTATGACATCTCTTATGTCAATTATTGATTCCTGTATATTAAAAAAAAGACTTTTTAATGAATAGAAGACAAACAACGCACACTTTTTTTTTTAAGAAATATGAGAAAATACTGACTCATACAGGTTAAGACTCCAGACCCATGTTTACTTTGAGCACAGCTGCATCCAGGCACTCAACTAACGTCGAGGGGACTATCTTTATCTCTTTCTCTTTCTCTCCCCACCCCCTTATTCTCTTTTCCATTTCTTGGCACTGTTTTCTTCTAGTTTACTTCCTTCTTACTTAAACTCCATCTCTGTCATCATTCCTGGCACCTCTAGATTTACATCGTAATTAAAACTAGAGATATCTACAGACTTAGGTCTTCTTCAATAACAGATCAGCAACAGTTTTAGTGTTTTATCTCATTAAAACATTATTTCACATGCTCTTCCTGAGTGAAATGCAATGGCTAGTGGAATAGAACATATATACCAGTCAGAACTGGAGACATGCCCACCTTAGGAACTGAGGGTATAAACTGAGCCAAAGGCCAGTCCCTACATGGGACATGTGGACTATGTTAAAGTTGAGGTAGTGTTTAGATAAAGGGTAATGAATAAAGCATAGGTGCAAAACAGCAATTATGTACATCCTACTTAATACAAAATTATTTCTGTTTCATATGTGCATATGTTAACTCTCCTACTTTGACCCATAAATAAACACTTCTTTGATTTTTTCTATATTAAAGACAGGAAACATGCATGTAGAACATAACCTGTGTCAACCACTCTTCTTTACACATATTGACTCATTTAATAAATAAAATAAATGTATAAGATATATTTGTTATCTCCATTTTACAGCTAAAGAACCTAAGCCATCAAAGACTTACCTGACTTTCTCAGGTTACAAAGCAATAGGAGGCAGAGCCAGAATTCAAACCCAGCCGGCCTCCCTGGTTTGTCACCTTCTTACTGTGTTCTATTACTGCTTTCAGTGGGCAATGCTTGGTAAAGTGTACTGAATGATAGAATGACTAAAGGTAAGATAGATACAGCTTAACAGTGAGGAACTGAATCCAGAATCCTTGATTACCATGATAGGATTTTATCCATAAGGCCATATTACATTTGGGCTGATTCACTTTGGTGTTCTTCTGACTTAATTTTCTGAATTAGAGTATCTTAACAATCAGGAAAGGAGTATGTCAAAGCTATATATTGTCACCCTGCTCTTTTAATTTATATGCAGAATATATCAAGTGAAAACTCGGGCTGGATGAAGCACAAGCTGGAATCAAGACTGCTGGGAGAAATATCAATAACCTCAAATACACAGATGACACTACCTTTACGCAGAAAGTGAAGAAGAACTAAAGAGTCTCTTGATGAAAATGAAAGAGGAGGGTGAAAATGTTGGCTTAAAACTCAACATTTAGAAAACTAAAATCATGGCATTCAGTCCCATCACATCATGGCAAATAGATGGGGAAACAATGGAAGCAGTGAGAGACTTTATTTTCTTGAGCTCCATAATCACTGCAAATGGTGACTGCAGCAATGACATTAAAAGACGCTTGCTCCTTGGAAGAAAAGCTATGATCAGCCTAGACAGTATTTTAAAAAGCAGAGGCATTACTGTACCGACAAAGGTCCATCTAGTCAAAGCTATGGTTTTTCCAGTAGTCATGTATGGATGTAAGAGTTGGACTATAAAGAAATCTGAGCACTGAAGAATTGATGCTTTTGAACTGTGGTGTTGGAGAAGCCTCTTGAGAGTCCCTTGGACTGCAAGAAGATCCAATCCTTTAGGATTGTCCATCCTAAAGGAAATCAGTCCTGAATAATTAATGAAAGGACTGATGTTGAAGCTGAAACTCCAATGCTTCGGCCTCCTAATGCAAAGAACTGACTCATTTGAAAAGACTCTGATTCTGGGAAAGATTGAAGGTGGGAGGAGAAGGGAATGACAGAGGATGAAATGGTTGGATGGTATCACTAACTTGGACACGAGTTTGAGCAAGCTCCAATAATTTATGATGGACAGGGAAGCCTGGCATGCTGCAGTCCATGGGGTTGCAAAGAGTTGGACACGACTGAGTGACTGAAGTGAACTGATCACTGGTATGCCTTCCATCCTTGCTTCTGCATGAGAAGAGATTTTCTCTTAACCTGGTTATACTTATTTTATATCATTTAGCACAAGATACACTCCTGAAAGCTCCAAGAGTCTAGGGAGTTGCAAATCAGGATGCTAATCTGTAAGATTTATTTTATCAAGTGTTAACAATCCTGTCAAAATATTAAAGATGTAACTTAATATCCCCCTAGAAACATGATTTCAAATGGGGAATTTTCACAATACTTAGGTTTCTGTCTGTAAGAAAATGGTAAACGTGGGCATATGCACTTTCTACCTTCTGTACAAATATAGTCATGTTTTTACACTAGTTCAAAAGGACAATTTTCCATTCTGAATCGACTTTGGCTTCACTTACAGAGTAATTTGGGATTTCCAAAGTGGCGCTAGTGGTAAAGAACCCTCCTGCCAATGAGGGAGATGTAAGAGATGCGAGTTCAATCCCTGTGTTAGGAAGATCCCTTGCAGGAGGGCATGGCAGTCCACTCCAGTACTTTTGCCTGGAGAGTTCCATGGACAGAGGAGCCTGGCAGGTTACAGACCATGCAGTTGCATAGCATCAGACATGACTGAAGAGAGTTAGCACACATGCACAGAGTGATTTATTATAGACTGAATCTGATTTATTTTAGTCTTAAAATTATGCATTAATAGATATTATAGATATAGATTCTACACACACACACACACACACACACACACAAACTCTTTTAATTTCTACCCTATAGCAACCCGCTCTGCACAGTAGTGTGTGGTTTAGGAATGAATTAACCGAGTCTCCTTAGTTTTCGAGTCTTCTCTACCGAGAATTTCAAGAACACTCAATTCTTGTTTCAGACCTGGTTTTCGTAGATAAATCTATCATCGTTCTTCAAACCGGATTTATCTTAGTTAAGTTCCAAAGGTAAAGTTTGTTCTCTATGAGGTACATAGTTGTTATTCTGGTTGGAATCTTGAGGGATTTCGGTACAAAGTCGTGAGGTCTTCGTTCAGTGTCTGTTCAACCAGAAACGGATCAATGTTGTTGCACTGTCTACTGGTTTCGAGACAAGTTATTTGTGCGTTAGTCTCTTAAAACCCGATACTTAAAGAAACAAAGATAAAAATTGTTCGAATGATTAAGTGGTCTTTTATCGGTTACGTATTGATTTTCTACTTACTATTACCTCCGTAAATTGTTCAATAGAACTCATAATGAACATTCCTTTTCACTACAAAAATTAAACGGATTTCAACCATACTAATGAGTGGATTTCGGTCTGTAGGACCTTACACTTCAGTTCACCCGGAATCCTTCGTAGTGATGCTTGTTTCGATCACCTCCACTACTCTAAGGTCAACTCGATAAAGTTTAGGACTTTCTACTACGACACTTTTATGATGTGAGTCTTACGGTCGTTTAAACCTTTTGAATCGTCACCGGTGTCCTGACCTTTTCCAGTCAAAAGTAAGGTTAGGGTTTCTTTCCGTTACGGTTTCTTACGAGTTTGATCACGTGTTAACGTAAGTAAAGTGTGCGATCGTTTCATTACGAGTTTTAAGAGGTTCGGTCCGAAGTCGTTATGCACTTGGCACTTGAGGGACTACAAGTTCGACCGAAATCTTTTCATCTCCTTGGTCTCTAGTTCAACGGTTGTAGGCGACCTAGTAGTTTTTTCGTTCTCAAGGTCTTTTTGTAGATAAAGACGAAATAACTGATACAATTTCGGAAACTGACACACCTAGTGTTATTTGACACCTTTTAAGACTTCCTCTACCCTTATGGTCTGGTGGACTGGAAGGAGAACTCTTTGGACATACGTCCAGTCCTTCGTTGTCAATCTTGACCTGTACCTTGTTGTCTAACCAAGGTTTATCCTTTTCCTCATGCAGTTCCGACATATAACAGTGGGACGAATAAATTGAATGTACGTCTCATGTAGTACTCTTTGCGACCCGACCTCCTTTGTGTTCGACCTTAGTAGATTGCCAGGAGAAATATCAATAACCTCAGATATGCAGATGACACCACCCTTATCTCAGAAAGCGAAGAGGAACTAAAGAGCCTCTTTATGAAGGTAAAAGAGGAGAGTGAAAAAGTTGGCTTAAAGCTCAACATTGAGAAAACTAAGATCATGGTAACCAGTCCCATCACTTCATGGCAAATAGATGGGGAAACAATGGAAACAGCGAGAGACTTTATTTTTTTGAGTTCCAAAATCACTGCAGATGGTGATTGCAGCCATGAAATTAAAAGACGCTTACTCCTTGCAAGAAAGTTATGACCAACTTAGCATATTAAAAGCTGATGCAAATAAATTAGTAAACCTCAAAAAAAAAAAGCAGAGACATTACTTTGCCAACAAAGGTCTATCTAGTCAAGGTTATGGTTTTTCTAGTGGTCATGTATGGATGTGAGAGTTGGACTATAAAGAAAGCTGAGCGCCAAAGAATTGATGCTCTTGAACTGTGAAGTTGGAGAAGACTCTTGAGAGTCCCTTGGATTGAGGAGATCCAACCAATCCCCTAAAGGAGATCAGTCCTGGGTGTTCATTGGCAGGACTGATGTTGAAGCTGAAACTCCAATCATTTGGCCACCTTAGGCAAAGAGCTGACTCATTGGTAAAGACCCTGATGCTGGGAAAGATTGAGGGCAGGAGGAGAAGGGAATGACAGAGGGTGAGGTAGCTGGATGCCATCACCAACTCAATGGACATGGGGTTGGGTGGATTCCGGGAGTTGATGATGGACAGGGAGGCCTGGCGTGCTGCGGTTCATGGGTCACAAAGAGTCAGACACTACTGAGCAAATGAACTGAACTGAACTGAAAGTCTTTAGGATATACCAAACTCAGTCTTACAAAATTGCAGTAATCATAACAGCAACAATATAAATATGATAAAGAAAACACTGTGATTCTATTTGAAATCATGAAAGAAATACAATCTGTCAGGAGTGCATATCCCAAGAAAAAAGAAGGAAAACATAATTGTAGATTAGTAAAATTAAAAGCACAGCCAGACTTCAGTAATAATAAATATTGGAATTTGCTCTCTTTTGTTTTTTTCCTTCAGTGGATATTTTCATTTCAGTTCATATCAGAATGTTATTTTAAAATTTTGTTTTTCTGTCACCATATTAACTCCAGGAATACACATGTAGCACATTCTGCTCGATCACATCTTTCTCATTGGTATGGAAACAGCCTATCTTTGAACAGTCCGAGCTGAGTTTGGGAGTTTTTATTCTAAATAAACTTTTTTTTTTTTTTTATCATGTAAGAACGAAGCACCAGCCTATGTTCAATACAGGATACAGGATGCTTGGGGCTGGTGCACAGGGATGATCCAGGATTGGGAGCTCATAAATAAACTTTTTGAACAGCTAAAAAAATATAGATATATATCTATCAAACTTTAGTAATATTAAAAATGTTTTAAATGTTCCATTAAATTCAGTTAAGCTTCTGAATTAGCTTTAAATAAACTTTATATATACTTATGTATAGACATATACACATATAATTTATATCATATGTAAACTTTATATTATATGTACATATGTAATATATATACATGTATGTATGTGTGTGTATTAGTCACTCAATCACGACTGTTTGTGACCCCATGGACTGAGCCATCCAGGCTCCTCTGTCCATGAAATTCTCTAGGCAAGAATACTAGCTGCTGCTGCTAAGTCACTTCAGTCGTGTCCGACTCTGTGAGACCCCATAGACGGCAGCCCACCAGGCTCCCCCATCACTGGGATTCTCTAGGCAAGAACACTGGAGTGGGTTGCCATTTCCCTCTCCAATGCATGAAAGTGAAAAGTGAAAGTGAAGTCGTTCAGTCGTGTCCGACCCTCAGGGACCCCATGGACTGCAGCCTTCCAGGCTCCTCCTTCCATGGGATTTTCCAGGCAAGTGTACTGGAGTGGCGTGCCATTGCCTTCTCCAGGGTATCTTCCCGACCCAGGGATAGAAACTGGTGGTCCTACATTGCAAGAAGATTCTTTATTGTCTGAGCCACCAAGGAAGCCTATACATGTATTATATATATTTTATATTTTTTATCTTTCAAGATCATAAGAGCCAGAGCTACCTGAAATTCAGATAAATCATAGAAAATTTAGCCCCATAGTACAGTGAAAATATCTCAAAAATCCCACAAATTTCAATATTGTTTTTTACTTGAAAAAAATCACCAATAAAATATTTTTTTTTACTTCAGATGACTATTCTGCCATAAATATTCTCTTAATGAATCCTGTCAGTTCTGACCCCATTATACTCCTCTTTCTTTTATAGCCACAAGTTAAGAAGCTATTTATATAGTTTTCTCAGGTGTTAATAGTTCCTTCAGCTGACATCAATGTGACAAGATGAACATTTAGAATCCGGTTACCAGCTTTCTGGTCATTTACATTGTCAGTTTCATTCATCTTCCCATGAGCAAGTCAGTATGAAATAACAGGCATATCAAAGAAAAATGAACCTGTGGGATCCTCTTACCGCTGTCAGTTCCATTCAGTGTAATTACTAGTTCATTATACACAGACTTTTGAAATTTAGAATTTGGAAAAAATTAGGTATGATTATTACCAAGAAAAATGTCAATGTCTCAGAGCATATTATCATTTGGAAAATTTGATGCATATCAGTGAGCATTTAATATGGTGATAAATTTGAATTTAAGAAGTAGAAAAAAATGGCAATTACTATCCTCTTTGGGCTCCTGACTGGCTGTGTTTGAAAAGACAGAATAAAACTAATATGCATGTTAACATGGTTGGCCAAGTCCCAGCAAGACACTGAAAAGTCAACAGTAGGTAGGCAGGGAAACTGTGGCACTGAAAATCCTCAGCAAAGGCCCAAAATAAAGGAATGAAATGATTACTACAATGAATACACTGAAACACATATAATGGAGTCTTGCAATAATCTTTTTAAACTAAATGGTCAACTGTATACTGGTTGAGGGGATAACAAACATATACAAGCTTTGAAAAGAAAATAAGGAAAGAAACGTGAAGTGCTGTCAATACTAAGCTAAAACTCCTGATTAAAATATGCAAATTTTCAGCTAAATTTCAGTATAACTTGAAAACGTAATTTGTCTTCCCTGGAAGCTGTAGACAGTATGAGGCCAGGAATCTGGTGAGGTCACACAAGGCCCATGAAATCCAGTGAAAAACAGAACCGTCAAGCAAAATCCCCTATTGAATGTAAACAGATGGAGAAAACAGTAATTTTGCATGCAAATACCTAGAGTTAGGTGCCTGCTTTGAATTCTATCAAACCATGAGCAAAAGGCAGAAAAGGTCCCAAGAAAGATAAATGAAATCTTAAAAGAAAATCAATAAATACTTGAAAGGAAAACACTTTTGAGCAATTTTGATGTGTATGATGCTAAAGGCTTTCACGTGTTACATAACTCAGTTCTAGAAACAATTTATGTGAGGCTTACAGTACACTTCCTAGGACATGGTAGGGCTTTTCAAGGCAGCAGTGGCCAGACTATGATTATTATACAGTTCAGTTCAGTTCAGTCACTCAGTGTGTCCAAGTCTTTGCTACTCCATGGACTGCAGCACACCAGGCCTCCCTGTCCATCACCAACTCCTGGTTTTACTCAAACTCATGTCCATCGAGTTAGCAATGCAATCCAACCATCTCATCCTCTGTCATCCCCTTCTCCTCCCATCTTCAGTCTTTCCCAGAATCACGGTTTTTGCAATGAGTTGGTTCTTCACATCAGGTGGCCAAAATATTGATGTTTCAGCTTCAACATCAGTCCTTCCAATGAATATTCAGGACTGATTTCTTTTAGGATGGATTGGTAGGATCTCCTTACAGTCCAATGGACTCTCAAGAGTCTTCTCCATCACCACAGTTCAAAAGCATCAATTCTTCAGCACTCAACTTTCTTTATAGCCCAACTCTCACATCCATACATGACCACAGGAAAAATCATAGCTTTGACTAGATGGACCCTTGTTGGCAAAGTAATGTCTCTGCTTTTTAATATGCTATCTAGGTTGGTCATAACTTTTCATGCAAGGAGTAAGCATCTTTTAATTTCATGTCTGCCGTCACCATCTACAGTGATTTTGGAGTGCAAAAAAATAAAGTCTCTCTCTGTTTCCATTGTTTCCCCATCTACTAGCCATGAAGTGATGGGACTGGATGCCATGATCTTAGTTTTCTGAACGTTGAGCTTTAAGCCAACTTTTTCACTCTCCTCTTTCACTTTCATCAACAGGCTCCTTAGTTCTTCTTCACTTTCTGCCATAAGGGTGGTGTCATCTGCATATCTGAGGTTACTGATATTTCTCCCAGCAATCTTCATTCCAGCTTGTGCTTCCTCCAGCCAAGCATTTCTCATGATGTACTCAGCATGTAAGTTAAATAAGCAGAGTGACAGTATACAGCCTTGACGTACTCCTTTTCCTATTTGGAACCAGTCTGTTGTTCCATGTCCAGTTCTAACTGTTGCTTCCTGACCTGCATACAGGTTTCTCAAGAGGAAGGTCAGGTGGTCTGGTATTCCCATCTCTTCCATGACTTCACATTCCAGAATGTCTGGCTCTAGGTGAGTGATCACACCATTGTGATTATCTGGGTCTTGAAGATCTTTTTTGTATAGTTCTGTGTATTCTTGCCACCTCTTCTTAATATCTTCTGCTTCTGTTATGTCCATACCATTTCTGTCCTTTATTGAGCCCATCTTTGCATGAAATATTCTCTTGGTATCTCTAATTTTTTTGAAGAGATCTCTATTCTTTCCCATTCTATTGTTTTCCTGTATTTCTTTGCACTGATCACTGAGGAAGGCTTTCTTATCTCTCCTTGTTATTCTTTGGAACTCTGCAATTAAATGGGTATGTCTTTCCTTTTCTCCTTTCCAATTCTCTTCTTTTCACAGCTATTTGTAAGGCCTCTCTCAGACAGCCATTTTACTTTTTTGCATTTATTTTTCTTGGGGATGGTCCTGATCTCTGTCTCCTCTACAATGTCATGAACCTCTGTCCATAGTTCTTCAGGCAGTCTGTCTATCAGATCTAATCCCTTAAATCTATTTCTCACTTCCACTGTATAATCATAAGAGATTTGATTTAGGTCAAACCTGAATGGTCTAATGGTTTTCCCTACTTTCTTTAATTTCAGTCTGATTTGGTAATAAGGAGTTCATGATGTGAGCCATAATCAACTCTTGGTCTTGTTTTCGCTCACTGTATAGAGCTTCTCCATCTTTGACTGCAAAGAATATAACCAGTCTGATTTCGGTGTTGAGTATCTGATGATGTCCATGTGTAGAGTCTTACCTTGTGTTGTTGGAAGAGGGTATTTGCTAGGACCTGTGTGTTCTCTTGGCAAAACTCTATTATCCTTTATCCTGCTTCATTCTATTAATCATGCTCATTTCTATTCACTTTTCTTTGAGATTCAATGATATTAAGTGAAGCAGAAAGTTGTGTGCCTGGAACGGGACTTGTATTTATTCAGTGCTCATAATATGCCAGATTTTTAGTGACTTAGTACATAGCAAATTATAATAATTTTAGGAAGCAATTTTATTTTCCTCAATTTATAGATGAGAATGCTGAAATTTTCTTTTTCCTCTTAAGCTTTTTTCTCCTTTCCATACTCTCTTCCTTACCTTTGCTCTTTACTTCCCCATTTATCTATTTATCTGCTTTCTCTCAGGGAGTCAGAGAATAGTTTGCTAGTTTACTTACACAAACAGATGTAAATCAAAATAAAAAAATGCTTGTGTATATATAGAGACATATATATACACGTGTACATATATACATATCTGTGTGTATACATTAATGAAGAATAAGATCGCTCAGTTGTGTCTGACTCTTTGCAACCCCATGGACTGTAGCCTACCAGGCTCCTCTGTCCATGGGATTTTCCAGGCAATAGTACTGGAGTGGATTGCCATTTCCTTCTCCAGGGACATCCCTGACCCCAGGATTGAACCCTGGTTTCCCACATTGTAGAGAGACGCTTAACCGTCTGAGCCACCAGGGAAGTCACTACATTAATGAAGTGAATCTTAATAAAGAGAAATTGATAATGGAAGATATTGAAAATTTGACTTAGTTGAACAGACCAATGCATGACACATATTAAGCTCTTAGAGAGTTGCAAATTGGTCTCTAAGCTTCCTTCAGTTCATTTCAGTTCAGTTGCTCAGTCGTGTACAGCTCTTTGTGACCCCATGAATCGCAGCACGCCAGGCCTCCCTGTCCATCACCAACTCCCGGAGTTCACTCAGACTCACGTCCATCGAGTCGGTGATGCCATCCAGCCATCTCATCCTCTTGTCCCCTTCTCCTCCTGCCCAAAATCCCTCCCAGCATCAGAGTCTTTTCCAGTGAGTCAACTCTTCTCATGACGTGGCCAACGTACTGGAGTTTCAGCTTCAGCATCATTCCCTCCAAAGAAATCCCAAGGCTGATCTCCTTCAGAATGGACTGGTTGGATCTCCCTGCAGTCCAAGGGGCTCTCAAGAGTCTTCTCCAACACCACACTTCAAAAGCATCAATTCTTCGGCGCTCAGCTTTCTTCACAGTCCAATTCTCACATCCATACATGACCACAGGAAAAACCATAGCCTTGACTAGACGGACCTTTGTTGGCAAAGTAATGTCTCTGCTTTTCAATATGCTATCTAGGTTGGTCATAGCTTTTTTTCCAAGGAGTAAGCATCTTTTAACTTCATGGCTGCCGTCACCATCTGCAGTGATTTTGGAGCCCCAAAAAATAAAGTCTGACACTGTTTCCACTGTTTCCCCATCTATTTCCCATGAAGTTCAGCCTTCTTCACAGTCCAACTCTCACATCCATACATGACCACTGGAAAAACCATAGCCTTGACTAGACGGACCTTTGTTGGCAAAGTAATGTCTCTGCTTTTCAATATGCTATCTAGGTTGGTCATAGCTTTTTTTCCAAGGAGTAAGCATCTTTTAACTTCATGGCTGCCGTCACCATCTGCAGTGATTTTGGAGCCCCAAAAAATAAAGTCTGACACTGTTTCCACTGTTTCCCCATCTATTTCCCATGAAGTGATGGGACCAGATGCCATGATCTTTGTTTTCTGAATGTTGAGCTTTAAGCCAACTTTTTCTCTCTCCTCTTTTACTTTCTTCAAGAGGCTTTTTAGTTCCTCTTCACTTTCTATAAGGGTGGTGTCATCTGCATATCTGAGGTTATTGATATTTCTCCCGGCAATCTTGATTCCCCTTGTGCTTCTTACAGCCCAGCATTTCTCATGATGTACTCTGCATATAAGTTAAATAAGCAGGGTGACAATATACAGCCTTGAGGTACTCCTTTCCCTATTTGGAACCAGTCTGTTGTTCCATGTCCAGTTCTAACTGTTGCTTCCTGACCTGCATATAGGTTTCTCAAGAGGCAAGTCAGGTGCTCTGGTATTCCTATCTCTTTCAGAATTTTCTATAGTTTATCAATCTTATAAGGGTCTATGCACATTTAGAATAAAAACAAAATAGATAATAAGAACACTATTTTTTTTCTTGAAGCTTAACTGAAGAGTGAACAGAATTAAAACCGTTTTGCTCGCTTCCCTTCTCTAAAGCCACCCCACCAAAGAAGAATAAAAGCAATGTAAAATTTGTCTTAAATGAAACAAGGAATTGATTTTACCATAAAACACCATACAAGAGGAAATTTATTTTGGGGGGCTCCAAAATCACTGTAGATGGTGATTGCAGCCATGAAATTAAAAGATGCTTACTCCTTGGAAGAAAAGTTATGACCAACCTAGACAGCATATTGAAAAGCAGAGACATTACTTTGCCAGCAAAGGTCCATCTAGTCAAGGCTATGGTTTTCCCGTGGTCATATATGGACGTCAGAGTTGGACTGTGAAGAAAGCTGAGCGCCAAAGAATTGATGCTTTTGAACTGTGGTGTTGGAGAAGACTCTTGAGAGCCCATTGGACTACAAGGAGATCTAACCAGTCCATTCTGAAGGAGATCAGCCTTGGGATTTCTTTGGAGGGAATGATGCTGAAGCTGAAACTCCAGTACTTTGGCCACCTCATGCGAAGAGTTGACTCATTGGAAAAGGCTCTGATGCTGGGAGGGACTGGGGGCAGGAGGAGAAGGGGACAAGAGGATGAGATGGCTGGATGGCATCACCGACTCGATGGACGTGAGTCTGAGTGAACTCCGGGAGTTGGTGATGGACAGGGAGGCCTGGCATGCTGCGATTCATGGGGTCGCAGAGTCGGATACGACTGAGTGACTGAACTGAACTGAACTGAAATGACTTAAAAAGGTCAAAACTAAGGTCAAAACAAAGCAATAGGGACAATACCACTCCTGGCCAAGCTCCAGAAAGACAGAAATTGCAGGCACAATTTAAAGGCAGAGAGGAGGAGAAATTGAAAGAGAACTGTTCAGACATCTATTTCACACCAATCATATCTTCACTCCACTCATGATGAGTGGGATTGGTGACCTGTCCTCCCTGTATGTGAAGCAGTAGGAACTATAATCTATGGAGAAACTGAGACAGAGAGACACTTGCCTTGAGAACAGAGGATGTGACTGAAGGAGAAATAGGAGCTAAGGGTGCCTTAGTGAGTACAGGGTCTAGGGCAGAATCTTTTTTGCCCTAACTGGCTCAGGACACCCCAAACCCGGCATTTGTTCATTAAGCAGGAGACTGAAGGACCCTTTCCTGGAAAACTGAACCACTTCAGAAAAAAATTCCATGAATACTGACAGGGGAAAGAAAAATTCAGTTTATAACATCACAGGGAAATCACTGATCTACAAGCTTGTGTGTGTGCTTAGTTCCTCAGCTGTGTCCAGCTCTTTATGACCTCATGGACTGTAGCCTGCCAGGCCACTTCTATGCAATTAATTTTTTATTGCCTCCGTTACATTTATGATCACTAAACTTTTGAGTATGAAAGATAAAGAAAGACAAATAGAAACTAAAGCAACATTTAACTCAGAACAGAGACAACATAGGTTAAAATAGAAATATTAACCATATATGTGCATATATATAATTTTCATATAATATTATTCATGTATAACATACATAATATTAGAAAGATATTTTTCAAAGATATTGA
>SJYT01000964.1:270624-280908 GCA_006410635.1 Cephalophus harveyi | reverse complement strand
ATATTGAATTCTTTTTAAAAAGGATCATGGTCACATTAAAGAAAGAATATTCAAAGAACAAAAAATAGAGATAAAATCATATCAAAAATAGAAATTTCAATAGAATGAACAAAAGATGTTGGGAAAAGCTAATAATTTATTTTTTAATATTTCTATACAAAATAGAAGATAAAGGATAAATGGAGGACCAATCTATAAGGTCCAACAACCCAGTTGGAGAAAGAAAAAACAGAAAATACTTGCAGAGAAGAGATAAAGACTATTTCTCTGATCTAGATGGACATGACTCTTAGAATATAATCCAAGGAACCAAAAGTTTCTCCCTGAGACACACCATCATGAAATCTCAAAACATCAAGGACAAAGAAAACATTATAAAAAATTTTCAGAGCAAATAAACAGATCATGTAGAAGAATGGGATATTGAATTGCAAGAGATCTCTCAAAGACAACTCTTCAAGCAAGAAAACAAAAAGGAAATTGTTTCAGCCAGTATCTTCCTGCTGGAGAACTCCATGGACAAAGGAGCCTGGAGGGTTACAGTGCATGGAGCTGCAAAGAGCTGGACATGGCTGAGCAACTAAGACTTTCACTTTTTCACCTTTTTTCTTCCTTCTGAAGTTTTACAAACATATATCATTAGTCAAAATTGTGGGTAGAACTGTGACATCTTCAAATTTTCAAGGTCTCTTAAAAGGTACTTCCAATACAAATTTTCTTAAGCAGTTCCAAGAGGATATTTTCCAGCAAAAATGAGTTAAGGAAATAGGAAAGACTCTTTAAAGCAGAGAGTTAGAGGGAATCCCCTAGCAAACTATTCTATAGGAGTAAAACACTTCAGAATGAACATGAAGTTGGAGGGTTCCTAGAAAGATACTTTTTTCAGAAATAGCAATAAATTATATGACAGATTTGACTAAATGGAAAATTATATGGACTGATATTATATAGACTCAGTAGGGAGCATGGGGTCGCACAGAGTCAGACACGACTGGAGCGAGTTAGCAGCAGCAGGGAGCATGGTAAGTCTCAGATGCAAACATCCCAACATTGACCCGTCATGCCCTAAACATTTAATTGATATACTACTCACTTTCCCGCACTGGAGAAGGAAATGGCAACCCACTCCAGTGTTCTTGCCTGGAGAATCCCAGGGACGGGGGAACCTGGTGGGCTGTGGGGTCTATGGGGTCGCACAGAGTCGGACACGACTGAAGCGACTTAGCAGCAGCAGCAGCAGTTATTGTCAGTTGCATACTGAAAATCAAGTTCTTCTTTTTTAAACAAGTTAAACAGCATAGAATGTGAGGTGGAAAACATTACTTATCCCCATTTATTATCATTATGAAAGACAGCTTCTTTCTATGGAAAGCAAAATTGATGAAACTGTACGAGATGAGTGAAAAAATTTTATTTAACTATTTTATATAATGAAGAAATTTTCATTTCTAAATGAACAGCATGTATTCAGACACTTCCATTTTGGACTCACATTCCTCACTTTTCATAAATGCTGGCAGAAACCAAACTGCTTAGGGCTCTTTCAGGAAACAGCCTGTGATTTTTTTCTAAATGTTTATTAAACCATTTCCATGAGCCTGGTATCTAGTGGTAGATTTGTTTTGAGCCCTCAGAAGCCTGTAGCTATCTGGGTCACTGCTCCTTTCTGGACTCTTGACCATATGCTTTGAGAGTACCTCCCACAAGCTCATGCACAGGAGGAAATGCTCTGGAGTTGGCTGGTGCTGTTGCACTGATCGCGCAGATTAAGAAAAATCATACAGGTCCCCAGGCCATGTATTTTTAACTCAAGTTACACCCTTTTGCTAATTGCACCAGAAACTATTCCCATGAAGGTATTAAACTGTGGTCTTCATTATAATCCAAAGAAGTTTAAAATAATCTTAGTAATTATTTTCCAGTGTCTACCTCTGTGTTAATACCTTACATCTTCCTATTCCTTTAAATAATTAAATATATCATTAGGGCTTCCCATGTGGCTCGGTGGTAGAGAATTCGCCTGCCAATGCAGGAGACACAAGAGATGTGGGTTTGATCCCGGGATTGGGAAGATTCTCTGGAGAAGGAAGTAGGAACTCATTCCAGTATTCTTGCCTGGAGAATCTCATATATCAGAAGAGCCTGGTAGGCTACAGTCCATGGGGTCACAAACAGTCAGACACAACTGAGCACATACACACAAAGATTTTTTAAATCATATTGATTTCAAGCATATGGAAATCAGAGATGTGAATTAAAAGTGAAGATAAGGTGTCTCTGTCTTAAACAGTTTTTAAAGACTCTTCCAAATGGATTAATATGTCTCCTCCAAGAAGACCCCTGAGGTCATCTGATTTTGTACCAAATGGTCTGCATGCCTAGGATGGATGACATTTAAGCCATATTTAAGTTACCTAGTAGGCTGGGATGAAATGACTTTCAAAATGTAAAATTCTTATGGCTCATATTTGGGTCTCACAAAAATAGTGTAAGAAAGAAGATTTTACTTCTACTTTAGGAAATGTTTCAAGAAATCTCTGCATAAGGAAACCAAAGGAAAATTAGAACTTTCTACATTTATGCAAATTGGTATTTGCTGAGCATTTCCCGATATTCGACATTTTTCTCTCATGTTTATCCCTAGCTTAGGGAAAAGCAGACTAAAGACAGTAAGTAAGAAGAATCACGACGCAGCCCAACCAGAGCACCAAAATCTACTATAACCTATCTGCCACTGGTGAGATGCCCAAGCTTGCAACACACATACTCCGAAGCCCACTTTGGAGAATTTAGGAAATTTAACATTTGCATAACTAACTCATTCAAGTGAAGTCCTGAAACCAAAGTTAACTTTAAGCAACATCAGTTAAATGTGGATGTTTATTTTAAAACAGGAATGAAAATCTACAATATTTCCCCTGAAATCAGACAAGTCTTACTGGTTGCTAGAGCTTTTCGAACATCTTTCAAGTACATTTTTAAAGCCTCAAGTCTCTTACAATAAGTGTTTCCATTTCATTGGAAAAAATTTTTCAACTTCTTTATAATTTTTCTACCCTAGGCATAAGCTAACATTTAGCAAGAACCCTAGAGAAAAATAAGGTCCCTTTATTATCCTAAGAATCATTCTTAATATCAGAATACATACCACTGGGTTGTGGAGTGGAGTAGGGAGAACACTAAAGCAGTCCTGTCATGTAGGAAGATTTGTCATCTTATTTTGTGGAAACCTGAAGTTTCCAATTATAGTTTGCATGACAGTTGGATGAAACAATAATTTTGGACTCTCAAAATTTATTCTTGTCTACCTTTTGTTCGTGTCCATTAAGAGTTAAGATGCCTTTTGAACCCTGGAATTATCTTTAAAATATTTGTCCACCACAAAGGCTTTACTGTGGACAGACTGCATTATTCACAAAGGTCTAGTTTTGACATATGGTTCTCTGCATGAGTTCAGCTGCTGGCTGACTCTCAATCTGTGAGCTTTACTGCCAGCTAGAATCAATATCATTTTGTAATAGGGGCACAGCTATTATTCTTTTGTAGAAACAGACATTTGTCTCTGGCTTCCTAAGTCATCCATGGTCTGTATCACACTTTTAGATGCTTAATCAAAAAACAGCATCTTATATTCCTTCACATGTCTGTATATTTGATCTCTCAAAGAAATTCACTAAGTCAGGAACTATGTTTTACATATTTTTGAATGTATCATAGTTTTACAATAGTACTAGACACATTGGTGGGACTTCCCTGGTGGCTCAGTGATAAGGAATCCACCTGCCAATGCAGGAGACACAGGGTCGATCCCTGGGTTAGGAAGATATGAAGAAGTGGCTAGCCACTCCAGTACGCTTGTCTGGGAAATCTCACAGACAGAGGAGCCTGGTGAGCTCCAGTCCACAGGGTCGCAAAAGAATCAGAGACGATTTAGCAAGTAAAGAACAAGTTATAATGGTAAATGCTTCCAACTGTTGAATTGAAAACTATATATAGATACTAGCTACAAAATGTGTTTTACATTTTGTTTCTATAATTTAATGGGAAAACCCACAGTAAAATATGAATATTTCTGAGTTGCACTACCTTAAATTTTTTTCAGGGTATTAAATCTTTGAGAAGCCTAAGCAGAAAGTGGTAACAGCTTAGTAGCATCACAAGTTAAAGTAAGTATATCCCAGAGAAAGGTGGATGCATACTGTTCTTAGTTGCTACCACAGGATGTGAGAGGTGGGAGATAAATATAGAAACTTCCAGGCCATCTCATTCCTTTTTTCTTTAGGAGATTCATTGCAAACTGAGGTCCCCTCTAAGGAAATTGAACCAGACAGCTGAGGGAGCAGAATGTAAATAACTCACTGTCCTAATGAAGCAAAGAAAACCATGGCAGAATTGATTACCTAAGGTGTAGTCTGTGCAGTTATCAGAACAGAAAAAAAAATAAGAAAAACAAAGTAGGGCAAGACAGAAAAGTTATTCTTGACTAAGAATGTTTTCACAATTATATGCAAGATCTTTTTCTTGCTTTTTGATTCTTTATTGCAATTGTCTTTTCTTGTTTCATTTTTATAATAGCTTCTTTTAATTTTCTAAGAGTATTACTTATCTTTCTTTCTTCTTTATGTTTTCCCCATGCTCTGTCACTGTTGCCTCCTATTCACTCTAATCTTCATCTTTCATGATAGAGATTTTCTTAGATGATTCATGGATTTCTGTTCCTATTTAAAAGTAAAGCAAGCAAAAGCTCAATGAGTGTTTTGTGCACATAGAGAGGAAAATCAGATAGCTAAGTGTAGGACTTCTTTAAAAATCATTCTTCAGTGCTATTATCTGTATGCTGATCTTTTCTCCCAGCCTTCCCATTTCTCCACAGACAAATCTCAATCCTTTCCAAGACTGATGCCAGAACTCTCTTAACCAAATGGATAAAGGGGCAGAGCTCATCCCATTCAAGGTTCAGATTTTCACAGTCTGCTGTCTTCACTATGGCAACTCAGCCCTGATCAACTCCACTTGGGACCTGGACCACAGAGGTTATGAGGATTTACTCTTCATTGAGTAACATTCCCCTCTCCTTCAGGGTGAGGAGGATAATTCCCTTGGACAGATATCTGGACATCTTGGTTCTCATACAATTGATGTTACATAAGAAAAATTCATGACAGAATCAAAGCATTATGCGTTTACTGATTTCTCTGTTTAGTTACTTCCTTTTTTATTTGTTTACTTAGTTATTTGATCTCTCACTACCACTTTAAATTTTATTCATTGATATTTCCCCCACCCTCAGATGAGCATTTCCATTTGACCTCCATACACCCTGGGATTACTTTCAGACTCATAGTCCCCTTTAACTCATAAACTGACTCAGATTGTAATTAGTATGCTCACTCCTAAGAAGTCTTCAAGCCCTATATTTAATTCAGAAATCTTTTCCTCTCCTTTCTTTAGAAAATAGAAGCTTCTAGTGTAGGAATAAGTATGCATTCAGTTTTCCTTTTATCCATGCCTACCTTTATTCTCTTTCCAGCTTGCTTAGGTTAGTTTTTATACTCTCATGTTAAAGATTGAGGACAGGGCACATTTTCATAAAGAATGTCATTACTCTGTGAATTGGGGTGCTCTAGATTACAGATGCATAAGGCTCATGCTCTCTTGGACACCTCCGTGAAATTCTAGGAAATTCCCACATGTTAACAAAATTCCAGTTCAGCTCCTTAACATGGGAAATGTTTGTTTTACTTTAAATGACAGAGGCATCACCCCTCAAACTCTGCTTCTTACCTCATAGAGACATCACTCTTGAGATCCACTTGCCCTTAAGCAGAAGACCTCTTGGGACAGAATTAAACAGCCCTGAACTAGCTTTCTCACTTTGCCCATACAAATCCATGAATAACATGGTAATCTCCATTCTGCTGCCTTGGGTCATTTTTTCTTCCTCAATGAAGAATCAGACATCAGCCATTTTTGTTCCCCAGATAGGGAACACATTTCAGTATCTCTAAGTGGTCCAGGGAAACCCTCATCACTAAGCTTAAAGGAAAGAAAAAGAACAACATGCAAAAACTCCCTCAAGAAGCTGGTAGAAAAATGTTTATTCCCCACTCTCCAAACAAATAAGTGAATTGATCAAGGGACAAATTTCTCCCTATTGCTGTTATAAATAATGTCTTTTGTGATCTTAAATCTAACTATGAAATTTCATATTTACCATATAATTGTGTCTTATTAGAAAATTGGATGTAAAAACATTCTGTTATACAAGCTCTTTATGCCCTACCAGCAGAGGTATTTGATGCCTCTACTTCTGGAGCACATCTGTATTTTGATATATTTATCACCATCTTTTGTTGAGTCTCCTTATAGCCTCGTGGACAATTAGATAAAGAATGGACAAAATGAATAAGCAAATGGATGAGTGGATGGTTGAATGGATTATAATGAATAATATGTGATAAAAGTTACTACTGGAAATCTGCTGACACCCTTAAAAATCTAGTCCCCGCATCTAGTCCCCTTAATTGAGCTGGATCTGCTGTTTTAGTACTATTTATTTAGTATATAAATAAAATATTTATTTGTTTAACGTCCCTTCTCCACTCAAACTTTATCTTTCTCAGTCCTCAACTAGTCAAATAATAGAACAAGGCTCCCAGTAGTGTGCTTACTGATAAAATATGTTAAAGTCCATTACAAACAAAATACTGAATGCTGAAAGTTTCGGACATTCCGTGAAATATGGAAAAAGAACAATTTTTGGTCAGAGGTTTTGGGGTATTCCAATGTGCTCCCCTTCCTCTTTCTTTCTGGTTCCAAGAGTAATGAGGAGGCTTGATATCTGAGACTCAAGGTACGTGGGTTTTCTAAACATCATTCTTAGTTATGGAAAAAAGTACATTTTATAGATTCACCTTAAAGGATGATTATTAAATGAGAGACATTGTCCTAAACTCTTGGGATATGAAGATGAGAGATACCCACACAACAATACAGGACAAGCCTTAATAATGGCAAGGAAAGAGTGAAGTGGGACCACCAAAAATAAATAAATAAATAACTCTCTCTCTCTCTCTCTCTCTCTCTCTCTCTCTCTTTCCCCAAAAGAAATAGGGCAGACTTCATAGAGAAAGTGACATTTTATCCAAAATTTAGAAGAACAAGAATTCGAACAGGGGTTTGGAGAAAGCAAAAAAAAAAAAAAAAGGAGAGAGAGAGAAGAGCATTACAGGCAAGACAATAATACCATGAGCAAAAGCATGGACATGTGAATTAAAAGCTGGGAATTTCTGCTGAATGATACAGCTAAAGGGGACATGTGCTCAGTCATATCTGACTCTTTGTGACCCTGTGGACTGTAGCCCGCCCAGCTCTGCTGTCCATGGGATTTCCCAAGCAAGAATACTGGAGCAGGTGCCATTTCCTTGTCCAGGGGATCTTCCCAACCCAGGGATCGAACCTGTGTCTTCTGAGTTGGCAGGCAAATTATTTAACACTGCACCACATGCGAAGCCCTATTGGGAATGCTGGGGATAGCAGTCCTAAATTAGGTTATAAGATTGTAAAAGTTCTTTTACGTTGTTCTAAGACATTTACCTGTCTCCTGTAAGTGGTCCAGAGACAACAGAAGCTGTTTTTGTCTGTTCAAAATATTTGTTTGTTTCACTGTGTCAGGTTTTGGTTGTGGCATGCGGGATGCTTGATTTTCCTTGTGGCATGCCGGATCTTTAGTTGCAGCATATAGACTCTTAGTTGCAGCATGTGGAATCTAGTTCCCTGACAGGTAGGAACCCAGGCCCCCTGCACTGAGACCATGGAGTCTTAGTCACTGACCACCATGGAAGTCCCAGTAAAGGAAGTTTTAAGGGAAAAAATAATAATATCAAAATTGTCATTATGAAAATCAACTTTGAAAACAATGAGAAGGGTGTATCAAAACCAGGAGTAACAGTGCCTGGAACCATTTATTCAATTATAAAATTCTCGTTTATAAAATTTATTCATAAAATACTTAGCATCATTATAAGCCAGGTTCCAGGCTAGGAGCCAGAGATAAAGGGAGAAAGGAGGCCTCATGAACACTTTGTGAGAGATAAACACTGTGATCTAATAGAGATAACTCTAGCAAGAGGAAAGTGCTCCTTTAGATCAGGTAATCAACGAAAATGTTTCTCGGGATATGACCTCTGAACCACTGGCCTCTGAATCACCTGGGAACCTTGTGTCAATGCAAATTCCCAGAGCCCAGGCTCATATTCAGTGAATCAGAATTTCTGAAAGTGGAGACTAGGATTATGCATATGTTAGCAAGTACCTCAAGATAATTCTTAACCATGCTAAAGTTTGAAAACACTGCACTCCAGACTAGGAGCTTTGTTAGAGAAATAGTGCACAGAAGGAAGAACATATGAGCAAAAAGGATGGAAAGATTCTGAGAAATTTTAAAGATACTTATGGTGTGGCATCTAGAAGAGGGAAAAGTCAACCAACTATTGACCCTACAATACACAGTCGACTATCAAATAATTTAATGCACATAATGAACAAATTCACAACAAAGTTGTCACAGTTTATGGGTCCTTGATATATTACTCTCCATTTGAAAAAAAAAAAGTTTATATTACAGCTGAAGATTCCTGAGGAATAAATCTACAAATGTAGAAATTTATGCTCCCTGACAGGTGGAGAAAAAGATATTTTAGGTTGGCACAAATGATTATGATGAGAATGAAGCATAATGCAGAAACACCCAGATGACAGAGCAGGCAGACAATTTAATTCTAGAGGAAAAAAATTACAAAACCATACTTCAGTTTGAATGCTACTCTAACAGCATGGGCAATTTTTTATACTAAATAGTTGAGTTCTTCTGGAAATTAATGTAATTGTAAACATTGAAGAAAAATTTATGATCAACACAGGCCCCTAGCAGAGTCTTCATTAATCCCAAAATTCAATTTTTAAAGTCTAAACCACAGACCGTGTGAATATATGGCCTTATGGTGACCGTATACATTTTTTGCCTTGGTTATGAAAGATGTCCTTGGAAAGACAACACTGAAAGTGCTCCTTACATATCAAGAAAGTGGTACATCAGGATCTGCTAACAAAAATCGGAGTCCTCTCTGCCTGCATAGCTTATGTACCCAGTCCTCAAGACCATGTGTGTTGAGATGATGCTTAAAGACTCTGCCTGAAACTCAGGAGACCTGGATTTGATCCCTGCATCGGGAAGATCCCCTGGAGAAGGAAATGGCAACCCACTCCAGTAATCTTGCCCGGAGAATTCGTGGACAGAGAAGCCCGACAGGCTGCAGTCCATGGGGTCACAAAAAGTGGGACATGACTGAGTGACTGGTACACACACACAAGGCTTATAAAGCCATTTCATATGCATGATCTTAATGAATTTTCATGGTAAGTTCATGAGAGGTTTTATTATGCCATTTTAGGCATAAGAAGACTTAGGCTTAGAAAGTTTAATAACTAGCCCAAGAATACACACCAAGGTAGTCACACATCAAGGTAGTAACAGGGTCCACATATCAGACCACGCACTTTGACAAAATTTCTAGTGCTCTTTCTTTGAGAAGTCCCTAATATTCAGTTCAGTTCAGTTCAGTTCAGTCACTCAGTCGTGTCCGACTCTTTGTGCCCCCCTGAATCGCAGCACGCCAGGCCTCCCTGTTCATCACCATCTCCCGGAGTTCACTCAGACTCAGGTCCATCGAGTCCGTGATGCCATCCAGCCATCTCATCCTTGGTCATCCCCTTCTCCTCCTGCCCCTGATCCCTCCCAGCATCAGAGTCTTTTCCAATGAGTCAACTCTGCACATGAGGTGGCCAAAGTACTGGAGTTTCAGCTTTAGCATCATTCCTTCCAAAGAAATCCCAGGGTTGATCTCCTTGAGAATGGACTGGTTGGATCTCCTTGCAGTCCAAGGGACTCTCAAGAGTCTTCTCCAACACCACAGTTCAAAAGCATCAATTGTTTGGCGCTCAGCCTTCTTCACAGTCCAACTCTCACATCCATACATGACCACAGGAAAAACCATAGCCTTGACTAGACGGACCTTAGTCGGCAAAGTAACGTCTCTGCTATTGAATATACTATCTAGGTTGGTCATAACTTTTCTTCCAAGGAGTAAGCGTCTTCTAATTTCATGGCTGCAGTCACCATCTGCAGTGATTTTGGAGCCCCCCAAAAATAAAGTCTGACACTGTTTCCACTGTTTCCCCATCTATTTCCCATGAAGTGATGGGACCAGATGCCATGATCTTTGT
>SJYT01000964.1:211789-270130 GCA_006410635.1 Cephalophus harveyi | reverse complement strand
ATTCCATCACCTCCACTAGCTTTGTTCGTAGTGATGCTTTCTAAGGCCCACTTGACTTCACATTCCAAGATGTCTGGCTCTAGATTAGTGATCACATCATCATGATTATCTGGGTCATGAAGATCTTTTTTGTACAGTTCTTCCGTGTATTCTTGCCACCTCTTCTTAATATCTTCTGCTTCTGTTAGGTCCAGACCATTTCTGCCCTTTATTGAGTCCATCTTTGCATGAAATATTCCCTTGGTATCTCTAATTTTCTTGAAGAGATCTCTAGTCTTTCCCATTCTGTTGTTTTCCTCTATTTCTTTGCATTGATCGCTAAAGAAGGCTTCCTTATCTCTTCTTGCTATTCTTTGGAGCTCTGCATTCAGATGCTTATCTTTCCTTTTCTCCTTTGCTTTTCGCCTCTCTGGTCTTCACAGCTATTTGTAAGACCTCCTCAGACAGCTATTTTGTTTTTTTGGATTTGTTTTCCATGGTGATGGTCTTGATCCCTGTCTCCTGTACAATGTCACGAACCTCATTCCATAGTTCATCAGGCACTCTATCTATCAGATCTAGGCCCTTAAATCTATTTCTCACTTCCACTGTATAGTCATAAGGGATTTGATTTAGGTCATACCTGAATGGTCTAGCAGTTTTCCCTACTTTCTTCAATTTGAGTCTGAATTTGGTAATAAGGAGTTCATGATCTGAGCCACAGTCAGCTCCTGGTCTTGTTTTTGTTGACTGTATAGAGCTTCTCCAGCTTTGGCTGCATAGAATATAATCAATCTGATTTTGGTGTTGACCATCTGGTGATGTCCATGTGTAGAGTCTTCTCTTGTGTTGTTGGAAGAGGGTGCTTGCTATGACCAGTGCATTTTCTTGGCAAAACTCTATTAGTCTTTGCCCTGCTTCATTCTGCATTCCAAGGCCAAATTTGCCTGTTACTCCAGGTGTTTCTTGGCTTCCTACTTTAGCATTCCAGTCCTCTATAATGAAAAGGACATCTTTTTGGGGTGTTAGTTCTAAAAGGTCTTGTAGGTCTTCATAAAACCGTTCAACTTCAGCTTCTTCAGCATTACTAGTTGGGGCATAGACTTGGATAACTGTGATATTGAATGGTTTGCCTTGGAGATGAACGTTGAAGGTCAGGAACGGTGGCGGTAAGGAGATACCCCTCATCCAAGGTAAGGAGAAGCGGTTGCACTTTGGGGAGCAGCCGTGAAGAGATACCCCACGCCCAAGGTAAGAGACACCCAAGTAAGATGGTAGGTGTTGCAAGAGGACATCAGAGGGCAGACAGACTGAAACCATACCCACAGAAAACTAGTCAGTCACTAATATTAGGTTGCATTAAAGAGAGGAACTTTGCCTGGGGACCCTGTCCCCTTTGTTTTAGCTTATTCTCTCTCTTCTCCTCTCCCTCTCTCCCTCCAGCCCCTTCCTGAAAAGTATATCCTTCCAAGTGCAAGCCAACGCTGCAGGTTATGCTGAATGCTCTCAATGAGACACTGTTAAAGTTTCCCTTCTTTGGTGATATTCTGAACTCTGAACTTCTTCTTGGCTTTCAAAGTTTAAAGGTGCTGTTGGCTCATTCCTGGAAGGCTCCTTTCTGAGCAGGCTGAAGTAGCACTGGTCAGTGACCTGAACGATTCACACTTACCAAAATGCCATTGCCTGATATTAGCTTAAATTTTTCTCATGGTTTCTAAACTTTAAGTACAGATAAGGCTACAAAGAGTCTCAGCCTTGGCCATGAATGCACCTTGAATGTAGCATCCTGCCAGGCAGATAGCTTCTCTTGCCCCTCCCCACCTTTTTCCTCACCACTCATTCTCATCTTATTCAGAGAGGCCTAACAGGACATCAAGTATTAAACTGCATCAGCCTTCACTGCCTCCTCCTCCTCTTCCTCCTTGCCGTCTTCTTAAGGTGGATCACATCCACTGCAGTCATTGTTGCATTGTAGTGCCTTGCCCATCGTCAAGCATATGATATGTATTTAACAAATATTTGTTGAATGAAGGAGGGAAGAAAGCAATAATGGGGTGGGAAGTGAAAGTGTTAATTGCTCAGTCGTGTCTGACTCTTTGCGTCCCCACGGACTGTAGCCCACCAGGCTCCTCTGTGCATGGAGTTCTCCAGGCAAGAATACTGGAGTTGCCATTCCCTTCTCCAGGAGACTTTCCTGACCCAGGGGCTGAATCCAGGTCTCCTTCCTTGCAAGCAGATTCTTTACCATTCTTTGCAGTGGTAAAGAATATTTAATATTGTTCATTTAAAAAAAGTCAACGACAACATATTGATGATTATCAATTCTGGGTAGTGGTAGGTGTTATTTATTTTAATATTTTATGCATTTTTGGTATCTTAAAGCATTTCTGAAATAAAAGCAAACCATGTTAGTAATTCTTACTTCACCAGAAAAAAAGAACTGAAGTCTCTTGATGAAAGTGAAAGAGGAGAGTGAAAAAGTTGGCTTAAAATTCAATATTCAGAAAACTACCAATAATTACTGGTTTCCAGAGTGTCTATGGAAATATCTTTAATTTACTAATATTTATTATGGTAATAAAACCAGTCAATATCTTTAAGTTTTGGGTTTCTATTTCCTACCACTCTGCACATTTAATTTCCTATTCCTTCCCCTCCTCCTTCTCTTCTTCCTCTACTCACCCCTCAACGTCATCCACTTCCTCCTTTTTCTCCTCCCCCTCCCCTCCTCCCCCTCCTCTTCTTTCTTCTCCTCCTCCTCTCTCTCCTTCTCCTCATCTCCTCTTTGGGGACAACTGGTCTACAATTTGCCATCACTGTCACCCTCCCCATCAAATTGTATCTGGCCAACTTCACTCATCTATTAGCCTTTCTGGCTTCTAAAAGCGTTTGGGTTTGTGATTGCCAATCTAGCTCACTTGCATTCACTTTACTTCCTGTAATCTTTTCTCTTCTCTTCTTTACCTTACACTGACATTTTGTCTCCCCAGTGCTGAAACTCTACCTTCCAACTTGATTTACTCAACCTTAACTCTTTGATCCTTAGCTCGCTGTACTTCCTTAACTATAAATCTGAACCAGCTTCAACTTTGTAACACATAATAATTTTCATTAAAAAATGTCAACTATGACAACATGTTGATGATTATCAATTCTGAATAGTGGTAGGTAACTAATACTTATTTTAATATTTTATGCATTTTTGGTATCTTAAAGCATTTCTGAAACAAAAGCAAACAATTTCAGTAATTCTTACTTCACCAGCAAAGAAGAACTGAAGTTTCTTGATGAAAGTGAAAGAGGAGAGTGAAAAAGTTGGCTTAAGGCTAAACTTTCAGAAAACTAAGATCATGGCATAAAGTCCCATCACTTCACGGCAAATAGATGGGGAAACAATGCAAACAGTGAGAGACTATTTTTTGGGGCCCCAGAATCACTGCAGATGGTGACTGCAGCCATGAAATTAAAAGATGCTTGCTCCTTGGAAGAAAAGCTATGATCAACCTAGACAGCATATTAAAAAGCAGAGACATTACTTTGCCAACAAAGGTCCATCTAGTCAAAGTTATGGCTTTTCCAGTAGTCATGTATGGATGTGAGAGTTAGACCATAAAGAAAGCTGAGTGGCAAAGAATTGGCTCTTTTGAACTGTAATGTTGGAGAAGACTTTTGAGAGTCCCTTGGACTGCAAGGAGATCAAACCATTCAATCTTAAAGGAAGTCAGTCCTGAATACTTAATGAAAGGACTGATGCTGAAGCTGAAACTCCAAAACTTTGGTCACCTGATGCAAAGAAGTGACTCATTGGAAAAGACCTTGATGCTGGGAAAGATTGAAGGCAGGAGGACAAGTGGGTGACAGAGGATGAGATGGTTGGATGGCATCACCAAGTTGATGGACATGAGTTTGAGCAAGCTCTGGGAGTTGGTGATGGACAGGGAGGCTTGGTGTGCTGCATTCCATGGGGTCACAAATAGACAGACACAACTGAATGACTGAACTGAACTACTTCACCAGATCCCATACAGTTTAACCCTTGAAAACAGCCATTCACTGGAGGTTTTCTGAGCTATTCCTTCTTCAACCTGAGTATAATGGCTCAGCTAGTAAAGAATTGCTTGCAATGCTGGAGACATAAAAGACTTGAGTTCAATCCCTGGGTTTGGAAGATACCCTGGAGGAGGAATGGCTACCCACTGAGGTATTCTAGTCTGGGAAATCCCATGTACAGAGAAACCTGGTAGACTACAGAGAGAGTCAGGCACAACTGAGCCTCTGAGTATCAGCATGAGTGATGTACAGTTTAGATATAATTTTCTCTTCCCAGTGTAGTAAATTATAGCCTAAGATATTTCTCTTTTGAACTGTGGTGTTGGAGAAGACTCTTGAGAGTCCCTTGGACTGCAAGGAGATCCAACCAGTCCATTCTGAAGGAGATCAACCCTGGGATTTCTTTGGAAGGAATGATGCTAAAGCTGAAACTCCAGTACTTTGGCCACCTCATGTGAAGAGTTGACTCATTGGAAAAGACTCTGATGCTGGGAGGGATTGGGGGCAGGAGGAGAAGGGGACGACCGAGGATGAGATGGCTGGATGGCATCACTGACTCAATGGACGTGAGTCTGAGTGAACTCCGGGAGACGGTGATGAACAGGGAGGCCTGGCGTGCTGCGATTCATGGGGTCGCAGAGAGTCGGACACGACTGAGTGACTGAACTGAAGTGAACTGAACTGAAGATATTTCTCCCTGTGGTCCAGTGGTTAGGGTTGAATCCCTGGTTGAGGAACTAAGGTACTTCAAGCTATGTATTGTTCCAAAAAATAAAAACATCTTCCTGTCTGAAGATAGTATATTTTAGCACTATTTCAGGGAACAATGCTATAATTGAAAGGACTAAAATTTAGGGGTGGAATTTCAGGCACCTACTCTCTAGTTCAGAATTTCAAAGCAGGTCATGTACAGAAAACATATATCTGGGAGACTATCTTTTCAAGATAAAAAATAGGAAACAAGGTGGTTCATTGCGGTTCCATGGCTCTATAATTTGCTTTCTCTCCCCTTGACTGTACCATTTGAGAACTGCCTTTCTGAGCTTCTACACGGCAGGAATGCTTTACTCTTTACATGCCATCCACTTTTCTCCTGCTCAATCATCATGAATCTGCTTAAAGATCACTTTCTCAGACAGATCTGATGTAAAATCCCAGACCAGGTTGGATTCCTGCAGTTGTATGCTCCTTTTGTAACTGTAATTACTCTGTTAAGTGTGTCTTCCCACCAGGCAGAATGCTACATGGAAACAGGGACCAGACCCACCTTAGTCACTGCTGCATTAGAATGCCTCACCCATCAACAAGCATGTGTTCTCGATCAAAATATTTGTTGAATGAAAGAGGGACGGAAGCAATAATGGGATGGGGAAGCAAAATAGTTACTGGTCTTCAAATGTCTATGAACTAGTCAACATCTTTGAGCTTTTGTCTTCCTATTTCCTACCCTTCAGCACGTTTAATTTCCTCAACTTTTGCCTGTGCTGAGATTCTAAATGAAAGTGTCAGGGGAGATATTCATGAAGGGATGATTGTGTCTTTGGTAATTATTAATAACTGAGGGGTTTTGTGGCAGAAGTCTCAGTGCCCCTCTTGTAGCTGAAGCCTGAGAAGAAAACATTTAATTCTCAGTAACGTCTGTCTAATAAATCGGGCTTCAGTGAAGTTAATTAACTGGAAAGCACATGACTTGGAAAACCCCATTAAACCTCTCCCAAATTAAATGCTGATCCATGTTGACTCTCTGACTTTGCTGTCAATCTTGTGGAATGAGAAAAGTTGGCTGCTGGTGGAACCACCTGGTTACAGTGATAAAGAATATGCTAAAGCAACTTCTCAGACAAATGGGTTATGAACACATGTCAAAATTTTATTCCAACCGTGCCCTAAGGGAAAAAGCTCTTTGGAAGACTGTCTTGGTGATTTTTCTTGCATAGAAATATTTTATAGTAGAATGGATGTTGAAAAAAAAAAAAGGCTGGGGAAGATGTCTGATTAAATATAGTTAAGAAAGAGATGAAATGTTGTCTTCATCAGTTTTGGTTGCTATAAAAAAGTAGTGTTGATGAAAAATTAATCAGTCGATCCAAAAAAGAAATAGAAAATTTTATTCTAGCCAAATTTGAGGATTAGAAGCCAGGAAGAACATCTCAGAAAGCTCTGAGAACTGTTCTGTCAGTTAGAAATCAAGGCACAGTTATATAAGGTTTTTTGAGACAGAGGGCTCTACATCAGATGACAGTTTACATAATCCAGATATAAGCTTTATTCTGGTGGGTCATGAGAGCCGTTACAAGATCAAGAAGGAATGCTATCTTTAAAGGAGTTGCCTTGTTGATACTAGGAGAATGTTGCTGTTTATGGTTGAGTAGATTTTCCTGCTGATGAGGGAGGTCTGGTCAATGCACACTGCAGACACACAATACATAGTGGGGGAGAGGGGTGGCTCAGTCAAAGAGCAGAGAAGAATTTTTATTGTCTTGCCATAAACTGTGAATGATATTTTATAGTACAATAAGACTAGGTAACTTATAAACAGAAATCTACTTCTCAATGTCTGGAGGTTGAGAAATTGAAGATCAAGTCACCAGCATACTTAACATTTAGTGAAGACCTACTTCCAGGTTCAAAAATGCCAATCTTCTCCCAATAATCCTCACATGAGTGGGAGAAAGAAAGAAAGGGAAAATTCCCACATCTTTCACAAGGGCACTAATTCCATTAATGAGGGCTACATTCTTGTGACCTGAGTTCAGTTCAGTTCAGTCGCTCAGTCGTGTCCAACTCTTTGCGACCCCATGAATTGCAGCACACCAGGCCTCCCTGTCCATCACCAACTCCCAGAGTTCACTCAAACTCACGTCCATCGAGTCTGTGATGCCATCCAGCCATCTCATCTGCTGTCATCCCCTTCTCCTCCTGCCCCCAATCCCTCCCAGCATCAGAGTCTTTTCCAATGAGTCAACTCTTCACATGAGGTGGCCAAAGTACTGGAGTTTCAGCTTTAGCATCATTCCTTCCATAGAAATCCCAGGGCTGATCTCCTTCAGAATGGACTGGTTGGATCTCCTTGCAGTCCAAGGGACTCTCAAGAGTCTTCTCCAACACCACAGTTCAAAAGCATCAGTTTTTCGGCGCTCAGCCTTCTTCACAGTCCAACTCTCACATCCATACATGACCACAGGAAAAACCATAGCCTTGACTAGACGGACCTTAGTCGGCAAAGTAATGTCTCTGCTTTTGAATATGCTATCTAGGTTGGGCATCTTGTGACCTAATTCCCTCCAAAAGACCTTACTCCCTTATATTATCATGCTGCTGTTGTTCAGTCACTAAGTCGTGTCCGACTCTGCAACCCCATGAACTGCAGCATGCCAGGCGTTGAGTATCTTCACTCTCAAAATCTGCTCAAACTCATGTCCTTTGAGTCAGTGATGCCATCTAGTCATCTTACTCTCTGCCACTCCCTTCTCATTTTGCCCTCAATCTTTTCCAGCATCAGAAGGGTCTTTTTAAATAAGTCAGCTCTTCACATCAGGTGGCCAAATGATTGGAGCTTCAGCTTCAGCATCAGTCTTCCAATGAATATTCAGGGCTAATTTCCTTTAGAATTGATTGGTTTGATCTCTTTGCTGTCCAAAGGATTCTCAAGAGTCTTCTCCAGAACCACAGTTTAAAAGCATCTGTTCTTCAGTCTTCAGCCTTCTTTATGGTCCAACTCTCACATCAGTATATGACTACTGGAAAAATTATTTGCTTTGACTACACACACCTTTGTGGGCAAAGTGATGTCTCTGCTTTTGAATATGCTGTCTAGGTTTATCATAACTTTTCTTCCAAAGAGCCAGCATCTTTTAATTTCATGGCTCCAGTCACTGTCTGCAGTGATTTTGGAGCCCAAGAAAATAAGATCCATCACTGTTTTCAACTTTTTCCCTTCTATTTGCCATGAAGTGATGGGACCAGATGCCACAATATTAATTTTTTTAATATTGAATTTTAAGCCAGCTTTTTAACTCTCCTTTTTCACCTTCATCAAGGAGCTTTTTAGTTCCTCTTTGCTTTCTGCCATTAGAGTGGTATCATCTGTAGATCTGAGGTTGTTGATATTTCCCCCAGCAATCTTGATTCCAGCTTGTGCTTCATCCAGCTTGGCATTTCTCATGATGTACTCTGGGTATAAGTTAGATAAGCAGGATAGTAATATACAAACTTGATGAACTCCTTTCCCAATTTTGAGCCAGTCTGTCATTCCACGTCAATACTATCATACTGAGGGTTAAGATGTCAACATATGAATTGGGGAAGATACAAGCATTCATTCTATGATATTCCATCCCTGATCCCTCTAAATCCATGCCTTTATCACTGGTAAAATATATTCATTCTATTGGAACACCTCCAAAAGCTTTACTTACTCCATCATTGATTCTAAAGTTTAAAATCCAAAGTCCCACCAAAATATCTCAAATATAACTAGATATGGCTGAGACTTGAGAGACAATCCACCCTGAGGTAAAATTCCTGTCCAGTTGTGAACCAGTAAAACCAAACATTTGTAGTTCTTCAAAATACAATTGTGAGAAAGGCAAAAGATAAATATTTCCATTCTGAAAGGAAGAAATAAGAAACAAGAAGGGATGGTCTTGATGGTGGTCCCAAGCAAATCCAAAATCTAATAAAACAAACTTCTGGAGATCATTAAGTCCAGAGTAACCCTTTTAGGCTTTACTTCTTCCCTCCAGTCTCACTGGATCCAGTAGTCCCACCTTCTTCCCCACTAGGGCAGCGCTCCTGGCTTCCACCCGCTAATCAGATGGCCGATTAGCTCTGTGGCTCACATCGGTACTAGTCTCCTCGGTAAATGGTAGCATGGCCACACCCTCCGGTGCTCTTCCAAACAATTTCTCTCTCTCTCACTTTTTTGTATTTTTGGCGGTATGGATAGGCTGAAATTTTTCCAAATCTGTAAGTTTTTATTCCTTTTTGTTTAACAATTCCTTTTTCAATTTATTTCTCCCCTCTCACATTTTTTTCTCATCAGTCACAAAGAACCAAGTCACTCCTTCAACACTTTGCTTAGAAGTCTCCTTAGCTAAGTATTCAGTTTCATTACTCTCAAATTCTACCTTCCACAGAACACTAGAACATGAATATGATTCAGCCACGTTCTTTGCCACTTTAAAACAAGGATCACCTTTCCTCCAGTTTCCAAATGTGTTAGTCACTCCATTGTGTCCAGCTCTTTGTGACCCCATGGACTGAGCTCCTCTGTCCATGGAACTCTCCAGGCCAGAATATTGGAGTGGGTAGCCATTCCCTTCTGCTGGGGATCTTCCTTACCCAGGGATCAAACCCAGATCTCCTGCATTGCAACCTGATTCTTTACCACCTGAGACACCACAGACCATGTTTCTTATTTCTGAGACCTCAACAGAATGGCCTTTACTGTCCCTGTATATTTCCATCAACATTCATGATTTGGTATTTTCTCTAAGAAGACAGGTTCCCACTACGGCTCCCCTCTTTCCTTTCTGAGCTCTCACCAGAATTGTTTTTAAAAGTTCCTTCACATCAATCTTGGTTTTTAGCATACACTTCAAAACTCTCTAGCCTCTACCCATTACCCAGTTCTAAAAGTGCTTTCACATTTTTAGGTATCTGTAATAGCGTCTTGTTTCTCGGTACTAATTTCTGTCTTAGCCAATTTGGTTTACTATAACAAAGCACGTTATCCTATCTTCTCCCCATCCTCACTTCCAGAGAAAAACAGCAACTATTGTCAGGAAAGACAGGAGTGCCATGGGGTCCAAGATACTCTATTCTGTCTCCCTGAGGCTGGCAATGCCATTCTTTCCTTTAAAGTATGCAAAAGAGCTAGATTCTATGGGAAATGCAGAGAAAACTGGCACAGGCAGATTTAAAACTTTACTCAATACTACAGGGCTATTTAGGGGTAAATCTAGTTTTGGACTCTAGTTGTTCATCCTTTGCCCACACACTACAATTTTATTAAATAGGAAAAACTATGACAGATGACTCAGGACATAGAGAAGGCAGAGGGCAAGAGAGAACTGGAACAGGAAACAATCAATTTTCTGAAAAGCACAGATGTGTTGATCAATTTCACTGTCACAGTCATTTTATAGAGTAAGACAAAAGCTGTATCAAATATTTAATAGGAGTCAGGCATTGTGCTGAATGTTTCACAAAGATTTTTTTTTTTTCAATTCTCTAATTCCACTGGGAGATGAAGACTATAAATTCTCCCATTGTACAGACGATGAACAGAAGCTAAACTTGGCTGCATATTGAAATTGCCTGAGCAAAGAGGGGTTAAAAGTACTGATCGCTAAGTGGTACTCACAGAATTTTTTATTTAAGTGATAGGGGATTAAGATTATCCATGACTTTTTTAAATCTTCCCAGATGATTCTAAAATACACCAGTTTGAAAGCCACTAAAATCAATTACTAGCCCAAGGTCAAAATAGGTCAAATTCATGAACCTAGACATCACAACTAGGGTGCTCACATCTTAACACTCTAGTGTTCTGGCTTTACCTGTGTGTATAACATGACATCGCATACTCACAAAGATCAGAAAAATAGGCAGATTTATCCCTACTTTACAGATGAAACACCTGGGGTAAAAAGAAGTTAACTTATCAGAGACATCACAATTCAGTGACAGAGTTTGAATTTGGACTCAAGACTTTCTGGTTTCAAAGCCATGGGTGGCTGTCCTTTAGCATCTATCTGCTAGCACCTGCTAGAACCTGTACACAATAAAAAGGTGAAAACAAATAACTTGCTCATGATGAGAAGATGGTAATTTTACCTCTCTGGTGCAATACAAGAAGAAATAAATTCCTGTTGTTGCAATGTATTTTCTCAGACACACATGCAAGGGGTGCATAATATTGATACAGAGTTAAAAGATTTTTTGCCTTATAAGAAATCAGAAAGATGTTGCTTAAGTTAATTTCTGCAGACTGGCCTGATGATCTGGATATCATTTACAACATTATTGCTATGGGAAAATAACAAACATGCAAATGAACTTCTGGGTGACAACTACAAGGTGGAGGATTGTCTGCATTATATAAACAACAGATGTTAATATTATAACTGCTAATTTGTGTCTACACAGACAGATATAAAATGTAAATACAAAGCTAATTCATCTTTTTAGAAATATCAGATGACCTCATCTATTTATCTTCAGAGGCAGACAGTAGGACTTTAAAGTCCATACTATAGCATTAAAAATTGTTTCTTTTAGTTATGTTTCCCTGCACCAAGCAGCGAGCATCTGTCATGGGAGCCACATATGGTGGTTAGTGAAGTGCTGAAGAATTATAGCAGGGAACAACCACCTGATGCAATTAGTTATCAATTGTTTACAATGCACCAGGTTTTGCTTTGACTGCCAGGGCCTTTGCACTGACAAGATAAACCACGGAATATGCCCGCTGAGGCACAAAATGAAGATTGTCTTGATCTTCCCTCTCAACTGCACACTTTCTCTCCTTCTTTCATTTTCTTACTTTTTTTTTAATGTGGACAATTGTTAAAGTCTTTATTGAACTTATTACAATATCGTTTCTGTTTCATGTTTTTTGTTTTTTGTTGGCCTCAAGGCACGAGGGATCTTAGCTCCCCAACCAGGTATTGAACCTGCACCCCCTGCTTTGGAAGACAAAATCTTAACCCCGGACTGACAGGGAAGTCCTTCTCTCCCCTTCTTGCAAGCCTATACAGTCACCTCAGTCTTTCCCAATCTTCCAGAAGCCATTTTTCCTCTTGTGCCATAAAGCCCTTCATCCTATCCATATCCTGTATGTATCTACTTTCTTTGAGTGGAGGATCAGCGTAAGCATCAGGTTTCCCTAGAGCTTTTCCAAAGGCTGCCATGTGGAATTTCACCTTCAAGTCCTCCACATCCCTCAGCACAGTAGATTATGGCTATGCCATCCTGCTAACCAGAGGCCATCTTGCATTCCTCCAAAAATGCAGAAATGCCTGCTCTCTGCCAAGATGTCAGCAGGCACTGGACATGTAGGAAAGGAACCTAGATGTTCCTGGTCTGGCAAGGGATAAAAATACATAAAGAAATTTATTATAATAGGGTTGGACTAGAATTTTTAATATTTTATTTATTTGAAATATATCATATATTTATATGCTACAAAAGCTACAAAAATGTAAAACAGTGAAAATTCTGCCTTTTCTTTCTCTCTGGTTATCCAGCTCCCCTCTCCAGAGGCAACCAATGCTAACAATTGTTAAATACCCTCCCAAGGAAATTTCATGAATACATAAACAAATTTATAAGCAAATAATGCTTTGAAAGTTAACACCAGTATTATGGAAACCAAATAAGATTTTGCAGCTTGTTTTTTCACTTTATTCTGACATTTTGTGTATCACTTGGTCAGTACACAATGAACTTTCTTATTTGCTTTTAAACTTGAATATGTACCATTTCATCATACAGATATACCATAATTTATATACCCAAAACTCAGTTGCAGAGTATTTTGATAGCTCGCAATGTTTTGCCATTATAAACAATGTAACAGCAAATAATAACCTGATACATATATCATGCACGTGTGTGTGCATGTGTTCAGATAATTGATCTTATCTGAACTGCACTGGCAAGTATAAGAATGCCTATTTTCTCACACCCTTATCAACATGTTAGTGAACTTTTGATCTTTTTCAATTTTATATGGGAAAAGACATCCAAGTATCTCAATTTAATTTGCGTTTCTCTGATTATTAGTGAGATGAAGGCGTTTTTAACATTGAAAAAACATTTCAATTTCCTTTTCTCTGTTTCCTGTATATATTTGCTCCAAATTTTTCTATCAGGTTGTTGTTTCTTACTAATTTGAAGGAAGGAACACTATAAAGTGTCTTCCCAGGTGGTTCATGGGGTCGCAAAGAGTCGAACACAACTGAGCAAATGAGCATCACACATTATAAATCAAGGACATTAACCACACATGAAGTGAGTTGCACATGTTTTTTACCCTCAGTTAATAATTTGCCTTTTGAATTTGTCTTGTAGAAATTGGGGGGCTTTATAAAACTAAATTTATCAGTTTCAGAATGGGTGAGAACTTTCAGATTGAGACATAAAACACAGAAGCCTTAGCTAAACTTTTGAAAATATATCTGGCTTTCCTATTAGAAAACAGAAGAGAAATTATGGCTTACTTTTTTGTTTGTTTCATTTCTATATTCACATTACATATATTAATAACACAGAGATATATGCCCAAACTAATTAAACTACTTTAAGAAGCAGCCAGCAGAGACTTGTTCCAGTTTCTAAAGCTGCAAAACAAATTATCCCAAAACTCAATGCACAAAACCATCACTTTTATGCTCTCAGATTTCATGAGTTAGGAATTCAGCAGGACATAATAGGAAGGGATTATCTCTGCTCTAAGATGTCTGAAGTCTGTTGCAATCTCAAAGCTGGAGACAGAAGTTGTATTACAAAAGTTCAGCCAAACACATTAGCTGGGGTTGCTGCCTGAAAATTTCTTTGTATGGTACCCCCATGTAGCTTGGGCTTCCTCATGATAGAGATGGGTCACAGAAGAGTAAGTATCACAGAAAAGGAGAGTCACAGAAAAGGAGAGCCAGGCTGAAGCTATATCATAAGACACAAAGCATCACTTCTGCTGTACTCTGTTGGTCAGAGCTGTTACATGCCTGCCCAGGTCCGAAGGGAGAGAAAATAGACTCAGCCTCTTGATAGGGTGCAACAAGGTTCAGGAAGAGCACGTGTGACTAGAATGCTGCTTTGACCTCTTTGAAAAGCACAGTCTATCCTACTTGTTCAGGAATGTGCCTGGCAGATCTTCAGTCCAAAGAAGACACCAGTCTCAGTCTAACAGGGTGGACTCACCTGTGGAACCCACTGGAGCAGAGGCTCGCTCCTGGCTTTCCTGTTTCAACAGCTGAAGAATTATCCCTGCATCAGGCTCCAGGGCAGGTTCCCTGGTCTGGTTAATGAGTTAGTTTCTCCATCAACCACCCCAGGTAACACTGGTAGAAACAAGAAATCTTCAACTCTTACTTATCTGTGTGTGTGTTTAGTTGCTCAGTCGTGTCCAACTCTTTGCAACCCCGTGGAGTGTAGCCCTCCAGGCTCCTCTGTCCATGGGGATTCTCCAGGCAAGAATATTGCAATGGGTTGCCATGCCCTCCTCCAGGGATATTTACAACATAATGTAACCTAAAATAAAATGTTAAGTGATAGATTTCAATTTCTATAAAATTTCAGTAAAATTGGTATGGGTACCGGCTTTACCTTATCTTGACATTGCAGTATCTGATCAATTAAGTCAAAAATCCTATAAAATCCAGCAGTTTGAATGAATTTAATACTTATCTAGGAGCACATTTTTTCTTCTCCTTGTCTTCTGTTGGTGAATTTTGTATTTATTATTCTTTTTATCGAATAATGGGGAAGACAAGATGAAAAAATCTTATCAGCTCATTTGATCATGCCTTAGGTACTCTGGCATGATTGGTGCTAATTTTTTTTTAAAGCTTTTAACCAAAGGTAGAGTGTGTGGACTATCTCTTGGCTTCAATTATCCATACTTGTGGTTTTGTTGTTGTTTTATCCTGATTAAGCATCACTGATTAATCTAAATTTTAAAAAAAGTGTTGTATAAAGACAATTATTTCATTTGAAATATATCTTAGTCAGATTAGTCAATAAATGCAGCATTTCTTTTGCTTGATATCTATAGGAATATTTTAATTAGAAAGCAAACCAAAAAATGAAGCTGCTGATTTATCCCTATGGCTTTTCACTCAACAGCATTAAGAAGCACATTAAATACGAAAGCAGAAATTGCACATATCTTACATTGAATAGCTAAGATATAAAGTCTATTTAAATTCGAATGGACCAAATTGGGATGTGGCATGAAGACAAAGAACTACAAGGACAATCGTCTTGACTGAAAAAAGGGACATCTAGATAGAGCAACAGAAGGACTCAAGGGACAACAACAGTCTATTGATTTGCTTTAGAAATTGACAGAAGTAGTCAGCTGATGGGGTCTCCCAGGTAGCTCAGGGGTAAAGAATCCCTGCTGAGCAGGAGACTCAGGATCTTCCCTGGGTTGGAAAGATCCCCTGGAGAAGGAAATGGCTACCCACTCTAGTATTCATACCTGGGAAATCCCATGGACAAAGGAACATGGCTGGATACAGTCCATGGGGTCACAAAGAGTCAGACACAACTGAAACAACTGAACAACAATCACGAAGTCAACTGATGGGCTAGAGAAGCAAGGAATTCAGATCACAGAACTATGACAATCACTGTAGATAACGTGAGCAATTCAGCAGGCACCAAAGCACTAAATGATAAAAGCAAGACCTCATGTCTCAAAGGGTGACCAACAACTGTCAGACAGGTTCAGTTCAGTCAGTCAGTTCAGTCGCTCAGTCATGTCCGACTCTTTGCCACCCCATGAATCGTAGCACGCCAGGCTTCCCTGTCCATCACTATCTCCCAGAGTTCACTCAAACTCACGTCCATCGTGTCCGTGATGCCATCCAGCCATCTCATCCTCTGTGGTCCCCTTCTCCTCCTGACCCCAATCCCTCCCAGCATCAGAGTCTTTTCCAATGAGTCAACTCTTCACATGAGGTGCCCAGAGCACTGGAGTTTCAGCTTTAGCATCATTACTTCCAAAGAACACCCAGGACTGACCTCCATTAGGATGAGCTGTTTGGATCTCTTTGCAGTCCAAGGGACTCTCAAGAGTCTTCTCTAACACCACAGTTCAAAAGCATCAATTCTTCGGCACTCAGCTTTCTTCACATTCCAATTCTCACATCCACATATAACCACTGGAAAAACCATAGCCTCGACTAGATGGACCTTTGTTGGCAAAGTAATGTCTCTGCTTTTGAATATGCTATCTAGGTTGGTCATAACTTTTCATCCAAGGAGTAAGCATCTTTTAATTTCATGGCTGCAGTCACCATCTGCAGTGATTTTGGAGCCCCAAAACATAAAGTCTGACACTGTTTCCACATCTATTTCCCATGAAGTGATGGGACCAGATGCCATGATCTTCGTTTTCTGAATGTTGAGCTTTAAGCCAACTTTTTCACTCTCCTCTTTCATTTTCATCAAGAGGTTCTTTAGTTCCTCTTCACTTTCTGCCATAAGAGTGCTGTCATCTACATATCTGAGGTTATTGGTTTTCTCCAGGCCATCTTGATTCCAGCTTGTGCTTCATCCAGTCTGGCATTTTGCATGATGTACTCTGCATATAAGTTAAATAAGCATGGTGATAATATACAGCCTTGATGTACTCCTTTCCCGATTTGGAACCAGTCTGTGTTGATCACTGAGGATGGCTTTCTTATCTCTCCTTGCTATTCTTTGGAACTCTGCATTCAGATGCTTATATCTTTCCTTTTCTCCTTTGCTTTTCACCTCTCTTCTCTTCACAGCTATTTGTAAGGCCTCCTCAGACAGCCATTTTGCTTTTTTGGATTTCTTTTCCATGGGGATGGTCTTGATCCCTGTCTCCTGTACAATGTCACGAACCTCATTCCATAGTTCATCAGGCACTCTATCAGATCTAGGCCCTTAAATCTATTCCTCACTTCCACTGTATAATCATAAGGGATTTGATTTAGATCATACCTGAATGTTCTAGCGGTTTTCCCTAATTTCTTCAATTTGAGTCTGAATTTGACAATAAGGAGTTAATGATCTGAGCCACAGTCAGCTCCTGGTCTTGTTTTTGCTGACTGTATAGAGCTTCTCCATCTTTGGCTGCAAAGAATATAATCAGTCTGATTTTGGTGTTGACCATCTGGTGCTGTCCACATGTAGAGTCTTCTCTTGTGCTGTTGGAAAAGGGTGTTTACTATGACCAGTGTGTTCTCTTGGCAAAACTCTATCAGCCTTTGTCCTGCTTCATTCTGTACTCCAGGGCCAAATTTGCCTGTCACTCCAGGTGTTTCTTGACTTCCTACTTTTGCATTCCAGTCCCCTATAATGAAAAGGACATCTTTTGGGGGTGTTAGTTCTAAAAGGTCTTGTAGGTCTTCATAGAACTGTTCAACTTCAGCTTCTTCAGCGTTTCTGGTTGGGGTATAGGCTTGATCACTGTGACATTGAATGGTTTGCCTTGAAAATGAAAAGAGATCATTCTGTCATTTCTGAGATTGTATCCAAGTGCTGTATTTCGGACTCTTTTGTTGATCATAATGGACCACACAGAAGCGCAGCCCAGAGGAACTACCGCACGCCCAAGGGATATCATCAGGGTCTCTTCCAATGAGTCAGTTCTTCACATCAGGTGACCAAAATATTGGAGTTTCAGCTTCAGTATCAGTCCGTCCAATGAATATTCAGGACTGATTTAGGATGGACTGGTTGGATCTCCCTGGAGTCCAAGAGACCCTCAAGATTCTTCTACAACACCGCAGTTCAAAAGCATCAGTTCTTCGGGCGCTCAGATTTCTTTATAGTCCAACTCTCGCATCCATACATGACTGCTGGAAAACTCATAGCTTTGGCTAGATGGAACTTTGTTGGTAAAGTAATGTCTCTGCTTTTTAATATGCTGTCTAGGCTGGTCATAACTTTTCTTCCAAGGAGTAAGCATCTTTTAATTTCATGGCTGCCATAACCTTCTGCAGTGATTTTGAAACCCAAAAAAATAAAGTCTGTCATTATCTCCACTGTTTCCACATCTATTTCCCATGAAGTGATGGGACCAGATGCCATGATCTTAGTTTTCTGAATGTTGAGCTTTAAGCCAACTTTTTCACTCTCCTCTTTCACTTTCATCAAGAGGCTCTTTAGTTCTTCTTTGCTTTCTTCCATAAGGGTGGTGTCATCTGCATATCTGAGGTTATTGATATTTCTCCTGGCAATCTTGATTCCAGCTTGTGCTTCCTCCAGCCCAGCATTTCTCATGATGTACTCTGCATATAAGTTAAATAAGCAGGGTGACAATATACAGTCTTGATGTACTCCTTTTCCTATTTGGAACCAGTCTGTTCCATGTCCAGTTCTAACTGTTGCCTCCCAACCTGCATACAGATTTCTCAAGAGGCAGGTCAGGTGGTCTGGTATTCCCATCTCTCTCAGAATTTTCCATAGTTTGTTGTGGTCCATAAGGTCAAAGAATTTTCATAGTCAATAAAGCAGAAATAGATGTTTTTCTGGAACTCTCTTGCTTTTTTGATTATCCAGCAGATGTTGGCAACTTGTTCTCTTGTTCCTCTGCTTTTTCTAAGATCAGCTTGAACATCTGGAAGTTCACAGTTCACATATTGCTGAAGCCTGGCTTGGAGAATTTTGAGCATTGCTTTACTTCGTGTGAGATGAGTGCAATTGTGCAGTAGCTTGAGCATTCTTTGGGATTAGAATGAAAACTGACCCAGTCCCGTGGCCACTGCTGAGTTTTCCAAATTTGTTGGCATATTGAGTGTGGTACTTTCACAGCATCATCTTTTAAGATTTTAAAATGCTCAACTGGAATTCCATCACCTCCAATAGCTTTGTTCATAGTATAGAAAAGCTCATTTTCACTCTGATTTACACCTTGCTCCTTTGCAGATTGACTTAAAAACTTGGAAAGAGATACAGAACTGTCTGAATTGGAGAAATGCTTCAACAAATGTGATGAAAAGACAGATTCCAAGGAAGGGGCAGCAGCATGGTTTTAAAAGACAACAGAAAGAATGGTCCTGACCTCAAATGCACCCATTGTTTCTCTCCAGTATATCGTCATATCAAGTCTTCCCCAAAGATTAAACTTTCCTTAATTTCTTTCAATATTTCAGTGACCACTGGAAGTGTAAGTAGGGCATGACTCTGACTGGGCTGTCACTTTGGTCTTGGCATGCAGCCAGTACATAAGGTTTCACTGCAGCTTCTGGGTAACGGTTGGGGATAACTGGACCCATCCTCCCAGGAGCCAGAGCACCTGGACATCTGATTTTACATTCTGTGCACTTTTCATAACAAAAGAGACCATTACAAACCCCTCATGCTGCCCTGGGCATGTTTTAAATCTGTTGGAAAACTTAATTATAGCTTTTTACACTGATTTTGTGCCCTACATAATCTAAATCAATGTTTCAGTTTTAAGTTTATATTTGGCTCTTATCTTCAGAATTATTTGGCTCCCCCTCTCAAAGTATTTTTTCCCAGCTGCAAAAAAATTTACCAGCAATTTCAAATTGTCTTCTTATATAAATGAACACATAAGGAAAAAATTTCTCTCTTTCTTTACATATATATTTCATACATTATTTGAGCAGCATGCAGTGCTTTGCTGGGCCTAACATAATTCTAGTCTTCATTTTATGTTTTATAGAGCAGACAAATGCAAAGTGATAATGATACATGCATGCATGCTAAGTCGCTTCAGTTGTATCTCTTTGTGACCCTGTGGACCGTGGTTCCCCAGGCTCCCCTGCCCATGGAATTCTCCAGGCAAGAATACCGGAGTGATTTGCCATGCCCTCCTCCAGGGGGTCTTCCCTATCCAGGGATCGAACTGGTGTCTTTTATTTCCTGCATTGGCAAGTGGGTTCTTTATACCATTAGTGCCACCTGAGAAGCCCAAAATAATGACAGTACACATTTATTAAGGATGTATTATACACCAGTCACTATTTGAGATTTTTATATATAATATATTTAAATGTTTCATTTTATATGCATATCAATATATGGAACCAGTCTGCAATATATGCATATAAAATGACTTATTTATGAATAATATTGCATTTAAGTCTTACAAGAACCTTACAACACATAAGTCTCATTGTAAGTACTATTTAAAAAATCCCCATTTTATAGATGAAGACCTGGAAGTTCAAAAAGATAAAGTCGCCTGGTCAAGATCACACAATTGGCTAAATCACAGAGATTTTCATCTTAACAGTTGAGATGAACCACCTATGAGGGAAAGAAAGCAAGGTCAGGTGGGAGGGCCTGAAGAACGACTGCACAGAGGTAGACTGGACCTGATGAAGGGACTGGAGGTGCGTGCCCGCTGGATCTCAGAATCCCTGTGGACACATGTTTGCTAGCCGTGCATACCCAGGGGAAGAGCAGGGAGAGGTACCTCTACTGGGAGGTGTGTTCATCACTGACACAGTATCCACTGGCCTGTGCAGGGTGACTAAGAGCGCTCTGGGATTTCGGCAGGTATATTTTTGCTTTTAGGTTCTTTATAGACAGCACACTCCTTTATCGTCCACACAGGGTAGACAGCCTTATGCCCTCATTTGTTTGTGCCACAGCCCTGCCACTTCCTGCCTCGTGCTCCCAGCCTCACTCCTAAAAGGTGGAGTTTATTGTGCTTGTCTGTCCCTCTCTAGTCATGTATGTTGGGTGAGTGTGAGGAAGATAACTGTCCCGTCGATTCCCTGGTGTTCACCTTCGGAGGACTTGGCCCGAGGAGCTGTGCCCCAGCCAAGGTACCTGAGGAGCATCATCTGTGCTGTGACCTGATGTGGAGGCCTGAATATGGGACTTGAGCCTGATACAGGTGCCCCAAAGGGATGAGGCCCCTGGAAGCTCTGCAAGGGAGGAGTATATATTTAATGAGGGATAAATGTGGCTTCCTAATAGGACAAAATGGGCTTATGGTGGGTCTGCTCTGTTACTGGCTCTGGTGTTCATTCTCTCTCTGATTCCCCTCTGCTTGCATCTTGACAAACCCTCTCTTCACTCATTCAAATGTGCTTGAAGCAATATTAGGCTGGTTCCATCTCTTTGTTTTGAGAAAGCCATGCAGAGTGTTTTGTATTCCTGGGATCCCTGAATTGCCATGAAAATTCAGTTATCATAACAGAAATTGGTGCAGTGGTGTCCTAAGATAACAGTGAGAGAGACAGAGAAAGAGAGAGAGCCCATTCTTCTCAGCTGAGCCTTGTCTCCAGCTGGCTCACCAACTAAATGCAGCCCAGGTAAGACCAACAGCCAACCCCAGCCCAGATTACAGACGGGTGAGCAAGTAAGATGGTTATTGTTTTAGGCCAACAACTTTTGGGTAGTTTTTACACAGCAAATAGACAACTGAAATACCAGTAAATAATATATGTTTAATATATTTTGGTTGGTACACCTGACAGAAATGATAATGCCAGTATACTAATCCTCAAGGCACTTCAACCCCAGCGTAAGAGACAGACTAATAAATTCATGATTAAGCAGGAGTAAGGTGGGTGCCACAATAAAGTTGTTAACACTGCACAAATGAAACTATGTGAACACCCTAGCCCAAGCTACATAGCGAAATCAGTAAGACTTCTAGAAGAGATGATAAGTGAACAAAATTCTGAAAGGAAAGTAGGAGTTTATCATGGAAAAAAAATGAATTAAGAGCCTTTCTCTGTGTCTCCAGCACATCTAGACCATTCCTTGTTCATAAATGGAGAAGGGAGAAAATGAATGAATAAATTTGAAAGTCATCAGCGTAAACACAGAAAGTAAAGTGATTAAGATTGTGGAAGGAAAGAAGCTAAGAGTACTTCTTCCTGAACATATTAGGCTCCAACCTTCAATTGTGTAAGATTTTAGCCAAATCAAGGCACCCCACTCCAGTACTCTTGCCTGGAAAATCCCATGGGTGGAGGAGCCTGGTAGGCTGCCGTCCACGGGGTCGCGAAGAGTCGGACACGACTGAGCGACTTCACTTTCGCTTTTCACTTTCATGCATTGAAGAAGGAAATGGCAACCCACTCCAGTGTTCTTGCCTGGAGAATCCCAGGGCCGGGGGAGCCTGGCGGGCTGCCGTCTCTGGGGTCGCACAGAGTCGGACACGACTGAAGAAGCGACTTAGCAGCAGCAGCAGCAGCACTCTGTTAACAAAGTATAGACTGTAGTCATTCTCTAGGCACTAACCGCACTAGTGAGCACTGCTATGTTCTGTTTTACGATGTTAGAATCTCTCAGAGGGAATCATGGAGTTATCACTGCTGACCTTCAAGAGCTTATTTTCTGAAAAGATTTTAAAATCAGAGTTATGAATCACAGATACATTCTTGACCTTTATATTTCATGTTAGTACTGGATCGTTGGGCTTCCCAGGTGGCTCAGTGGTAAACAATCCGCCTGCCAATGCAGGAGATGCAGGTTCGATCCCTGGGTTGGAAGATCCCCTGGAGGAGGAAATGACAACCTGCTCCAGTATTCTTGCCTGGAAAAATCACATGGGCAGAGAAACCTGGCAGGATGTAGTCCAGGGGGTGACAAAAGAATTGGACATGACTGAGCAACCCAAGCACGAGCATGCATGGGATCATCGGAAAAAACTGTGCCACTCTAAGGCTACATCTGGTCTCATTTGGTATGGCTATTCTTTTAATTGTATATCTCACCCTAATCCACATATTAATATAAATGTACAAATAAACTACACTCAACTTACAAATCAGAAGAAAAGAGTTAACTGATTTTAAACTACTGTAAAGAGCACTTGTTGCTCTGACTATGGTAATTTGAATATTATCTGCTATTTTCCAGTTTTATCATGTGTTCATAGATAGAAATTTGAGACTGTTTTTTTTAATGTGTAGTCAAAGATGAGATAGAATAAAGAAATTGGTTATTCTAGTAATCAGTTCATTCCTTCCTAAGATGACTGACAAAATACGATCAATCATCCCTTGGTATCAGAGGGGTACTTGTTTCAGACACTCACCTCAGCACCCCAAAATTCCCCAAGGATATCAAAATCCATGGATACTCAAGTCCTTTATATTAACTAACATAGTATTTGATTATAACCTATTCAAGCACACCCTCTCATATACTTTAAATCAGTCATCCCTAGATCACTTGCAATACCTAATACAATGTAATGTAATTACACTGTATTAATGTAATGTAATGTAAATTCTATGTAACAGTTCCCAATGCCTAGAAAATTAAAATCTTGCTTTAGAGAACTGCTTAGATTTCTTTGGAATAATTTTTATCCTGGTCGGTTGAATGTGCAAATGTGGAAACTCGGTGAATATAGACTATTAGAGGAACTCCTGTTAAGAAGATGCTCAATATTTGTTGGGTGAATAAATGAAGATGACAAAAGTAATAGTAGGATAAGACCAAGAGAGAGAAGGCATTCACTGAGAGATGGGAATTAAAGAAGGTCTGAGTGATGTGTCAGCTCGACGGAGGCCCGGCAAAATGGACAAGGAAATAAAAGAGGAAGAGATCAACAACATGGTCATTGGAATGAGTGACTGTGAGTGACAGTGGTCTTAACAGCACTGGACCAAAACAGAAAACAAAAATGAAGGTTTAAAAAGAAAGTGGCAATAGCCTTGCTGGGGCCTGTTTATCAGTTACAGGTGATAGAGTCAGAGAGGAGGGAACATGCCCCACAAACCTTGTTCCCAAAAAGAAGAAAAACATATTCCTAACATCTCCTTCAAAAACTCACTATCAAGATTAAGTCTTTACCCCAGACAAGGACATGGAAACCCACTCCAGTATTCTTGCCTGGAGAATACCATGGACAGAGGAGCCTGGCAGGCTATAGTCCATAGGGGTGCAAAGAGCTGGACATGACTGAAGTGACTTTGGAGGGAATGATGCTGAAGCTGAAACTCCAGTACTTTGGCCACCTCATGCGAAGAGTTGACTCATTGGAAAAGACTCTGATGCTGGGAGGGATTGGGGTCAGGAGGAGAAGGGGATGACAGAGGATGAGATGGCTGGATAGCATCACTGACTCGATGGACGTGAGTCTGAGTGAACTCCAGGAGTTGGTGATGGACAGGGAGACCTGGCGTACTGCGATTCATGGGGTCGCAAAGAGTCGGACACGACTGAGCAAGTGAACTGAACTGAACTGAACTGAAGTGACTTTAGCCTGCATGCATATACCTTTATATTTATTATATATACTACATATATATGGAGCTTCCCTCATAGCACAGTGGGTAAAGAATCTGCCTGCAAAGCAGGAGACCTGGGTTTGATCCCTGAATTGGGAAGATCCCCTGTAGAAGGAAATGGCAACCCACTCCAGTGTTCTTGCCTGGAGAATCCCATGGACAGAGGAGAATGGCAGGCTACAGTCCATGGGTCACAAGAGTTTGACACAACTTAGCAACTAAACCACCACATCTATATATATTTACATTGTAATTGCATATGCAAAAAGTTTTAGTAATTTTTAAACAATCTTAAACCTACATAAAATTATAAAGGAGTGCAATTTTTTTCTGAATTATTTGAGATTAAGTTGCTAACATAATACTCAATGCTTCCTAGTACTTAAATGAACCATAGTGAGGTAATCCTTATCAGCAGGTTTTCTTTTATTTTTGAATCAGTTTCTTTCTCCTCTAAACTTTTTGGTTTTAAAATATCCAAGTGGTTAGGTCAGTAGCTAATGGTTATTTTTCATTCATTTTTGTGTTGTTTGTGATGTTTCACAGGCAAAATCAAAGTTGGCAGCAGCTACCTTGGCTATCTGCTGCAGCTATCCTTGCATTATTATTTCAAAAGTATTCCAAATGACAACATTGATTGTGAACCACTGATCTCAAACTTTCACCACAGTAATATGCATTTAATTGATGCAGATACTGATTGATTTAATTGACACTGATATACAAAAATGAATTAGGGATAACAGTAAATATGGACTCATGGTTCTATGAGCTATGTTTGTGTACATTTATATATGATTCTGGTCAGCTTTCGAATTCTAAAAAAGGTGGTGCTTCAAAGTGTATTCTCATTCCTGAAACTCTCTTCTAATATTTGCCACCTTTTTTTTTCAAAAGTCTAGATTTATCCACTTAAAAAAAAAAATCTTAGAATAAATGGTACCAAGGTTTCCATTTCTTAGCAATTGGTTTTGACCTCTCCAAAATTACTAAAAGCATAGAAAAAAGGTCTTTTCCCCATGTCTCCTTCATTTATCTCAAAAATGCCTTGTTAGCAGCAACAGTTCATCTACCCAAATCTAATGCTTCCCTGCTTTTTTATAGGCAATTTAACATAGTGTAACAAAAACATCAGTGGATCAGGAGTCAAGATTTATGGGACTGCCAAGTGATATTGTGAGTAAGATTGAGATAAGGCTTTAATAAGCCAGCCCATTCATACAGTAAATCAATCCTCAGAGGAGACGTATTCTCATGACCAGTGGCCAGTATTACTACTATTTCCTTTTTCTGGCAACTGGTGACCACCCCCTGCCCACTGTTTCCCTTTCCCACAAAACCAAGTCTTGCTTCTCAACCCTCCTCTTGGCTTCCTGCAGTTTCCTGAGGTGTACCTCCCAGGCTCTCCATTTCAGAGCTCCCGTCTCTCAGTTCAGTTGCTAGGCTTTGCTCTTTCTCAAGAACTGCCACTGCTGGTTCTCCACAACTCCCTGCCTTTCTACTGCCTTCCCCTCAGCTGGGATGGTCCCAGCTTTCACATCCCACTAAGTGTTTTACCAAATGAGTCATCACTCTCATCTTTCTGCTTGTGTCACTTACCCTTGAAAAAGCTTAGCTTGAAGTTTTCATTGATGAACCATTAAGGACCAAGCCTGTTGTTCCAGATCCCATGCTCCAAATGCTGCAGAAACTGACAAGAAATGTGGTACTACACTGTCAGTCAGGAGGTCCCTGATGAGAACCCCTGATGAGGTTCTTCGCTTTGAAAGGGTCGATGACTGCATACATCACTGAAAACATCCATACCCAGAGCTTCAGCCTGCTGAATGTTCATATAAATTTCTCTCTTCTCTATAAACATTTTTTTGACAATTTCCTTCATCTAAAGCAGATACTGAACACTTTTTTTTTTTTTTGCATTTATTCAAGCACAATGCATAAGTGGATATGACAGTTTATTTACCTCTGACCTATTTAAGTATGTTTTCTCTTCATTGGAGAGATATAGACTAATCATTTTACCTCTTCCCCTAATCCTATGTCAGAGTTGGGAACCAGAGGCTTAGCTAGAGCTTTTGGAGCTTTTGGAGCAGTAATACCAAAGCACACCGTGACCCAGCCATTGAGTTCAGGTTTCTTTCCAAACTCTATGTAGGCAATATGACCATATCAAATATATCCACACATTTTTGTGTGATGATATCTGTGTTGCAAGACCTAGGGAGAAATGGGGGTATAATATAGTCCTCTTGACATTTTAAAAGATTAACTTTTCAGTTCCTGAGGAATAATCTAAGACAATTTGGTTAAAATGCCCTTCTTTTAAATGAGGTACAACATTAAAAGCCTAGATAACTGCACAATTGTAAAGACCATATAAGAAGTAAACAAGGGTATTTTGTAACTTTTAAACACTAAAGACAATAAAAGGTAATGAAAAGGGAGAGTATAATTTAATTTGAATTTAAGCCTCAGTATAATAAAAATATGCTGTGCTACAAACAGTAGTAATTATTGTGGTGTTTATTTTTTAATTCACAAAATATAAACCAGTAAGATTTCTCATGTCTTCAATATTTCTTAGTCACTCATTTTATTCTTATTTATATCAAAACTACCTCCAAAATAATTTTAAAAGATATTGAACAAAATGGTGAGAAAAAATTTTTTAAATGATTATAAAAGCAAAAAGATTTAAGAGAGACATGCAGTCCTATGAAATCATTACTGTCGTCCTTGAAATTTGACTGCATTTTAAAGTTCAGGATTGGCATATAAGATGAAGAGATAGGTGCTGAGGAAATGTGAGTGTAAAAAACAAAGTGTTCTTGTCCTCCAGGAGCATAAAGCAGTGAGGAAAACATATACAAAGAAACAGTAAAATTAGACCATAAAACTGAGGGCAGAAATAAGAGCTTGTTTCTGGAAAGGACCAAAGAGACATCATCCTGTAAACCTGAGGGAAGATGCATGGTAAAGCTCCAGACAGACACATTTTAAGGATGAGAGAAGAGACTGGAAATAATGCATTTCAGAAGACTTTTATCTTCTTACAAACACTATAAATGAAGTTATCTGCTCTTTTGGAAGTGGGCTTATTGTTTCAGGGTCAATAGAAAAAGTGCACAATGGCCATTGGGGAGAACATAATAAGAAACAGATTTTTCATTATACCTGTCACTAACAGTAGTCTGCCAATAAATAAAAGATATAAACAGCTGATTTTTCTCTTAAAATATAACAGGAACATTCTCCGATGGCCTTCTTTTAGGTCAGAGAATATCCGGCAGGCCAAGCGATTTCTATTAGCAATTCTGTGTAGACAGTTTTATTTATTAAATATACATTAGAGGTAATGATATTTCTCCCTTTAGAGTCTAGACTTAAGGCACTGCAGATGGATTTCTTTAAATATATGGAAACTAGCTATGTTTATTTTATGACTAAGAAAGTCTCATAACTCTCAAGGCCCATCTCCAATTCATATCTCTAAAGTTTTTTTATAAATTAAAATAAACATATAATCCCTTTTCTGCAAACCGTAGGATATTTATCTAGACCAAACAAAGATATTTGAACATGTTAATTTTAGTGAGGTTTTAAAATATAGAACTAGACTATGCACATGGAATCTGCCTTGGACACCATACTCCATTTTAACTCCTTTAGTTCACTATATATATATATACCTGCTTTTAAGGAGTATTATTAACAGTACGATAACCACCTGATACAAAGAGCTGACTCACTGGAAAAGACCTTAATACTGGGAAAGACTGAGGGCAAGAGGAGGGGGTGACAGAGGATGAGATGTTTGAATGGCATCACTGACTCGATGGACATGAGTCTGAGTGAACTCTGGGAGTCGGTGAAGGACAGGGAAGCTGGGCATGCTACAGATTATGGGGTTGCCAAGAGTTGGACATGACTTAGTGACCGAACAACAACAAAAATCATTAGCAATAATGAGGGCAACAGAAGATGAGATGGTTGGATGGCATCACTGACTCAATAGACATGAACCTGGGCAAACTCCTGGAGATGATGATGGATAGGAAAGCCTAGCGTGCGGCAGTCCATGGGGTTGCAAAGAGTCAGACACAACTTGACTGAACAACAATAACAACAAATCATTAGCAATCAGACTTAAAAAAAATCTATAGAAATCCCATTTTCCCCTTTATAGATCCCAAAATGGAGAGTCTAGAGGCTATCTGGTGCTTGGAAGGGGGTGCTGTGGTTTAAGAACTCAGACTATCTTTGGATTTAATCTCTGTAGGAAATGAAGAAGTAATGAATGGTAGAGGTATACAGCTTCCATGCAGGTCACTTTTACTGAATTATAACTAGGTAGATCCTCTTTCTTAAGTGCATAGAATACTTAAATACAAAAATTGGAATGAGCCTAAATGTCTGTCTCTCTTATTTTTTTTTTGATAATTAAATATTATAGAACTCTATATGCATACAACCAGTAAAACTGTGAAAGGTCTATACATATTGAAATGGAAGTGATCATAAAATATTAAGTTTTTAAAAAAAGGTGCAGGACAAGACACAGAGTAAAATCTTGTTTTCATAAACCAACAATAGTTGAAGATTTGCATATATGTTTAAAGAGGGCACAAAAATATTTTGGAGGATATACAATAAGTAAACTCAACAGTGGTTACTTTTGGAAATACAGTGGAGGTATTAAAAAACTCACTTTTTATTATATGGATATAATATTTATTGTATGTTATGTAGATATTTCATTATATAGACATCTATATTGTTTGAATTTTGCATAAATGCATTAATTACTACTTAGAAGGATTTAAGAGTAGATAAGCTGGTTGTATCTAAGGTCTTGCAGCTCAAAGTTCTTGTCAATAAGCATCAACAGCAGCATCTGAGAGTTTGGTGAAAATTCAAAATCTCATGCGCCTTCCCAGATCTACTAAATCAGAATCTACATCTTAATCTACATTTAAGATTCCCAAGGGATTCACATTCACAGTGAAGAGTAAAAAGCACTGCTCCAGAGGACTCATCTTTTGCTTATGCCCCGTGACAATTTTTTTTAAACTTTTTATTTTGTATTGAGGTATAGCCAATTAGCAATGTAGTGATAGTTTCAGGTGAACAAGGGCCATAGCCATATATATACATGAATCCATTCTCCCTCAAACTCCCTTCTCCTCCAAGCTTCCACATAATATTGAGCAGAGCTCTGTGTGCTGAACAGTAAGCCTATTTTAAATATAGCAGTGTTGCTTATGGAGAGCCTAGAAAGGTCGGGGCAGATGTGTATAAGAGACAGATATTACACAAAAGCAATACAAATTTTTAATAAAAAGTAAATTTATTGAAGACAAAATAATGTAATTGTATACTCTGGTGATTTCCATATAAAAACAGGAAATATTTTTTAAATAATTATTGATTAAATTATAACTCTACTCTCTGGTATTGTCATTTGTAACTGTCCGATACGCAATATGGGCTTCCCTGGTGGCTCAGTGATAAAGAACCCGCCTGCCAATGCAGGAGACATGGATTCTATCATTGCATCTGGGAGATCCCCTGAAGAAAGAAATAGCAACCCACTCCAGTATTCTTGCCTAGGACAGAGGAGCCTGGCAGGCTACAATCCTTGGGGTGAGTTGCAAAAGAGTCTGACATGACTTAGCAACTAAACAACAACAGACAACAATATACAACATGTCCAATTCTTTGAAGTTGTGACCTCAAATGTACTACTTAGAAGGATTTAAGAGTAGATAAGCTGGTTGTATCTAAGGTCTTGCAGCTCAAAGTTCTTGTCAATAAGCATCAACAGCAGCATCTGAGAGTTTGGTGAAAATTCAAAATCTCATGCGCCTTCCCAGATCTACTAAATCAGAATCTACATCTTAATCTACATTTAAGATTCCCAAGGGATTCACATTCACAGTGAAGAGTAAAAAGCACTGCTCCAGAGGACTCATCTTTTGCTTATGCCCCGTGACAATTTTTTTTAAACTTTTTATTTTGTATTGAGGTATAGCCAATTAGCAATGTAGTGATAGTTTCAGGTGAACAAGGGCCATAGCCATATATATACATGAATCCATTCTCCCTCAAACTCCCTTCTCCTCCAAGCTTCCACATAATATTGAGCAGAGCTCTGTGTGCTGAACAGTAAGCCTATTTTAAATATAGCAGTGTTGCTTATGGAGAGCCTAGAAAGGTCGGGGCAGAGAAGACTGAATAAGGATTAGGAGGGCTAAAGCATTTGACTTGTCTCCATATTACCTTTCTAGGGGTCATGGCTTCAATCATTTCCTTTATATCAAATCACCTTAGAACAGGTAAGATCACAGGAGATCACAAATCTAAGTATATAACTCTACTTGTATTCAGACAGAAAACAGCATGATCTTCTATGAGTTTTGACCCTTGAATTGAAAGTGGCTATTAAAAGATATGCCACACATGAAATATGTTGTTTGTATAAACATTTATTTATTCACATTTAAATGAAAGGTCAGGAAGTAAAAGGCAGGGTGAAATGAAATGTAGTCAGAGTGAAATAAAGGTTAACAGGCTACAAAATGGAAAAAAAAATGCACATGCCAGGAGTGCTATTTTCTGAGTGAATTTAAAATATAAAATACATTGGAATAAAATAAAAAACAAGGACACTTTAGCAATAGTGATTGACACTGTCATTTCACTTGTTTATTTTTTTCTATTGATTTATGTGCCACCATATTTTAAAAATGTAAAATAACATTGCCTGTCAAATTGTAGACAGTTAAAGCTTTTGAAATAAATGCGAACCTCTTTTGAGTAGGGAAACTTCCATTTCCTGTAATATTACAGATTAGATATTCCAAAAACCCTTCTCTGCAAAGCAAATAGAAATGCCGAGTAAAATAAAATATATGTACTTTTGAATTCAAAGCTGTACTAGCAAGTTTTAAATGAAATCCCCAGGATCCTAAAGCAAAGAGGTCATTGAAAACCAAAGTGGTGGGCACAAGAGTGACACTCTGCAGCCTTGGGAAAATTGTTGATATTGATAACATCGAGTGTCAGGTTTTAAGGCTCCTAGGATAGTGACATCTGTGCAAAATGAAGCCTTGAACTGATATCTCACACAAAGTCAGTATATGCAAAATCCTACAGCCTCAGGGCAAGGATCAACTTAAAAAATACATGCACCATGATAAGGAAGAAATGATGAAGTTCATACCTTGGCACCTGGGCTCTGGGTAGAAAACTTAATTTTCTGTAAGTTGACTCTAGTGATTAAGAACTCACCTGATGATTCAGGAGACTTAAGAGATGTAGACTGGATCCCTGGGTTGGGAAGATCCCCAGAGAAGGAAATGGCAACCCACTCTAGCATTCTTGCCTGGGGAATACCATGGACAGAGCAGCCTGGAGGGCTACAATCCATAGGGTCACAAAGAATGAGACACGACTGAAGCTACTTAGCACAAGCACACAAGAATTTATAAGACATGTTGTCAGATTCAGTTCCATCCACCTGTGTTTCTGAGACATTAGAAATTAAATACTGCTTTTCTTTTCATTGGAGAAGGCAATGGCACCCCACTCCACTACTCTTGCCTGGAAAATCCCATGGATGGAGGAGCCTGGAAGGCTACAGTCCATGGGGTCGCTGAGGGTCGGACACGACTGAGCGACTTCACTTCACTTCACTTCTTAGGGTAATGATACTCCTAGAGTTTCTGGCCAAAGCACACTAATATCCTCTCTTGATAAATTATCCCTCAACACAGGCCACATAAGACTCCCATGCATAAAGCCTTCTGATGATAAGAGTCAGCAAACAAAAAAGCAGAAATATCAGATATAGATGATAAAACAAGTATGTTTAAAATGAGGAGAAATAAACAAGGAAAATAAATCATGATGAAAAGGACTAAGTAAAGAAGAGAATCAAATAGAATATCTCAAATTATTGTAAAATAAAATAAAGTAAAAATAAAATTAAAAAAAAATAAATGTACAAGCCAAAAAAAAAAAAAATACAGTTTTTGATATATAAAAGAAACGCTTCATCAGGTGAATTTAAATTTAGATTAGACATAGACAACAATATAATTAATGATCTGAAGGGAGTGTTGTAGGCACGCATTCTGGGAAGCAAACTCACTCAGAAGGACAATGCAGATAGTGGAGGGCAGTTTATCACACCGGCGGGCCCAAGGCAGAGTCTCCTCTTAGCCAAGGACCCCGGCCAGTTTTTGTGAAAACCTTATATATTCTAAGTGTACGTGCCCAAACCCACCTCCCCAAATTCTCTGAAACTAGTCTGAACAAAGGAAAAGAAAGATACAATCAAAGTTAACCCATGATTCATATGCCTTACGCCTAGGTAGTTAACAATGGACAATTATCAATAAGCCTGTGGTCATACCCCAATAAGCATAATAGAATGTATGACTGTATTTGGTTACACAGATTATTAGGGTCTTCTTTTAGGCAATGGAGAGTCTAAGTATGAGCCCTGGGGCTCTTCCTTCCAGGGGCCTGGTTTTCCAGTTGGTATGTCATTTCCATAGATACTGGGCATATAGCTCAAAGTCCACACTTCGGCCCAAGATGGAGTCCTGCTTTCAAGAAAGAGCCTATTATGTCTGTTTCCTCCTTCAAGAGTATTCAGAATGCATCCTCAAAATATAAAATGAAAAGAAAGAAATTAAGGAGTCTCACATATACCTGATAGGTATGTCAAAGGACAAGAACAGAGAGAATGGAGAAAAGACAATATTCTTAAAAATAATGACTGAGAAATTTCTAGAATTGATGAAAGACATTTTTTTAATTCTAGATTCTCTAAAAGGGTGTAAATAAAAATAAATCCACACCTATAAAAATTTGGGAGGCTTCCCAGGTCACTAGTGGTAAAGAACCTTCTTGCCAGTGCAGGAGACATGAGAGACGTGGGTTTGATCCCTGTGTCAGGAAGATCTCCTGGAGAAGCCAATGGCAACCCACTCCAGTACTGCCTAGAGAATCCCATGGACAGAGGAGCCTGGCAGGCTATAGTTCATGGGGTTACAAAGAGTCAGACATGACTGAAGCAACTTAGTATGCACACACACTTTGTAATATAACTATAGAATTTAAAATTATAGAAAATACATTAAAGCAAGAATTCAGATTGCTATAAAAGGACAAAAATAAAACAGTTGTTTTAAAAATGGACAGTATCTGAAGGAAAAGAGCAGCAAACTAATACTCTAAAATATCATCAAGAGTGAAGACAAAATAAATTCAGATAATCAAACACTGAGTTTACAGCTTCTTGTTTACAAAGGCTCTAGTATGGAGGAAGAGGAAACATTAATCTAAAAAATGAAGTAAACAATGGTACTAAATTATCAAACAATCAAGCACATAAGATGAAAGATGGTAATCTGTGTTAAGCATTTTAAAGTCTCTGTCTTATTCTACAGAAAAGTAAAGATACTAAACTTCTTTAAATTGCTTAAACTTCAAACTGATTCAATCAAGCCTGTCATATTAGAATGTTAGAGTAAATCAGTTAAACAAAATAGGGAGAATTATGGCAGTCAAATCAGTAGAAAGGAAAAATCAGAATAAGGGAAACTTGAGCAATAGAAAACACATAAGGAAATAGAGGGGGAAAAGATGCAAACAAAAAGAGAAATTAGAAAAGTTCAACATGAGAGGAAAAATGATCCTTAATTCTGGATATAAAAGTTTGATGAAATAAAATTTAACCATCATTCACCCCTACCCCCATACATATCCCAGACAGAGTTTGAGCTGGTAGGTGGCACCTTACCTATCATTCCACCCAGCCCTGTCTTAGAATTGTTTTGACTGCAAGCGATATTTGCCACCTCTCAATAATTTAAAGAAAATCACGTTTTATCAGAACAAGATGGCTTAAACTTACAGATAAAAAGTATAAAAGCTAAAATGTCTGCTATCAGGAAAGAGACTCAGGCTGAGAACAAACATTCAGTTTCTTTAGAGCTGTACAATCAGAATGAATGCCCGCCATCCTCACTCAGGCTTCAAATGACCAGTCTGATTATTCAAACTCAGGATGCATTGGGCTGGAGGCAGATTTGATGAACAGATGCACTAAGAAAACAAGGAATCAGCAAAGCAGGAGCAGTGGGTAGGGTTCACCAAAGTGAAATCAAGGTTTCATAACTAATGGAAGGAAAAAGAGAGCCAGGGGGATGGCCAGAGGTAACAGCTGAATGTTTGTCCGAGTATAGCAAAAATTATTGCATGATATTTGACTTGAGGTGGCATGCATTTCTTGAATAGTTATTAAATTCTTTATCTTTCTCTTCAAGCATTCAGATCAGTAATCACAAATCAAGTGACTGCTGGCACCATACAACTCAAGGAAATACATAAAGCAATATTGAAATACGACGATAAACAGCAGCTGACTTTCAGTATCAAGATAAAGCCTGAAATGCTGAAGGTAATGGAAAACTGGAGAGCTCCTGACTCCACCCAAGGAAGTAGTGGCTACTCAGTTCAAGCTCTTTGCTGCCATGCAGAAATGCAGACCAATGAAGCCAAATCTTTTTCAAGAAAAATCAAGAATCAGGAATGTATGCAAAATAAACAGATTTTTTAATTTGGCAATTGAATCATTTTTTTTTAATACTGTGTGAATCAACAGAAAGCAGATCAATCAAACAGAAACAGAACCATTCTGCTTATTCACATCCATGGATTATGGCTTATGGATCAGCGACATGTGGATGAATTGTCCATGCAAGTTAATGGGAAGGAGTTGGGAGAGTCTGTGCATCCACTTCCCTTCTCTCATCTGTTGGACTATCATAAACTATGCATTTTATTTTTATCTAGATTAAATGCCTTACATATATTGAACATATATATATATACACCACTGTGCTTGCTTTAACCAAGTTTCTTTTAGACAACTTAAAAATAAAAGTGTATCTGTTATTTCTACCTTTATGTTTAGCATTTATGGAGCACCACATTTCTTTTTTTTAAACTACATCTTTTTTTATGTAAGTTATAGGTTCACAGTGAAATGAAAACAGAAATCACAAATTCCCATATGTCCTCCCCTCAATGCCGCAGCACAAACACACACACACACACACACACACACACACACACACACATACAGCTTTCCCTACTATCAGCATCCCCCCACCAGAGTGGTACATTTGTTAAAATTTATGAACCTATGCTGATTCATCACTATGACCCAAAGTCCATGGTTCACATGAAGGTTCATTCTTGGTGGTGTGCGTTCTATGAGTTTGGACAAACACCTAAAGACATCCACCATTATAGTATTGTATAGAATAGTTTCACTGCCCTAAAAGTCCTGTGCTCTGCCTGCTCATCTCTCCTTTCCCCCTAACCCCAGCAACTACTGATATTTTTAGTGTCTCCTAGTTTTCCTTTTGCGGAGAAGGCAATGGCACCCCACTCCAGTACTCTTGCCTGGAAACTCCCATGGATGGAGGAGCCTGGTGGGCTGCAGTCCATGGGGTCGCTGAGTCAGACACGACTGAGCGACTTCACTTTGACTTTTCACTTTCATGCACTGGAGAAGGAAATGGCAACCCACTCCAGTGTTCTTGCCTGGAGAATCCCAGGGATGGGGGAGCCCAATGGGCTCCCGTCTGTGGGGTCGCACAGAGTCGGACACGACTGAAGCGACTTAGCAGCAGCAGCAGCAGTTTTCCTTTTGATAGAAAATCATATAGTTGGAATCATGTAGTATCTAGCCCTTTTAGATTAGCTTCTTTTACTTAGAAAACTTGTGTGTGTGTGTGTGTGTGTGTGTGTGTGTGTCTTAGTTTTCTCCATGTATTAATATTTTAGCCTATTTCTTTTAGCACTGAAAACATATTCCATTTTCTGTGATATATGTTCAGTTTATCCATTCACCTGATAAATAATATCTTGGTTGCTTTCAAGTTTTTGCCATTATTAATAAAGCTGTTATGAACATCCATGTATAAGACTTAATGTAAACCTAAGTTTTAAACTCTTTGGGTAAATACCGAAGAGCAGTATGGTAAGAGTATGTTTAGTTTTATAGCAAGAGTATGGTAAGAGTATGCTTAGTTTTATAGCAAGCTGTCAAACTGTCTTCCCAACTGGATATACAATTTTGTATTCCATCAACAATAACCGAGTTCCTTTTTTGTACAGTATATCTTGAATTTGGTGTTGTCTGTGCTTTGACTTTTGGCCATTCTAATAAGAATGTGGTGGTATCTCATAGGTGCTTTAATTTGCAAATTCCTAACAAAGGTCCATCTAGTCAAGGCTATGATTTTTCCAATAGTCATGTATGGATGTGAGAGTTGGACTGTGAAGAAAGCTGAGTGCCAAAGAATTGATGCTTTTGAACTGTGGTNTAAGAATGTGGTGGTATCTCATAGGTGCTTTAATTTGCAAATTCCTAACAAAGGTCCATCTAGTCAAGGCTATGATTTTTCCAATAGTCATGTATGGATGTGAGAGTTGGACTGTGAAGAAAGCTGAGTGCCAAAGAATTGATGCTTTTGAACTGTGGTGTTGGAGAAGACTCCTGAGAGTCCCTTGGACTGCAAGGAGATCCAACCAGTCCATTCTAAAGGAGATCAGTCCTGGGTGTTCCTTGGAAGGAATGATGCTAAAGCTGAAACTCCAGTACTTTGGACATCTCATGCGAAGAGCTGACTCATTGGAAAAGACTCTGATGCTGGGAGGGGTTGGGGGCAGGAGGAAAAGGGGACGACCAAGGATGAGATGGCTGGATGGCATCACCAACTCAATGGACGTGAGTTTGAGTGAACTCCGGGAGATGGTGATGGACAGGGAGGCCTGGTGCGCTGCAATTCATGGGGTCGCAGAGTCGGACACAGCTGAGCCACTGAACTGAACTGAACTGAATAACATTTAATGTTGAGCATCTTTTCATATGCTTATTGGCCATCTATATATCTACTTTCATAAGGTATCTGTTCAGACATTTTGTCCATTTTTAAACTGGGTTGTTTGTTTTCTTATTGCTGAATTTTAAGGAAAACTTATTTTAGATAATAGTCTTTTATCAGATATGTATTTTATAAATATTTTTATCCCAGGCTTGTCTTCTAATTCTCTTGATCCTCACTTCTTTCTGAAGATCTGTGATTCTATCTGTTGATCAATACAGTCAGATATCAATCATCACTTCAAAATTTGACATTCTTATCAGCTATTAAATAATGACTGTAGTATTTCCTTATATTGACATAATAGTTACCACAATTCTTACTACTTAATTGATTACTATGGAATCGATTATAATGTTTTTAAAATAATGACAGTTAATCTGGGTTATTATTCTTACACATATTTTAAGCAAATATTAAAATCACTCTTAAAAGTCTCTAAACTATAAGTTAAGCAAAAAAAAGAAAACAATAGTCTCAAAGGCCCTTGCTGAATCATCTAACTTCGGAGAAAACAAATCAGAACTTTAGGTCCCACCCTGATGTTCCAGGCCAATTGCATATATCTGGGACTTATCACCCCCTATCTAGAAACCTTCCACCCCCTACACTTGCCCAGAAGACTTATCACCCCCTGCCCAACTACAAATGCCATCTCAACTAAAGAATACTCAAAACATCCTGCCTGATTAACATTTCCCTTATCACTTCCACAAACGTTCCTATAAATATGGAGCCTCCCTGATCCCTCTCAGCTCTCAGCCTGGTCACTAGGCCGACTGTTGCCTCCTTGCCTGAATAAAGGTAACCTACTTTCGTCGAGGTCATCTTTCCTTTTTCTGCCTCGGCCCAAACTATACCTTACATGCTGGCATCAGACAACTCAAGGAAACACATAAAGCAGTATTGAAATATGATGATAAACAGCAGCTGACTTTGAGTATCAAGATAAAGTCTGTAATGGATAACTGGAGAGCTCCTGACTCAGCCCAAGGAAGTAGTGGCTACTCAGTTCAAGCTCTTTGCTGCCATGCAGAAATGCAGACCTATGAAGCCAGATCTTTTTCAAGAAAAATCAAGAATCAGGAATGTATGCAAAATAAACAGATTTTTAAATTTGGCAATTGAATCAATTTTTTAAAATACTTTGTGAATCAAAAGGAATCAGATCAATCAAATAGAAACAGAACCATTCTGCTTATTCACATCCATGGATTATGGCTTATGGATCAGAGACTTGTGGATGAATTGTCCGTGCAAGGAGTGGGAAGGAGTTGGGAGAGCACATCCACTTCCCTTCTCTCATCTGTTGGGCTATCATATCAAAGGGGAAAAAGAGGGAAGTAGGGAGGTTCCAGAACCATTTTTCTCCACTTGACTAAAAAATAAAAATATGCATGAATAGCATTTAAGGATTAAAAAGAATTAGACCTGATTGCCACGATGTTAAACCAGAAATGTCAATTGTTGTTTGGAAATTCTATAGAGTAGTGTTTCTTCCACTCTAGAGGACCACTGGGAAACTTCAGGCTTCATTATATTTTGTGAAGGAATAAATTGTGTGATGACCCCTTCACTAAGCTTGATTATAGGAATAAACTTGATTAAAGCTTTCTGGGAGGTCTTATCCATATTATTATCCAACCAAAATAATTGGTTGTGGCTTTCTCACAATAATTATGGTTGTGACTTTCTCACAACATAAAGATTCACTCACTCTTCTGAATAGAGTTTTATTCAAGAGCAAGAACCATTTCAAATTTCCTTTTAAGTAAGCAGATAGCTGTGACTCTGACCTAAGCTTGACCTAAGCTAGAACTCTACTCAATGCTGTGTGTGTGTGTGTGTGTGTGTGTGTTAGTCACTCAGTTGTGTCTGACTATTTGTATCTCGTGGACTATAGCTTGCCAGGGTCCTCTGTCCATGGAATTCTCCAGGCAAGAATACAGTAGAATGTACACCTAATTTGCTGTACACCTAAAGCTAACACAACTTTGTAAATCAACTATAATCCAGTACAAAATTTTTTTTTTTTTTAAAGAAAAAGTGACCTACTGCAGGCCTGAGAAAAAGGGAGATGGATCAGAAAGTCTCAAGAAAAGAAAGCAAAGCAGAGGATGAATAAGCAAATCCAGAGAAAGTGGACATAGGGCACTAGGTATGAAGGAAATAAAAGAAATATCTTGGAATAAATAAACAAAAGAAACCCTTTCAGGAGTAATAAGCCAAAAAAAGTTATAAGGAAACTGTGGCCTGTTCTTTCATCAGGGAGAAAGTTACTAGTGAAGAGTTCAGTGAAAACACAACCAATGATCAAGAGTTATTTCATCAACTATATGCCATGTCCTCACTCAAAAGATAGTATTTTAAATTGTTTTTCTCTTCTGCTGACTCTGTAAATTTCTTAAAGGTAAATGGAGAAAAAAAGAGAAATAAGACATAATACAATTCTCACATAAATTTTTTCACTAGGAAATAGGCCCTAATTATCAGCATGTAGAGAAAAATACTCTTCAAACATTTAAATAGATAGTTATTACAACTTTTCAGCTGTATTTTAATTATTTGTTTCTTCTTAGAAACTGACCCTCCTTTGGACTGATCTTATTCAGACATGACATAGTGTCATTTTGAAAAACTATATGCATTGGTTGAATTTTAAACAGCAAATGAAATTTCAAGCAAAGAAAAATAATTTAACTCAATTTATTCACCTTAAAAGCAAATGGAAATGGAATTACACTTAAAACAAGCAAGAACTATAACCCTTGCTGACAGAAATAGAAACTCATTCTGGGGAACTGCTGTATAAATAAGTATTAGCGTGAGAAGCAACCCAATTTCATACCATGTAATTTAAATGCACTGTAAGTAATTAGAATTAATGCAGTTGAAACTGTCTCTGCACCATGATTCAATTAGGTCATTTACCTTAGAAAAATCTAAAATTATTTTTCAGAAAAATAGAAAAGATAATCACTATGCATGTGTGCATGCTAAATTGCTTCAGTCGTGTCCATCTCTTTATGACCCCAAGAACTGTAGCCCACCAGGCTCTTCTGTCCATGGAATTCTCCAGGCAAGAGTAATGGAGTGATTTGCCATGCTCTCCTCCAGTGGATCTTCCCAACCCAGGTATCAAACCCTTGTCTCCTGCATTGTCAGGCAAGTTCTTTACCATTAGCGCTACTTGGGAAGGCCTGATAATCATTGTATTTCTTCTAATTCAGGTGCCTTTTAAGATCCTAACAGAATAAAAGACAGTTTGTGATGCTCGTTGCCTCCTGCTTCAGAAAATAAAATAAGCATCACTTTTGGGAGAAACATTCCTCCCCACCACTGCCTCCCACATGTTTAGGTGCCTTGACAAGTTTCTTAGATCCAATATACCCAGTGTGAAGAAATGCTTGCAGCTCTTAGCTTTTTTTGATATCAGAGCACCTTTTTAAAATATTTTCTTTGTACATAAAGGAGAAACCATAGTTTTCTGCAACTATACAAATAATACTTTTCTCCTAAAGAGGACTGACTCAGTTTGTCAAAGTGAAAAGTGAATATATTGAATAAATATTAAACATATAAATAAATGGTTAATAAAGTTGAAAATGTACTTTTAATGTGATCTGTACTGTTCCTTTGAAGTATTTTTATGACTATAAGTAACTATTTGTGTAAGTATTCATGTACTTTCATCTCACTTATTAGGCTATGAGGGCAGGAGTCATTATTGTCATTTCAGCACCCAATGCCAAAAATAACACTTGGTATAAAATAGATATCAAGAAAATACTAAATTATATTAGTATGGTGAATGGAACAGGTAGATAGGAAGTAAATAAATAGGTAGATGAATGGATAGATTCTTCAAATTAAAGAGAAATAAAAGCAGCAGTGTTGTTAGTATCAGACTGATACAAAATGAAATGAAGCAGAGTTACCAAGCATCTGAGTATATGATGCTTGAAAAGTTGCACATACTATTGGTAGTTTGTATTTCTACATGTGGTCCAAGGGAAAAAGGCATGAGTCTGTTGCATCTGCAGTGCAACAGACTCATGCCTTTTTCCTGCACTTGTAGAAAATGGCAGGAGCAGAACTATTTCATTTCCATGGGAAAGGCCGAATAATATGACCAAACACCGAGCTTGTGTCATGTGGTTCCTTTAATACCAGAAATTCTGGAATACTCTTTTCCCTGGAAGCCAAGCCTTAAAGTATTAGAACGTCATTTAAGAGGGGATTATTTGGAATTATAGAAGAATTTGTAGGGGCTATTAATCATAATATTTGTTGCTGTTCGTTTGTTCCGTCATGTCTAAATCTTTGTAACCACATGGACTGCAACATGCCAGGCTTCCTTGTCCTTCACTATCTCCTGGAGTTTGCTCAAACCATATCCACTGAGTCAGTGATGCTATCCAATCATCTCATTCTACATTTCCCCCTTCTCCTCCTGCCCTCAGTCTTTCCCAGCATCGGGGTCTTTTCCAATGAATAATAACATTAATATCTATCTAAATAGAAAACTACAGTGGAAATTCCAGCTTGAGCTTAGACTGTGCTTACCCTTGGATTGAGAAAAATGTCTAGAAAAGACTGGAGAGATTGGATCCCCGGGGCTCTACTTGTATAATTAACTCAACCTGATTCTGTGGCAGCATTCATCCAGGAGAAAGGTGTCAAGATACATTATAATGCTTTATCCTTAATACAGACAAATGTCTATCAATCAAAGTATCTGCTGCCCAGGTTCCAGAGGTGTTCTTCTGAACTCTAGTAAAAGCAGTCTACAGAAAAGGAGGGGTAAAACTGAAAAGAACTAATACCCTAAACTCCTGAATGGCCATTGACTGCAGAAAAAGGTAGAAATGTTTAGTTTGCTTCCAATGTTATCAGTTACTTCAGGAAATAGCAACTTGGCAGTAGCAAGAGTCAGCATGGGTGGATTTGCAGTGGATTGTGCCTGGATCTGTGCACATAACCTTGCATGTCTGTAACTGCCTTGCTAGAGTCATTGGAAGCATGAAGCCTGTGGAGGTATATTTGAGAGCAGTTTTAGTGCAGATCACACAATCGGAGAGAAGGAAAACAAAATAATTATTTTCTTCAACTCTTCTATGATTCTCAGTTGGGTGGACTGGAGGAAGTCAGCTTGCAAATAGAATTTGCAAGAGCCTTTCTTGTATTTGCAGACATTTAAAGGACAGCAGTAGTCATGTATGCATGTGAGAGTTGGACCATAAAGGCTTAGTGCCAAAGAACTACGGTGCTAGAGAAGACTCTTGAGAGTCCCTTGGACAAGGTGATCAAACCAGTCAGTCTTAAAGGAAATCAACCCTGAATATTCATTGGAAGAACTGATGCTAAAGCTGAAGCTCCAATATTTTAGCTACTTGATGCAAAGAGCCAACACATTGGAAAAGACCTTGATGCTGGGGAAGATAGAAGACAGGAAGAGAAGGGAAGGACAGAGGATGAGATAGCTGGATGGTATCACCAATTCAAGGACAAAATTTGAGCAAACTCTGGGAGGTAGTGAAGGACAAGGAGCTTGGCATGCTGCAGTTCATGGAGTCACAAAGAGTTGGACATGACCGAAAGACTAAGAGACAACAACCGACAGAAAGGTTAGAGTCAGAAATCACTGCTGCTGCTGCTGCTGCTAAGTCGCTTCAGTCGTGTCCGACTCTGTGCGACCCCATAGACGGCAGCCCAACAGGCTCCCCCGTCCCTGGGATTCTCCAGGCAAGAACACTGGAGTGGGTTGCCATTTCCTTCTCCATTGTGTGAAAGCGAAAAGTGAAAGTGAAGTCGCTCACTCGCGACCGACTCCTAGCGACCCCATGGACTGCAGCCTACCAGGCTCCTCCATCCATGGGACTTTCTAGGCAAGAGTACTGGAGTGGCTTGCCATTGCCTTCTCCGCAGAAATCACTAACAAAGGGTAATCTCACAGGTACACTGGAAACATGCTTCAAAATAATAAAAACACCAGCCCATAAATTTTTTAAGGGCCTATATCAGGTAATGGGAGTTACACATAATCCTGTGGGTCATTCTAAGCTATAATCCACACTAGAATTTTTAAAGCCCTGGAAATAAAAATTATTTCATAAGCAATGCATCTATAAACAGATGACCTTAGTTTTATTGGCTCTGCTCTGTTCTTTTGTTCCACACTGACTCTGAGCACTTTGTTATTATGATTTTCCTTAATTTTGTATCACTTTGATTATAAGTATAATCATGGAAGGGGTTTTGGTGATGATCTGTGCTTAGGAAATAATTCCAGCATTCAAACAAATTTTACTAAGAATGATATTCATAATATTCATCTCTAGAAAATACAAAGCAGATTGTTCTTGATGGCTGTAACAAGCAAAGTATTGATTTGGGTAGTGAAGTTTTCATTAGAAGATATCAATGTTTTTGGTAGAGGCTATATCAATTCACTTCTTAAAAAGCATAGTAGAAACCACAGAAAGGGTTCAAAATGATGCTTAAAGAATTGGAAATTAAGACATGCAGAAAGGCTTAGAAAACTGGAATTTCATTTTGGACAAGAGATAAATATAAGGGGAATTACTTTTTCAAAATAAGAAGGGTTGTTATGAGCAGAATGATAAGCAGTTGTTTTCCATCTCTGCTTAGAGCAAGATATAAGGAAAGGGCTCCAAGGACAGCATAGGGAAGTTGGGCTGACTGTTAGAAAAGATTTACTGTTAACAAGAGATGGTAACCCTGGAAAACGTTGCTGACAGACATTGTCCAACATTTGCTTGTGTGTATTTGATGTAAATAATGGGCTGCAAAATTTAAAATCCAAAAAGTTGTCTAGCAGTTTCTCAAGATCCTTATATTTATCTTCAAACAGGGAAAAGGAAAAATAATATTTCTACTTTGTCATTCCTTTGGCTTAATAGTATGTCACTATTACCAAGTTATTAACTGGTTCTTTTTCATATGATATTGCTTTACTGAACTCAGCTTTGGTATAATTTTATAGTTTCTCAAAGCTCCCGTTAGATATGGAAGAAAATGTCTATACTGGATACATAAAGTGGAAGATAAATCAAATTAAAACACTTTGCATAGCAGGATCTTTGCTTCCAATACCACATTTTGTGAGTGGCCAATATAGACAAGGTTGTTTATCTGGGAGTAATAGAAGAGGAAGGGGCAGAGGGTGAGACAGAATTCTACTGATCCCACTCCCCGTATCTGCCTTTTCAACAGCCCCCAGAAACCCTGAAGGAAGCCCTGTGGCTTTTTGAGGGTAGCTTAAAAATTACCGACCCAAGTAAGAATGACATATTGCATTCTTGGAGCACTTTATAGCTCAAAAAATGATTTAAAGCATGGCATCTCTGTCCTTCTTGTCTCAACATTTACTTTATATTTAAGAAAATAATTTAAAAGAATCTGGGGGTGACATTTGAAGGGTGATCATAAGTCTAGTTATATTAAGTAGAACAAAGAAAGAAAAAATACTTTAGAATTGATACTTTTCTTTACAAAAATGATAGGGAGCATTTCTAATTCTATCACTTTTAGATAACATGTGAGATGAAAAGGGTTTATATTGAATAAAAGGACAATGGAAAATGCTATTTGATTCAATTTGATACTGGGCTTGGGATGACTTCTCCATTAAGCAAAGAAAGCACAGTACCCAGGGCTCACAGTACTTTTCACGGCCCATTAAAATGTTTTATTCTTTTTAAAATTAGAATTTAGAAAATGAACTAAGTCAAAGAAAATGGCTTAATTTATAATATTATATTAATATGTTGTTTTGATCATCTTCTTATTCATCATATAGATAAGGGAGGGATGGCTGACGTGAGATTATGCTATTGTTCAATCGCTAAATCATGTCCGATTCTTTGCGACCCCATGGACTACAGCATGTCAGGCTTCCCTGTCCTTCAGCATATCCTGAAGTTTCCTCAGGTCTTTCCTGGTGCTTCAGACAGTAAAGAATCTGCCTGCCATGTTAAAGGCCTGGGTTCAATCCCTGGGTCCAGAAAAGCCCCTGGAGGAGGGTATGGCAGCCTACGCCCGTATTCTTGCCTGGAGAATCCCTATGGACAGAGGAGCCTGATGGGCTACAGTCCATGAAGTCACAAAGAGTGGGACACAACTGAGCAACTAACACTTTCACTTTGCCACCTGAATTATCTTTATAGAATAATCAATCTTTTCTACTCAAAAACATAATCTCTTGATCTAAATATTCAATTGCTTATTCAATATCAGATTGTTTCAGCATGAAGCCCAGGCCCAGATTCTTTTTCCTTGAGTTATAGACCCCCTGCTGCTGCTGCTGCTGCTGCTGTTGCTAAGTCGCTTCAGTCATGTCCAACTCTGTGTGACCTCATAGATGGCAGCCCACCAGGCTCTCCTGTCCCTGGGATTCTCCAGGCAAGAACATTGAAGTGGGTTGCCATTTCCTTCTCAAATGCATGAAAGTGAAACGTGAACGTGAAGTTGCTCAGTCATGTTCAACTCTTCGTGATCCCATGGACTGCAGCCCACCAGGCTCCTCCATCCATGGGATTTTCCAGGCAAGAGTACTGGAGTGGAGTGCCATCACCTTCTCTGATAGACCCCCTAGAGTATTTCAATAACTATTTTTCCCGTCTTTTAGCCATGTATCATGTCATAACCCTTAAGCGTTCTGTCAGCTGGATTCACAACTCTGGAAGACAAACAACATTCCATGTTTCTCTGACCATATTCAAGTTCTTTTAATTCAAAATGTCTGTCTGTGAACTAGCCTCTTAAGTTATGTCTGTCTCATTCTAAATCCAGAAGCTTCCCTGATTGCCCAGTGGATAAAGAATTTGCCTGCAATGCAGGAGACCCAGGTTTGATCCCTGGGTTGGGAAGATCCCCTGGAGCAGGAAATGGCCACCCACTCCAGTATTCTTGCCTAATAAACCCTAGGCACAGAGGAACCTGGCATGCTACAGTCAAGTCCAAGTCTCAGATCTGTTAAACCTTTTTTGCACCTCCTTCCAAGAAGCCTTTTTCTTGTGTCCTAGGCTTTCCAAACTTCTCAATATTTTTCCATTTCTCACTCTTGCATTATCATAATTTATCTTAGAGTAATACATGTGTGTGTATAATTTTCTGCTAGATTCTCTGCTAGAGAATTCTGTATAATTCTCTGCTAGAGAAATTCTGTTTGACAAAAATTAATGTCAGATTATTTTTTCATCTTTAATAGTACATAGAACTATGCCTTGCCCAAGGTGGGTAATCAATAAATGCTACTGAATTGAGTGTTTTCTGAACAGAATAAGGAAATATCTCTAGGACTTCAGTCTCAGAAAAAATTTTCCGATTAGTCATGTCCACCTAAAATGGAACTAAAAGTCAATGAATGTTGTTGTATGCCTTATCTCATTAGTCAGCTTAATTTCCTCCTTCAATTCTAAGTATAGACCTTGCCTACCTTCACTCAAAGGATTTTGTGATTGTTAGAAGAAGAATCAACAAATAAGAACTGATTTTTCCCTTATAGCAACATTTTTAAAATATTTCCTTAGAAAAGATATTTCACAAATAAAGAATTCCACAGATACAGGAGTTTTTAAAATTCCAAGTTAAACAAAGTTAAACCAGCCTCTTTGACACAGGATTTCAATACATTTTTAATGCATTGTGAATATCAAAGAGAGACACAATAAATAGAATTCCCTAAACATGTTATTGCACAAAAACCTTTTATCCCAAAGTGGATGGCATATTCGATGGAGGTGTTTAGTGGAGTATTTTGGGTAAGACTATTTACAAATGCAAATCTGTTTTAACATGAGCATAAAGCTATTGTTGAGACGATATCATTTTTGCAAAAAAAATAGAAAACTTAATTACTCACAAAGCTAAACATATAAAATCTCTCTCTGAAAAACTAAGGATCCAATCAAAATAGCATTTACCAAGTAAGTCATACTATAAATTCATTATAATATTAATGAAGTTGTAGCTATATGAGTTAAAAGCACTAATTGCTAGATAAAATAGCAAATGTACATTTTTGCAGTATAAAACAACTAAACAATGTTCATAAGCTTTTGAATTTTGTGCACGCCATTTGACTTCATGGAATCTAGCAATTAAGGACTGAGAAAATCATTGAACAATATGAAGTTATTTAATTTTCAAGCATTTAACTTTTATCCAATAAAATCCTTTGCTTTACATAGACATCAAGTCTATTTTTATGCATCTGTGGTGGTGGAGTTTTAATAATATTTTTTATTTTTTATGACTCATATATTCTAAAGTCAGTTATGTGGTAAACATGAGATTCTTGAGGAAGGATTAGGATTAAAGAGACAGTTAATCATCACTAGTCTAAATATTTATGGGGAAAAAGACTAAAATTGGAATGATCATTATAATGATTTAAGCATTATCTTAATATTGTTTTACTATAAAGTGATGTGATCTTATGAATATGTAACATATAGTAAACAGTGGGGAAAAGTTGTATTAGGCTGGAATACTTTAAAAGGTTCTGCTAATTGGAGATGCTAGAACATTGGCTATGGTTATTGCTATTATCTCAATACTCAAATTAATCTTTAAAAATGTGCACTTGTTTTATTTATTGCTTAGGCCTCATAAAGACAGTAAATTAATTAATTCAGACTAAAACCAGCTTATGAAATAAAAATGACATGTAATGAACATTTTTACTGTATCTTCCTAGCCCATGAGCTATTAGTAGGATTCAGAGTTGAGTCATGTTTTTTAAGCTGATTCAACCGTATGTGTTCCAAGCTGAGTCAGTCCAACTCATTTTATGTGGAACAGGGACACAGCCCTGAAAGATAGCCACTAGGTACCCATGAGGGACTATGTAGCTTGTAAAGCCTGGAATCAGCCTGGGTGTGAAGTGTTAACACATACTGTTAGCAGCTGAAGGAGGCCATAAGATTCCAGGGAAACATGTTCTTGCAGGGGAAAAGAAACAGTGAAGTGAGATAAAATAAATATCAAATAAGAAATAGGAGACAGAGGGAAAAAAACAAGAGAGTGAATAAAATTTCCTGTGTTTCTGATGACTTCAATACTAACTGAAGTAAGTCAGACAAAGACAAATATCATATGATATCACTTATATGTGTAGTCTAAAAAAAAATACAAATAAACTTACTTATAAAACAGAAACAGACTCATAGACTTAGAGATGAATTAATGGTCACCAGGGGGGAAGTGCATGAGGCAGGAGGGATAGACTGGGAGTTTGGGACTGACATGTACACACCGCTATATTTAAAATAGGTAACCAACAAGGAAATACTTCATAGCACAGCGAATGCTGCTCAATATTCTGTAATAATCCTATATGGGAAAATATTTGAAAAAGAATAGATGCATATGTATAACTGAATCATTTTGGTATACTCCTGAAACTAATACAACATTGTTCATCAACTATGCTCAAACATAAAATAAAAAAATTTTTTAAAGAGCTGTCTTTCTAGGTGTTTCTAAAGCCCAACTACAATGTAGTTTTCACATATTTTGAATCACTCATACATTACACTTTTATTAATTTTCATTTTGTTTAAGCCAGTTCAAGTGAGTTTGTGTTACTTGCCATCAGTTCAGTTCAGTTCAGTCGCTCAGTCATGTCCGACTCTTTGCGACTCCATGAATCGCAGCACGCCAGGCCTCCCTGTTCATCTCCATCTCCCGGAGTTCACTCAGACTCAANTCTTCTAATTTCATGGCTGCAGTCACCATCTGCAGTGATTTTGGAGCCCAAAAAAATAAAGTCTGACACTGTTTCCACTGTTTCCCCATCTATTTCCCATGAAGTGATGGGACCAGACGCCATGTTCTTTGTTTTCTGAATGTTGAGCTTTAAGCCAACTTTTTCACTCTCCTCTTTCACTTTCATCAAGAGGCTTTTTAGCTCCTCTTCACTTTCTGCCGTAAGGGTGGTGTCATCTGCATATCTGAGGTGATTGATGTTTCTCCCGGCAATCTTGATTCCAGCTTGTGTTTCTTCCAGTCCAGCGTTTCTCATGATGTACTCTGCATGGAACTTAAATAAGCAGGGTGACAATATACAGCCTTGACGTACTCCTTTTCCTATTTGGAACCAGTCTGTTGTTCCATGTCCAGTTCTAACTGTTGCTTCCTGACCTGCATACAGATTTCTCAGGAGGCAGGTAAGATGGTCTGGTATTCTCCGTCTCTTCCAGAATTTTCCACAGTTTATTGTGATCCACACAGTCTGCTGTCAGGATAATTCCATGATTGGGTATCTTATAACATCTTACCTAGAAGGAGAGAAAACTAGATTGATGCTGAAGATATAATTGGTAGAGAAGCAGCAGTCACTCATCTTAGCCAATTTGGCTCACACCATTGTGGTGTGGACAGTGTCATATTTTTTACAGGTTCAAACATGATTACTGAGTGGCCTTGTTTTCATCTTGACCCATCATGATCATAGAATGGTCTTGTCTGATAGTGATATTCTACAACTTATGTTCAACAGAACACCAAGACACAGGTCATGATATCAAATGATACTTTTCTCTTTCTCATTATGAGAAAAGAGCAATCAGGCCTTATGCTCAATCCCTATTCACTATTGGATTAATGACACTTTGCCTGCCCTAATTCACCATAGTTTATCTTCTCTTGTCATCTAGGCTTCATGTATTGGCAACTGATGTTCTCTGCAATCCATGCTTACCTTGTCTCACACCACCAGTGCAACAGTGGGCATTTTCCTATGTCAAAGAATATAATTCTAGTAACAAAGTGTCAGTCTTTAAATTGTGCTAAAGCTCAAATACCAAGGAAGCATCTTCCTCCTCTGTATTTCTAAATCTCTAAAGCATGCAGAATACAAAGAAGAACTGTACAAAAAAGATCTTCACTACCCAGATAAACATGATGGTGTGATCACCCACCTAGAGCCAGACATCCTGGAATGTGAAGTCAAGTGGGCCTTAGAAAGCATCGCTATGAACAAAGCTAGTGGAAGTGATGAAATTCCAGTTGAGCTATTTCAAATCCTGAAAGATGATGTTGTGAAAGTGCTGCACTCAATATGCAAGCAAATTTGGAAAACTCAGCAGTGGCCACAGGACTGGAAAAGGTCAGTTTTCATCCAATCCCAAAGAAAGGTAATGCCAAAGAATGTTCAAACTACCTCACAATTGCACTCATCTCACACGTTACTAAAGTAATGCTCAAAATTCTCCAAGCCAGGCTTCAGCAATATGTGAACCGTGAACTTCCAGATGTTCAAGCTGGTTTTAGAAAAGGCAGAAGAACCAGAGATCAAAGTGCCAACATCCGCTGGATCATCGAAAAAGCAAGAGAGTTCCAGAAAAACATCTATTTCTGCTTTATTAACTATGCCAAAGCTTTTGACTCTGTAGATCACGAGAAACTGTGGAAAATTCTGGAAGAGATGGGAATACCAGACCACCTGACCTGCCTCTTGAGAAACTTATATGCAGGTTAGGAAGCAACAGTTAGAACTGGACATGGAACAACAGACTGGTTCCAAATAGGAAAAGGAGTACGTCAAGGCTGTATATTGTCACCCTGCATATTTAACTTATATGCAGAGTACATCATGAGAAACACTGGGCTGGAGGAAGCACAAAATGGAATCAAGATTGCCGGGAGAAATATCAATAACCTCAGATGTGCAGATGACACCACCCTTATGGCAGAAAGTGAAGAGGAATTAAAAAGCCTCTTGATGAAAGTGAAAGAAGAGAGCGAAAAAGTTGGCTTAAAGCTCAACATTCAGAAAACAAAGATCATGGCAACTGGTCCCATCGTTTCATGGCAATACATGGGAAAACAGTGAAAACAGTGTCAGACTTTATTATTTTAGGCTCCAAAATCACTGCAGATGGTGTTTGCAGCCATGAAATTAAAAGACGGTTACTTCTTGGAAGGAAAGCTATGACCAACCTAGATAGCATATTGAAAAGCAGAGACATGACTTTGCCAACAAAGGTCCATCTAGTCAAGGCTGTGGTTTTTCCAGTGGTCATGTATGGATGTTAAAGTTGAACTGTGAAGAAAGCTGAGTACCGAAGAATTGATGCTTTTGAACTGTGGTGTTGGAGAAGACTCTTGAGAGTCCCTTGGACTGCAAGGAGATCCTACCAGTTCATCCTAAAGGAAGTCAGTCCTGAATATTCATTGAAAGGATTGATGTTGAAGCTGAGACTCCAATACTTCAGCCACCTGATGCGAAGAACTGACTCATTTGAAAAGACCCTGATGCTGGGAAAGATTGAAGGCAAGAGGAAAAGGGGACAACAGAGGATGAAATGGTTGGATGGCATCACTGACTCAGTAGACATGAGTCTGAGTAAACTCTAGGAGTTGGTGATGGACAGGGAGGCCTGGCATGCTGCAGTCCATGGGGTTGCAAAGAGTTGGACATGACTGAGCAACTGAACTGAATTAAACTCTGAAAGGCGCAAGTTTTAGAGGCAGCACCTTTGTTTTTCTCATTATGATGATTAACCCACAGACCAAGACCTAACATTAAAGTGAAAGTGAAGTCGCTCAGTCATGTCTGACTCTTTGCAACCCCATGGACTGCAATGTTGAAATACCCCAAATTTTCTTAGCCACAATTGCCAGCTTGAGCCTATCTTTCCACTCATTTCTCCTTCTTCCTCTCTGTTGTTCGGTACACATCTGGCTGAGCTACTCCATGATGGAAAAAAACTAGCTTTATATCTTCTAATTTTTGTTAGGAAAAAATATGCCTTCCAATTTGAAAACAACTTCCAAGATTCAGAAACTATCAGGGGTATTGTCCCTAGTATAATGGCCATGATTATGATTTCACAATATTCTCTCTGCAATTTTATCAAATATCACCATTGGGTGTAGCCGTTGGAGGCTTTCTTGTTTAAATGCTTAATAAATTTTGATTTTGTTTTACTCTTACGAAGATGATTTAAGCACACATTGAATGTCTAAGGTAAAACTAAAGAGCAGGGATCACTTACCTGACAGTCAACTAGGCATAGCACACAGGGACCCAACAAGCACTATTATACAGAGAACATATTTTCATAGATGCATTGCTGTTGCAAACAGGCATTCTCAAGTTGATCTAACTGAATTAAAGCATTAAGTCTTTCACTTACAAGTTATGTGACTGGTGGGGCTATTTAATTGCTCTTGTCTATAGTTGTTTTACCTATAAAATGGAGAGAAGAATAGGATTTCTTCTCAGGGTCACTATAAAGGTTAAAAGAGTAAATGTGCATAAGGAATTTTTTAGGGGCATAATGTTGCTGTTGTTCAGTTGCTAAGTCATGTCCGACTCTTGCAAACTCATGGACAGTGGCACGCCATGCTCCTCTGTCCTCTACTATCTCCCAGAGCTTGCACAAATTCATGCTCACTGAGTTACTGATGCTATCTAACCAGCTCATCCTCTGCCACTCTCTTCGTTCCTTGCCCTCAATCTTTCCCAGCATCAGGGTTTTTTCCAATGAGTCGGTTCTTCGCATCAGGTGGCCAGAGTACTGGAGGTTCAGCTTCAGAAACAGTCCTTCCAGTGAATATTTAGGGTTGATTTCCTTTAAGATTGACTGGTCCTAAGAAGTCCTCAGCAATATGCATACATACATACACCGTTCTAACATAAAACAAACTGCTTAATAAAAATATTTATAAAAACAATAAAAGAATGAGCTCATCCCATAGAACAAATATTCATGAATAGTCACAAATTTCACTCAATTTACAAGAACATACGTTCTCTCATCTGTTCATTTCCCAACTCATAATCTGTAATAGATTCTGGAATACCAAGATAAAAGCACATATCTTTGATATTAGATGGATATTTACCCACTTAGTTTTCCTATGTAGGTTTACATTGATGCTTAAACACTTGAAATAGCAGATTCTAAAGGAAAGTAATATCACAACATGCCTAGGGTCATTCAAGAAGTAGACATGATTTTTATAAATTCCACATTTTTCTGGCCTACCTCAAAAACAGGTCTTCTGTGATAAGAAAGGATATATACTACTCTATGTCCCAGAAGCAGTGAAAAAATAGGCTTATCTATTCAATCAGTGTTGTTTTTTTTCTTCAGGGAAGTTGCTTCATAGCATTAAAAAAAAAGTTACCAAAAATAAATCATCCAGATAAAATACTGGAATACATTAAATTCTAGAAGACAGAGTAATACTAGATATTACACTTTCCAAAATATATTACCACTTCTATATTTATGTTGCTTTTTTTTAAAAAAGATTTCACTTTGTTACTCAAAGTACCATGAGTATCGGTTCACCTTAAGCAGAAATAATAAACACCAGGCAGATATGTGAAAAATGAGATAAAGATCAAAAAGAAGGATTACTCTTAATTATGAGTATGCATGTGGTTTGAAATAAACAATTTATAAAAGATGTGCTAGGATATTTTTGCTTTTTTTTTTCCTTTTAAAAATTCTTTCTCAAAAAAGAAGTTATATTACAATGTCTACATGTAAATAGTACAATGGGGGGAGGCGGGGAATGCAAAGTCTTGAGGATACTATTACCTAATAGGTAAGTTGCTAAAATATTTAAATATAAAGTACTATTTTTAGAAGTCTCTTTTATCATTTATATCTGGTGATGTGCATTGAAAATGCTTCTTAGTTACATTTTAGAGAGTAAAACTGAATTATAAGATCTGAATAGTATTAAGTCTCTTTTATCATTTATATCTGGTGATGTGCATTGAAAATGCTTCTTAGTTACATTTTAGAGAGTAAAACTGAATTATAAGATCTGAATAGTATCCTAATAAATTTTTCAAGAAGCCTCAGTGTAACTAGTGATATATTTTCTGATGAATCTGAGCCTTTCATAGCAAGCTTTTATAAAGTACTTGTCATGTGTCAGGTACTGTGCTAAGTTCTTTACATACATCATATAAAATTGGCTCAAGAAAAATCCCTGTTAAATATAGGGTAGCCACCATTTCACAATTGAGAACCAAGTCTTTAAATTGTGCTAAAGCTCAAGTGCTAAAGAACCAAGTCACAATTGAAGCCAGTCTCAGAGAGCCAGTTGATCTGCATAAGATCACATGACTGGTAGGCAGTAGAGGAAGAGGAGGTGGCAGACTCATCACTCTTCAATCGCTGAGGTATACCTTCCCCCTGAGCAGCCTTACGTTGCATAGCCAACATATGCTCAGCCCTCCATTATCTTATTTACCTGTACAACTACTATGCATGGGTAGGTATCGATCCATTTTAAAGATGAGAAAACAGAGTTTAAAGCCACAATATAAGTTAAATATGTTAATTGCAAAACAAGAATCTAAAGTTACTGCTGCTGAGTCGCTTCGGTCGTGTCCGACTCCGTGCGACCCCATAGACGGCAGCCCACCAGGCTTCCCCTTCCCTGGGATTCTCCAGGCAAGAATACTGGAGTGGGTTGCCATTTTCTTCTCCAATGCATGAAAGAAAGTGAAAAGTGAAAGTGAAGTCGCTTAGTCGTGTCCGACTCTTAGCGACCCCATGGACTGCAGCCTACCAGGCTTCTCCATCCTTGGGATTTTCCAGGCAAGAGTACTGGAGTGGGGTGTCATTGCCTTCTCCAAATCTGAAGTTAAGTTTGTCTAAATCCAATGCCATGCTTGTAATAGGCAAGTCATCCTCCTGAACTATCTTACTTGCCTGAAAAAATAAATTGTTTTATTCTATGTACATCCTCATTCAGACTAGCATTGCCCTAATAATTGGTAAAATATTTGGGGGAGCTGCAAGTATAATCACTACTATCATTATATACGTATGTGTGTGTGTGTGTGCCCTGTGCTTAGTCATTCAGTCATGTCCAACTCTTTGTGATCCCATGGACCATAGCTCACTAGGCTCCTCTGTCCATGGAATTCTCCAGGTGAGAATACTAGAGTGGGTAGCCTACCCCTTCTCCAGGGGTTCTTCCCTACCCAGGAATCAAACTGAGGTCTCCTGCATTGCAGGCAGATCCTTTACCAGCTAAGCTACCAGGGAAGCCCTATATATATATAGTTCCATTCTACTTAAGAAAGAGTCTTTTGCAAGTGCTTGGTGAATTCTTTGAAAAAGTGTCAAAGATATTAAACTATATCTTCAGAAACAGATTTGAATATTTGAATTCAGACTTAATAAAAGCAGTTAGAAAAGGAAATGGAAAAAGTAAAAGTGGAAGAATTAAGATTGCATATTTCTGACTCCAGCATGTATACTTTATCACTTTCCTAGATCAAGTGAGAAGGTGATGCAGGAAAAATACTACTGTCTCTAAAATCTCTCCAAATTTAGTTGTTAATAGTGACACTGAATTTAAAACACTTTAAACGAAATACTGAAAGATTATTAATTTAATGAAATGCTAGTATGCTTCTTGTCACTTGCACTTTAATTGTGAACTTAATCACAAGCATTTCTAATACACTAAGCTGCCTATGATTTTAGTCTTATAGGACAAAAATACCTGCATCTACTAATTGTATTTAACAAGCACAATTCAAGGTAAATTTTGTGACAATAAGAAAACACATAAATTAGGAGAAATGTCAACCCTACATACTTTTTTCATGTGTCTCTGTCTTACACTCTATCTCACTTCCTTGTCCACAGGAGGGGTTGGGCGGGGGGGGAGGTGGTGTGGAAAGTATGCAATTAGATACCAGCAATAGTATGTACTAGCAAGGACACGATGTTGGGTCAGCCTTATCTCAGGTCAATAAAAATGTAGCATCCAGACTATGAATGATGTTGAAATAAGAAGCATTTAGAAGGGAGCAATTCTAAATGTATAAATTAGGAGGATATAAAGAAGAAGATATGAAAGCCATTTAGGTACCAAAGCCTTAAGTCTCTAGAGAAGAAAGGCACAAGAATAATAACTTAATGGAATGCTAACATGTTTATTATTGCTCTTACTCTATTTGTTTTCCATTTATATAGTCACAGGTGCTCCCACTAAGCTATTATTTTAACTTTGCAGAGCAAAATGCCCCTCCTGAGAGTTTTATTTACTAGGCATATTTTATTTGTGAGCTTTTGTCTTTAAGAGACTAAATTCTCTCCTCCCCCAACCCAGCTCCCAATTTCAGGTCACCAAAATGAGGCTCTAGTTGTCCCAGACTGGAAGTTTAAGTGCTCACTCCTGAACTAATCAGAAGTGGCCAGGTTTCTAGGGCTACAGTACAAATTGTCAGAAACCTTTTCTATGGTTATTTGAATGAAGAGTTAATTCCTATGGAAGAACATCCAAGAAAACAAAATGATGTCCTTTACACAAGCTCAGAGCAAGGTTTCAATTTAACTCTTTTTCCAAGGTACAGTTTGAGAAGTAAAGTATGTTGGACACTTTCAGTTTACCTTTTCTTCATCTGACCTGTCCCTCCAGTCAGGAGCTCTGTAAGAGCTGCAGTCTTCTGGAAGCTGTAACTTGATCACTCCTTTCTTCTTGCCAGTGCTGTGTTCTCCTTGTATCCCGTTCTGTTGAGGGTGTAGAATGCTTCCAAACATCTATTAGTGAACAGAAGGGAGGGGAATTCACATCCCAGACAGCACATCTTTGTTGAAGGGAAGCAAAGAGTGAATAAATTTTTGCCCCACCTCCCAGTGGACTGTCCTGACATCAGTATTTAGCTTCTTAATCCAACAATACAGAGTCAGGCTCACACAATGCCAGTCAACACAACAGCACATTCTCAAAATGATTCTTTCTCCAGATTTCCTCAAGTCTCCTTGCCCCTTGCTTCTGCTTTTTGCACTCTCTGATTAAGCAAAAACCATAACCCTTTGCCTCAGGCTTACTTAGGCTGCGAAAATCAGACTAAGTTAGAAGGAGTTTCTTTAATTCATTGATTTATTCATCAGGTAAATAATAGAAGCTGAGATAATGAAAGCTTTCAAATGTTTTATAACATTTATTGCATGATTATTAAATATTAAAAATTATACTTGGGCTGGGGACACAGTAGTGCTTAAAAAGACACTCTTTATACCCTCCAGAAGCTTACAATCCATTTCGAGATATATAAAACCTAAGTCAAAAAAACAGAGTAATTGTGTATCAAATTCCAAGAAGAAAACGACAATATCCCTGAGGAAGAAAGTAGCTAAAGGAGACTCCCTTCAGTTCAGTTCAGTTCAGTTCAGTTCAGTCGCTCAGTCGTGTCTGACTCTTTGTGACCCCATGAATCGCAGCACGCCAGGCCTCCCTGTTCATCACCAACTCCTGGAGTTCACTCAGACTCACGTCCATCGAGTCGGTGATGCCATCCAGCCATCTCATCCTCTGTCATCCCCTTCTCCTCTTGCCCCCAATCCCTCCCAGCATCAGAGTCTTTTCCAATGAGTCAACTCTTCACATGAGGTGGCCAAAGTACTGGAGTTTCAGCTTTAGCATCATTCCTTCCAAAGAAATCCCAGGGCTGATCTCCTTCAGAATAGACTGGTTGGATCTCCTTGCAGTCCAAGGGACTCTCAAGAGTCTTCTCCAACACCACACTTCAAATGCATCAATTCTTCGGCACTCAGCTTTCTTCCCAGTCCAACTCTCACATCCATACATGACCACAGGAAAAACCATAGCCTTGACTAGACAGACCTTAGTCAGCAAAATAATGTCTCTCCTTTTCAATATGCTATCTAGGTTAATCATAACTTCATGTGAAGAGTTGACTCATTGGAAAAGACTCTGATGCTGGGAGGGATTGGGGGCAGGAGGAGAAGGGGATGACAGAGGATGAGATGGCTGGATGGCATCACTGACTCGATGGACATGAGTCTGAGTGAACTCCAGGAGTTGGTGATTGACAGGGAGGCCTGGTGAGCTGTGATTCATGGAGTCGCAAAGAGTCGGACATGACTGAGCGACTGAACTGAACTGAACTGATGTAAACCACAACTGTGAACATGAAAACTCATTTTCTCTGCATTGTAAAGAGTTCAGGCACCCATTACATACTCAAATAGAATGATTGTGTTATACAAGCGATAGATTTTCATATAAAGGTTTTGGTCTTAAAATTGAATATTTTAATAAGACCCAAACATGTTCATTTGGATTCTAATATGCTGAAAACTCTGAGTATTACGGCTAATAATCATGATTCTCCAGGTATATGATAGTTTGAAAATAGAACTACAGAATATGTTACTGCATTCTCTTTCTAGGTAAATGGTAACCATATGCATGTTTTCTTAAATCACAGTATAAATCCACACATAATTTATATGTGTGTTTACATTAATTTCACAGTCTTTCATAATGTGATAATTATTATTTAATAATGAACAATCATTATAAATAATTATTAAATAATATCTAATAATTATTATTAGTATTAGCTCATAATAATTATTAGTTCATAA
>SJYT01000964.1:165657-211483 GCA_006410635.1 Cephalophus harveyi | reverse complement strand
ATGTGATAATTATTATTTAATAATGAACAATCATTATAAATAATTATTAAATAATATCTAATAATTATTATTAGTATTAGCTCATAATAATTATTAGTTCATAATAATTTCACATTATTTATGAAACTGATAAATCTGTAGCTGAGTTTCTGCATGCATTCATTTTTCTATTACTAGGAATTAGCTTTTAAACATTCCCTTTAGAAACCCAACCTTGAGCAATATTTAAGGACAAATAGTATATCACATTAAAGCTTTAAAGGTATTAACACATATTTTGTGAAAAAGCTCTATGATGTCACTTCATAGAGCTATTTCATACAGCATGTATTAATAACTCCAATCTTTCATTCTCTCTGAAATTACACATGATATAGAAACATGTAGAGTTTTTACACTGGAAAAATCTGTACTTTTTCTAACAAAGAATAAGCTTAGTTTGAGATATGTAGCTACCTGCTGCACAGGTCCTGAGTTTGTAGTCAAAGATTACTTACTATAATAACTAATGGCTACTATTTGCTGAGAAATATTATACACCAGTATGGTCACATGAGACATCACATATATTCCTCACCTGGGAAGTGGCTATTATTCCCATTTTACAAATAGAAGAATGGTGGCTTACTGACCTTCCAAATATTTTAGCCAAACTAACATGACAAAGAATGTCACCCAGCCACATGGAATACATGATGTTGGGGATTCCACACAGCTCCTTGATTAAGGAGCTGATAGTCTTACTTTTCTACACTATCACCAGATTCTGAATATTCTTCAATAAACATCTCTGCTAGTTGTAGAGTGTGGCTGTGTACTTGTGTGTGCTCAGTAGCTTTAGTTGTGTTCAACTCTTTGCGACCTTATGGACTGTAGCCCACCAGGCTCCTCTGTCCTTGAGATTCTCTAGGAAGGAATATTGGAGTAGTTGCCATGCCCTCCTCCTGGGGATCTTCCAGTCCAGGGATCAGTCCCATATCTCCTCTGTCTCCTGCATTGCAGGCAGATTCCTTACCCACTGAGCTACCTGGGAAGCCCATTATTTCCTTTCTTCTGTGTAGCTATTTCCCCACTGAATGTGAAGAAAAATCAAAAACAGGCTTCCACTTAGATTTGGCGAAACTATTATTCAGAGTAGCCTTATTGCTACAAGTAGTTATAATATAAAATAGCCATATATATATATATGGACTTCCCTTGTGGCTCAGTTAGTAAAGAATATGCCTGCATTGTGGGAGACCTGGATTCAATCCCTGGGTTGGGAAGATCCCCTGGAGAAAGGAAAGGCTACCCACTCCGGTATTCTGGCCCAGAGAATTCCATGAACTATATAGTCCATAAATATGTGCATATATATGTGTATAAAACTCTACACGCATGTCGTTTCCTGGATGAAAAGAGGGTCAAGAGTAAAGGCATCTCTAAATCAGAGTAACTTCAGAACTCTTCTTGGGAAATTGCCAGAAGACAGAATACTTGTCCACAAAGGCATCTCAGGTACAGAGATGCCACATATTGTCATTTATTGTCAGGCGTCACACATCGTCCGTTGACAGGCTTTACTATGCAATTAATTCTGATATATGTCATGGTGTTGCCTTTTCAATATAAGGTAAAAAGGACAATCTCAAAAGTATACTCCTTACTACGTAGAGATTCTTCAAACAGAAGCAAGGACAGTAATAAGAGAAAAGACTAGTGTTTCTCAAGCAATACCATATGCCAGCATGGTCACATAAGACATCACATATACATCACCTTGGATGATGTAGCAAAGGCTCCTCTTGCAGAGGAAAGATACAGGAGAAGAAATGGTCAAAGAAGTTGTATATAATGAGGTTAACATGATTTGTTGAATGGTCCAGGCTAATATCAGCTAATGTAAGTCCAGGCTAATGTCAGCTAGCAACCTGACTCTAGTGGTTCTCTATGTTTCCTTGGAATTTAAACTTCAAGTTGAGACTTAGTTTTGGAAGCCCCGAGGGTATCTCATGGCATTCACAGATACACTTTTCCGCAGCTGTTAAAACAGCAATGAGTGGTTTGTTTGTTTGTTTATTTGTTTTGTAGTTCTTAATGGGCTGAAACCACAAAGGTGTTTTCTGCCAATAAACTGTATTTGAGACACTCTGTTTTTATCAAGTAGCAACCTCTTGAGAATTTCTCAAGGATACATGGTAACAATTGAGAAGTAAGCATCTGGATTCACACCTGAACTAGGAGGAGTTTACATCCTCTCATTGTCTTTCAGTTCTGCTTTATTATCTGAACATCCTAGCTTTCTGGTACTTTCAATTTGCATTAGCTTTTCTTGAGTGATGTATAAAGGTACTATCCACAAATTTCTTCTAGATGTCACCAAGATAAGCTATTCCAAGCTGATTCTCTATTTTGCAAATCTGCAAATCTAATTTAGTTAGTTAATTCAGAGGGCAGATTCACATCAACAAAATTTTAGAATACTAATTTCTAAATCAGATGCCAACTTATTAATTTATGGGAAGAATATTTATTACCTAGGGACATAAATATTCATGTTTGTAAGTGGACTGTGATTGGAAATTTTCAGTGATTTTAATTTATGATTATATATTTATCAATATCTCTATTTTCCCAGTAATATGAGTGGTCAGAAAATTTGACTCTCCCTACTTTATTAGAAAAAAGACATAACACAAAACATGTCTACCAAGGACATTTAAGTCACATATAATACAAAGGTGTCAATAACTATTTGATACCTGGTCTATGGATGCCAGTTTTTCAGATGTTTCCATTTCATTGAAAAGATGGACATGAACTAGAAAAAACTGGGTAGAAAGACAAATCATTTTTTTCATTTGTGATCCTCCAGCAATTATATTACAGAATCAAGTTAGACACTCAGGCAACTGAACTATATCCGTCATTCAAAAGTCCTCAAATAAGTTGCAATTTCTTCCTTGACTAGCATTCAAAATGAATTATCAATATTATTTTTACTAAACTCAGGTCATACTTTGAATAAAGAAAGGAAAAGTGAAATATTTTTTAAAAAAGTGGATTTTTTGTGATTTTAAAATTTCAACCTTTGTATCCCTAAATGTTTTCTACTTCCAAAAAGTTAAGGATTTCCTCCTTTGTTCATTATGCAATTATTACTGATGTAATCTCACAGAAATGATGTCAATATTAATGTTCTTAAAAGGCTGAAATGTTGTGAAAGTAAGGCATAATAGCATGCCTTATACTCAACTTATAATATTATGGCCACAGTCTCCACCAAGGTATTAATAATCAAAAGCAAAGATAAGAAAGCAATCTATAGATTCAATGCAATCTCTATCAAGCTACCAACGCTATTTTTCACAGAGCTAGAACAAATAGTTTCACAATTTGTATGGAAATACAAAAAACCTCAAACAACCAAAGCAATCTTGGGAAAGAATGGAACTGGAGGAATCAACCTACCAGACTTCAGGCTCTACTACAAAGCCACAGTCATCAAGACAGTATGATACTGGCACAAAGACAGAAATATAGATCAATGGAACAAAAAAGAAAGCCCAGAGATAAACCCATGCACCTATGGACACCTTATCTTTGACAAAGGAAGCAAGAAAATACAATGGAGAAAAGACAATTTCTTTAACAAGTGGTGCTGGGAAAAGTGGTCAACCACTTGTAAAAGAATGAAACTAGAACACTTTCTAACACCATACACAAAAAATAAACACAAAATGGATTAAAGATCTAAACTTAAGACCAGAAACTATAAAACTCTTAGAGGAGAACATAGGCAAAACACTCTCCAACATAAATCACAGTAGGATCCTCTATAACCCACCTCCCAGGATATTGGAAATAAAGGCAAAAATAAACAAATGGGACCTAATTAAAATTAAAAGCTTCTGCACAACAAAAGAAACTATAAGCAAGGTGAAAAGACAGGCTTCAGAATGGGAGAAAATAATAGCAAATGAAGCAACTGACAAAGAATTAATCTCAAAAATATACAAGCAACTCCTGCAGCTCAATTCCAGAAAAATAAACGACCCAATCAAAAAATGGGCCAAAGAACTAAACAGACATTTCTCCAAAGAAGACATACAGATGGCTAACAAACACATGAAAAGATGCTCAACATCACTCATTACCAGAGAAATGCAAATCAAAACCACAATGAGGTACCATTTCACGCCAGTCAGAATGGCTGCTATCCAAAAGTCTATAAACAATAAATGCTAGAGAGGGTGTGGAGAAAAGGGAACCCTCTCACACTGTTGGTGGGAATGCAAACTAGTTCAGCCACTATGGAGAACAGTGTGGAGATTCCTTTAAAAACTGGAAATAGAACTGCCTTATGACCCAGCAATCCCACTGCTGGGCATACACACNATCCAAAAGTCTACAAGCAATAAATGCTGGAGAGGGTGTGGAGAAAAGGGAACCCTCTTACACTGTTGGTGGGAATGCAAACTAGTACAGCCACTATGGAGAACAGTGTGGAGATTCCTTAAAAAACTGGAAATTGAACTGCCATTCGACCCAGCAATCCCACTGCTGGGCATACACACTGAGGAAACCAGAATTGAAAGAGACACATGTACCCCAATGTTCATCACAGCACTGTTTATAATAGCCAGAAGATGGAAGCAACCTAGATGTCCATCAGCAGATGAATGAATAAGAAGGATATGGTACATATACACAATGGAGTATTACTCAGCCATTAAAAAGAATACATTTGAATCAGTTCTGATGAGGTGGAAGAAACTGGAGCCTATTATACAGAGTGAAGTAAGGCAGAAAGAAAAACACCAGTACAGTATACTAACACATATATATATGGAATTTAGAAAGATGGTAATGATAACTCTGTATGCAAGACAGCAAAAGAGACAGAGATGCATAGAACAGTGTTTTGGACTCTGTGAGAGAGGGAGAGGGTGGGATGGTTTAGGAGAATGGCATTGAAACATGTATATTATCACATACGAAACGAATCACCAGTCCAGGTTCGATGCATGATACAGGGTGCTCGGGGCTGGTGTAACTGGTGTTACTGGGATAACCCAGAGGGATGGTGTGGGGAGAGAGGTGGGAGGGGGGTTCAGGATGGGGAACACATGTACACCCACAGTGGATTCATGTCAATGTATGGCAAAACCAATACAATATTGTAAAGTAATTAGCCTCCAATTAAAATAAATAAATTTATATTAAAGAAATAAAACTTGGCCTGGCCACGTGAGAAGGGAACTTAAAATATTCACCTCAGAAGCATATTTTGGGGATTAAATAAAATAATGTATGTAAAGCTCTGAGTGCAGTGCCTCACAGCAGAGCAGCTAACAACTTGTGATACAACCTCATCATCAAGTAAGTAAACAGAGTGCAGCCATTATCAACATGAAGGCAATGTAGACCTGTAACCACAACTGCGTCTACATATAGCCATCTGGGAATATGAAGGTCTTTACATGAATATTTCCTGACAAGCTGCAGAGAAGCAAAACAAAAATCAGCCACTTGCTTGCTGTGTCAAGCGGCACTTTATCCCAGAGGTGGGATGGATTGCTTCCTCACAGAACAGCACAACTGCACAACCAGCTAGGGAGGGATATTTGGAGAGAACCAAACAATGAAGGATGTAAGGGTAAAAGAGCAGCAGAGATAAATTCACTGGAAAATACTTGGGTGGTTCCTTAAACAGTTCAATATAGAACTGCCGTGACCCAGCAATTCCACTCTAGATATATATGCAAGGGAACTGAAAAGGTAACTGCCAATAGGAAATGGAGTTCCTTTTGGGGGTGATGGAGATGTTCTGACATTAAACAGTGTGTGGGGATGGCCGCACCACACAGCGGCTGTATTACAAACTACTGGCTTGTCTATTTTAAAATGGCAAATTGTATGTTATGCAAATTATATCTCAATTGAGAAACAATCACTGACTGTGCCAAAGATTATGGATATTTAAGATTAACACAGAAATTTAGAAAAATAATTTTATGGTGCCCATAGAAGAAAAAAGCAGATGCACCACCAACAACACTAAAAGCAAGTGAGACATGAAGTGGGAACAGTTCAAATAAAGAAAAGGAAAAAAATATACTGATAGGAATATTCACAAAGTCTCTGTAATAAGGAAATTATACCAAACAACCAAGGAAAAGCACTTTGGCCTTATCCCTTGAGCAACTTTATGAAGTCTTTCAGTTTACTTCAAGGGCTAAACACTTCAAGCAAAGAAAGCACACTTTAATATATAAACCTGAATTTTCTTCTTCCCTCAGAGACATTACACTAAAGGGTTGCGAAACCAGAGTTTGGGACAAAAACTAACAATTAGTATGTCGGTAGGCCCAGGAGTATGCTTTCCCCTACACACACAAATATGCTTGTGACTCTGGAAAGAAATCATTCTATTTTTAAAGGAGAAGCAGTTTTTTTTCATGACAATGATAGCTGTGAAGGACAGCAGCATTACTATTTTCTATTTTTACCTTCTACACTTATTTTCCCCACCTTAACTTTCTTTCTGACAGAGGATGAGATGAGATGGTTGGATGGCATCACTGACTCGATGGACATGAGTTTGAGCATGCTCTGGGAGTTGGTGATGAACAGGGAAGCCTGGCATGCTGCAGTCTATGTGGTCACAGAGTCAGACACGACTGAGCAACTGAACTGAACTAACTGTCTTTCTAGGGATATATCAGCCAACTTGCTTTTTTCACTCTTTGGAATCAGCTGGTTGTAAGCATTTAAAGTTAAATCTAACACATTTAAATCTCCTAAAAATACTTACTGACTTTGTAAACCAGTATTGATCATTGAACTTCACAATGATCTACAACTAGTAGAAATTTCACAAAATAATTTTAAATGTGTTTTTTTTTTTCCCCTTCTGGATTTTCCTGCAACAATTATTTCAACAAACTACCCTAGAGCTATTGTTCAGGGAAAATACTAACATTTACTCTAATTTCACAGCGGCACTAACTGGGCAGAGAAATAACCTATTAAATGGGTCAATCACTTCTTATTCACACATATTAAGTTTCCTAGGCAATATGATTCTGTCTCAGTTCAGTTCGTTCAGTCGCTCAGTCATGTCTGACTCTTTGCGACCCCATGAATCGCAGCACGCCAGGCCTCCCTGTTCATCACCATCTCCCAGAGTTCACTCAGACTCACGTCCATCGAGTCAATGATGCCATCCAGCCATCTCATCCTCAGTCGTCCCCTTCACCTCCTGCCCCCAATCCCTCCCAGCATCAGAGTCTTTTCCAATGAGTCAACTCTTCACATGAGGTGGCCAAAGTACTGGAGTTTCAGCTTTAGCATCATTCCTTCCAAAGAAATCCCAGGGTTGATCTCCTTCAGCATGGACTGGTTGGATCTCCTTGCAGTCCAAGGGACTCTCAAGAGTCTTCTCCAACACCACAGTTCAAAAGCATCAATTCTTCGGCGCTCAGCCTTCTTCACAGTCCAACTCTCACATCCATACATGACCACAGGAAAACTGCAGTGATTTTGGAGCCCCCCCAAATAAAATCTGACACTGTTTCCACTGTTTCCCCATCTATTTCCCATGAAGTGATATCAATAATTTTTAATCCCCATCTGTTAATGATAAAAGTTTAGCTGTAATATAATAAATACACTGTGACTTTGTCTATCAGTCTTCATTTTGTTTTCTTTCTTTTTTAAAAAGAATATCCACTTTTCTTCTATTCTTTTTGTAAATAATTATTTTTGTCTGTGCTGGGTCTTCATTGCTGCATGGGCTTTTCTCTAGCTGTGGCTTCTCTTGTTGCTGAGCATGGGCTCCAGGGCATACGGGCTCAGGAGCTGTGGCGCATGGACTTAGCTGCTCTGAGGCATGTGCGGTCTTTCTGGATCAGGGATTGAACCCATGTCTCCCACATTGGCAGGCAGACTTTTTACCACTGAGTTGCTAAGGAAGCCCTTCTTCTTTATTTCTGTTTAAGAAACATCCAGGTAGCTAATGTATATGTTTGGCTCTAGCAACTGACTCCTTCCACAATTCCTTTGCCAGTTAATTTCTATTTTTGTTCAATTCCACACAATTTTTCAAGCTATGAGGGTGAGTGGTGAATGTTTAACAATGGGTTGGCTCCCTTGAGGGAAAAAGCCCAGATCTGGAGTGCTTGCTGATTTCCATGGTATAAACACTTCTGCCACTGCTGATTTGAAACTATCACGATCATTTCACTGAATGTGAATTTGGGAGAGATGTTCAGTTCAGTTCAGTTCAGAGATTGTGAGTTTGAGAGAGATCATACCACAATAAAGTTTTTTTCACCAGACAGATACAAGAGACATAAATAACCTCAAGAACCTAGATAAAAGGGACTTCCCTGGTCGCCCAGTGGTTAGGACTCTGAGCTTCCACTTCAGAGAGCCCAGGTTCGATCCTTGCTTGGAGAACTAAGATCATGAAAGCAGGGTGGGACAGCCAAAAAGAAAAAAACAATACACACAATAGTAAATAATTAGGAAGTCATGAACTTTGAATGTTTCTTATCTTGGTGTTAATATAATTCAATTGTAAGCTTATACGATTTGATTTTTAACAACAGTTCTGTGTAACAGTAACCACGCAAAATTCCTCAAAAATTAGCGATTGGCTTTTGTTAGCTAGTATGAGCCAGGTCCCATTACAGTACTCTTGCCTGGAAAATCCCATGGACAGAGGAGCCTGGTAGGCTGCACTCCATGGGGTCGCGAAGAGTCGGACATGACTGAGTGACTTCACTTTCACTTTTCACTTTCATGCATTGGAGAAGGAAATGGCAACCCACTCCAGTGTTCTTGCCTGGAGAATCCCAGGGATGGCGGAGCCTGGTGAGCTGCCATCTATGGGGTCGCACAGAGTCAGGCACGACTGAAGCAACTTAGCAGCAGCAGCAGCATGAGCCAGGTCTAACACACCACTGATATAGGATTTATGAAAACCCATCTGTTGCCGTCAGTATTCTGTGACCAGTTTGTCACAGAGGACCTGGACCACCTGAGTAGTATTATGTACACCTGGATGAGCCCAGTGGGGGAGCATAAGGATGGAAGAGGCAGCCTAAGCTGGGATGTCTAACATGCCACTGTAGACAAGAAGTGTAGGTGGGTCCCACACAAACTAACTAGGAGGAATGGCAGACATCCAGTTAAATGTGGTACATTTAATATGCTAATTTATCTTACTTGTTTCCCTTTGATTGTTCCTGAAGCCACTGTAAAAATATAATAGAATAAAAAAAGAGTATAAAACTATGGTTGGTTCTCCTTATTTGCAGATTCTCTGTTTTGTAAACTTATTTCTAAACCTAACATCAATACACATGGTGCTCTCACTGTCATTTGTGGACATGCTCAAGGTGGTAAAAACCTGAAGTCTCCTGAAGCTCATATGTTCAACTGAGGTTGAAAAAGGAGACCCTCTGTCTTCTTGCTTCAGCTCTCACAGTGTAAACTAAGCATCATTTCCATCTTTTATTTAGTGACACTTCCTTTAGGTTGGTGATTTTACTGTTTAAAATGGCCCCCAAGTACTGCTGAAGGGTTCTCTAGGTTCCTAAGCATGAGAAGGCTGTGAGGCATCATATGGAACATGTGTGATGGATAAACTTCACTGAACCTAAGTTCAATGTTAATGAATCAATCCTACATATAAATAAGATGTCTTCAAACAGAAATGCATGAAATGCAAAGTTATGTATCCATTAGATGATGAGATTTGCAGGTACCTAAACCTGTATTTCTCCTCAGAGTAATGGTTCAGTTCAGTTCAGTTCAAAACTCAGTCATGTCCGACTCTTTGTGGCCCCACGAAGTGCAGCATGCCATGCCTCTCTGTCCATCACCAATTCCCAGAGTCCACCCAAACCATGTCCATCGAGTCGGTGATGTCATCCAACCATCTCATCCTCTGTCCTCCCCTTCTCCTCCTGCCCTCAATCTTTCCCAGCATCAAGGTCTTTTCAAATGAGTCAGCTCTTCGCATCAGGTGGCCAAAGTATTGGAGTTTCAGCTTCAGCATCAGTCCTTCCAATGAACACCCAGGACTGAGCTCCTTTAGGATGGGTTGGTTGGATCTCCTTGCAGTCCAAGGGACTCTCAAGAGTCTTCTCCAACACCACAGCTCAAAAGCATCAATTCTTCATTGCTCAGCTTTCTTTATAGTCCAACTCTCACATCCATACATGACCACTGGGAAAATCATAGCCTTGACTAGATGGACCTTTGTTTGACAGAGTAATGTCTCTGCTTTTTAATATGCTGTCTAGGTTGGTCATAACTCTCCTTCCAAGGAATAAGTGTCTTTTAATTTCATGGCTGCAATCACCATCGGCAGTGATTTTGGAGCCCCCCAAAATAAAGTCAGCCACTGTTTCCAGTGTTTCCTCATCTATTTGCCATGAAGTGATGGGACCAGATGCTATGATCTTAGTTTTCTGAATGTTGAGCTTTAAGCCAACTTTTTCACTCTCCTCTTTCACTTTCATCAAGAGGATTTTTAGTTCTTCTTCACTTTCTGCCATAAGGGTGGTGCCATCTGCATATCTGAGCTTGTTGATATTTCTCCCGGCAATCTTGATTCCAGCTTGTGCTTCCTTCAGCCCAGCATTTCACATGATGTACTCTGCATATAAGTTAAATAAGCAGGGTGACAATATCAGCCTTGATATACTCCTTTTCCTGTTTGGAACCAGTCTGTTGTTCCATGTCCACTTCTAACTGTTGCTTCATGACCTGCATATAGGTTTCTCAAGAGGCAGGTCAGGTGGTCTGGTATTCCCATCTCTTTCAGAATTTTCCACAGTTTATTATGATCCATACAGTCAAAGCCTTTGGCATAGTCACTAAAGCAAAAATAGATGTTTTTCTGGAACTCTCTTGCTTTTTCGAGTTTGGAGTGACTTTATAGAACATAATTTCTGCAAACAATAAGAACTGATTGTGTAATGTCAAGGACAGATTAGAACTTAATTTCAGAAGTTACCAGGCAGATGGATGAGTGGATTCAGCTCACCAGAAAAGCCAGAGTGAAATGACACCTTGGCCAGGCTCAGAAACAGGAGAGCCAAAGAATGAAGGTAAAGCTCCAAAAAGGTAGATTAGTTGAAGATAATGGTAAGAAGCTGTGAGATCCCCAGTTTCCTTCCCAACCCAGCACAGTCGAGTTCCCTCATCCAAGGAAGAAAACTAGAAGTTTATTTTCTAAAGAAGTTGATCCCAAATTGATTCCGGATTCAGTTTCACCACTCAGAGGATAAGGGTTCTGTCCTGAAAATAGGACATTAAGTCTACATGTTGAATGATAGCACATTGGACTCCTGTTACCCCACTCAGCTCTGAGAACCCTTGTTATCAGTATTATACCATCCAGGCAGGAGACGGAAGAATGTCCCTCTGGAGATGTTACCTGGGACAAAAGAAAATAACTTCAGGGACTTTCCTGATGGTCCAGTGGTTAAGACTCTGCCCTTCCAATGCAGGGGGCGTGAGTTCAATCCTTGGTCAGGAACTAAGATCCCACATGCCAAATAGCATGGCCCCCCAAAAGAAGAAAACACTTGCATATTGCAGGCAGCTATGGTGAAGCCCACTGACTCATAAGTCCTCCATTCCTAAATACACACACACACACACACACACACACACACACAATTTCTAAGTAGCTCTGCTGTGCCTTACTCTTCAGTATGAGGAGACAGGCAGCAACAACTGGATATTTGAAGAGAGCATCTATAAAAGATAAAGACAAAAATGAATGCAAAAAGAAAAAACTGCTCAGAGGAAACTGAGAAATCATGCTGGAACATAAGAAAAGATCCTCAGAACTATCATGGGACTCTGAATAGAGTTGAACAATGATATGATATTCATGGAAGCAGAAAAGGGAGGCTTCAAAAAGATACCCAGAGAATAACAACATAAAAAATATTAGCTATTAAAAGAAAAAAAACCCTACAATTTTAATAAAAGAAATGAAAGGTAACTTTGGGAAAATTCAGGAAATAGGACAGCAACACTAGAAACAAAAACCAAAGAACTAGAAAATGTAAGAGACAAAACAAAATTATTAGATCATTTTAGAATATTTAATATCAAAATTACAGGGTTTCCAGAAAGAATCACAGAGAAGATAAGAGAGGAGGAAAACTAACATAAATATGTTTTACAAATTTCCTAGAACTGAAGGATATCAGTTTTCATAAGAAAGAGTCCTTCTTGGGACAGGATAATGGACTTAAAAAGAAGTCTTGACACCCACAGAAGACACATAAACACGAGATGTCAGAACACTGGGTAAAGAGGATTCTAAAAGCTTCCAGAAGAGTAAAAGAGATATAACAAGGGATCTCATACAAAGGATTGGATATCATAACAGAACTCTTTGGATTGCAATTCTGGGTGCTGGAAGACTCTGAAACGATCACTTCAAAATTCCTAGACAGAATAATTTCCAACTTCAATTTCTATGCCCGGTCTATCAATCAAATGAAGTGGCAGAATTATGACATTTCACAAAACATTTATCTGTCACGGATGCTTTCTCAGGAATCTACTGGAGAAGGAGTCCACAAAAAAGCTTTCACAAGAAGAACAGAAACATGGTATACCAGTTGCATAGAACTGGTAAAAGTAGAATTAGCAAGAAAGTTGTTTTTTCCTCTCACATAACAAGCAATCTGAATAACAATCTAACAAAAAATTATAATTAGGAGAATGGATAAAGGGGAGGTAATACATGTTTGGGGAGGGACACTAAATTCATGTATTCCTTTGTGGAAAATCAATATATAGTAGCTATGATAAAGTAAAATGGAAGAAACAGCAACACAAGCAAATTATTATGGAGGCAAAGGAAAAGAAATATGTAACAGTATTATAAGTGTTGTACAAAAAAAAACAGGAAGTAAAGAGGGGCAGACAGAACAGTGTTGTTTTTCATTATCAATTTTGAATATCTATCTGATATTTGTTGTTCATGTATCTTTGATTAAGCATCTGCCTCTGTGTGTGTGTGTGTGTGTGTGTGTGTGTGTGTGGTCATGGTGGACTGAAAGGCAGAGGCCAAGCCAAGGATCTGCTGTCATGGGAGCTGGCAACACTCTGAAACCCTCAGCATCATTACATTAAGTCTGTCAGAAGAGCGTAGAACCCCAGCCATTAGGCAGAAGCTCAAACCTAGAATTTCCCTCCCTAGAGGGGAGAACCGGAGAAGGCAATGGCACCCCACTCCAGTACTCTTGCCTGGAAATTCCCATGGACGGAGGAGCCTGGTGGGCTGCAGTCCATGGGGTCGCTGAGTCAGATATGACTGAGCGGCTTCACTTTCACTTTTCACTTTCATGCATTGGAGAAGGAAATGGCAACCCACTCCAGTGTTCTTGCCTGGAGAATCCCAGGGATGGTGGAGCCCAATGGGCTGCCGTCTATGGGGTCGCACAGAGTCGGACACGACTGAAGCGACTCAGCAGCAGCAGCAGCAGCAGAGGGGAGAACATAAGAACTAGGCAAGCCAAGTTCTCCATGGACTGAGGGCTGGTAGGTTTCCAAGGCAGGGAGTCAGGCCCAGGAAACAATGTAATACTGAAACTTGGGGATCAGAACTGGGACACCAGGCTGGAGCCGGTATGACAGCAATGTGGGCAGATGCTGAGGCCCACAATGCTTGGGGCTTACTCTCTACCTTTGTCTTAATTGAGTTAAGCACTGGCCAAGCCTAGAACAACAGGGGAAGTAAAACTAGAAACCTGGGTGGCCTGATAAAACACTAAATCAACACCACCCTCTAGATCTGAGAGCTGTAGGTCATTCTTTTCCTTTACAATGTCTGTTAGTTGCTACCTGGATGCAATATGTAGCCCAATGAAATTTACCCTGAGGACTAGTTAAATTGTGCTACATCCATACAATGAAATAATATGCAGCCATTGAAACAAACATTGATGGTTCTGAGAAAGTCTCCTTTCTAGATACAGATGCCACAACTTCCTATTTCTTTTTTCCATCTTCCCCATGCCTGGAATATGGTACCTGAATATGTAGCAACATCTGCACAGTAGAGCATCTTAAAACCCAGTGGTAGCAGGTATTCTAAGGCTGCTGCTGCTGCTGCTAAGTTGCTTCAGTCATGTCCAACTCTGTGCGACCCCATAGACGGCAGCCTACCAGGCTACCCGGTCCCTGGGATTCTCCAGGCAAGAACACTGGAGTGGGTTGCCATTTCCTTCCCCAATGCATGAAAGTGAAAAGTGAAAGTGAAGTCACTCAGTTGTGTCCGACTCTTAGCGACCACATGGACTGCACCAGGCTCCTCCGTCCATGGGATTTTCCAGGCAAGAGTACTGCTAGCAGAGCCTAAAAATTAAAAAAAAAAAAAAAAAGAAAATGATTCATTGAAGGCATCCCTGAGCCACCTATACCAGAATTCATGATGCCTGAAACAAAGTAACTAAACACATTATTTACACAGGAGCCCTCCCAATATTATGGGGATGAATTTGATTGGAAACTATAACTTCTAGGCTTTTTAAAATATTTCAGAATCTCACAATTCACTCCTCTATAATCCCCAGGGAGTGGAAAATGAGCTCAACATTCTCCCCCAGGATTCCTGTTTGAAGTAATTATCTCTCCACAAACGAAATCTACAAAACTCATCCTCAAATAAAATTGTGTTTGAAGACCTTGGAGAACTCCAAGTGTGCATACTTAATCATGCACTGCCTTATCACAACCTAATTGGCTTTTTTCCTATCCCTATTGTGCAGATCAGAAAACCGAAAGATACACCTTCCCCAGGTCCTAATAATTCATTAGGATAATAAATGACAAAATGCATTTATCAATCCTGAGAAGTTTGCTAAAAATACCTTTGACCATATCACATAAAGGGGGTTTATATTTGGTTTATAAGTGCTTAGCTAATTTAAATGAATCGCTTACTTTGGAAAAGCTATAATAAGAAGTTTGTATCATTTCACTAAAATGCAACTGAAGAAATTAGAAACATTTCCCAAATGCTTATGTGGACCACTGTTGATGCAAGCTGCTGCTGTTCAGGAGTTGATTGTAGAGTTCCCACTGATTTCTCTACATGTAAGAAACATTCTGTTGATATCTCATTAGAAAACCAAGTTATTCAATTTAATGGATCAGTACAGAAAACAAAACTCTGCCAAGCAGAATATTTTGCTATGTTTGTGTTTCCTCTGACCTAAATTTGCTAGCTTTGAATGTTGCTTTTAAACTAACACCCACAAATGGCATCTTATATGGCCCGCTTTATTCATTAAAACAAACATTTTATGGATCATTATGGAGTCACTTTGAAAGGTAGTTTGGGCTTCTTATTTAATTAATCCATTACACTTAACCTTCCAGTATTTTATTCTCTGAAAGTCCTACAGCCATTATTAGCACTCTGCTGCTGCTGCTGCTAAGTCACTTCAGTCATGTCTGACTCTGTGTGACCCCATAGATGGCAGCTCACCAGGCTCCGCCGTCCCTGGGATTCTCCAGGCAAGAACACTGGAGTGGGTTGCCATTTCCTTCTCCAATGCATGAAAGTGAAAAATGAAAGTGAAGTCGCTCAGTCGTGTCTGACCCTCAGCGACCCCATGGACTGCAGCCTACCAGGCTCCTCCGTCCATGGGATTTTCCAGGCAAGAGTACTGGAGTGGGGTGCCACTATGTTTTGCACTGCTAAATTTAAGAATTTAGTGCCCAATAAAATTCTCAGCACGAATATTGTTGCTAGATGAGTTCATTAGACCTAACCATGCTAATTAACAGTCAAGTGTTGAGGTACACTTATAAAGCAGTAGACTGTCTTCCATATTCATAACACCTCTGCTAATTCTAGTAAGAACATAAACAGTCTCAGAGGAAAAACATGCCCAGGAAAATCACAGAAACCACATGTACTTCTGTGAAAATCAGCTCCTTCAAAATAAATGTTCAGGCTTGTCTGAAATTGGCTCCTCATCACATAATCTGTCATTTTCAACTAAGTGTACAATGGGTTATAGCTCCTCCCTCCCTTAGGCTTGTAAGGACATAACTGGAAATAGTATACATTTTAGTTTTATAATAAATTATGTCTTAGCCACAACCCAGCATTTTCAGAGGGATTCTACATACATATAACATCTTTAGCCTCTAGCACAAGGATGATCTTTTAGCCACAAGAAGAAAGTGTGGAAGAAAGTCCTTGGTTCTAGTTCACATCCCAGGTAGTGGCTGCAGTGATACAGCAACAGAACTCTGCCTTTATGGATCGAGGCTATGAGGAGTGCTACCTGCTGAAGGCTCATGACTTTCCGGGAATTTCCCTCCATGTAATGGAGCTAACTTGACCAAAGTTATGTCCCTTCCCCAGAGGCAGTCAGTATCTAATGACTGGTTGACAAAGACCTGGCCCCCTTTCCTCAACTCTTGTATAGGCTAAGGTCCACGTTACTTCCAGAGCTTCCCATAAGATCAGCTGAGACACCTCTTGAAAAAGGATCACAGTTCCACCTCTCCATCTGCTTGCTCCTGCTTCTTTCAACTCTCTCACAAGTATGAATCACAAGGTGCTCCTCAACTAACCTTCTGCACGCAAATCTCTGAGTCAGTTTCCTAGGGAACCTGGCCTAAGACATCCCCATTTGAAGAGTCCAAATTCAAGGAAAGTTTTAAGGGGAACCCCATCTACATAGTTTGGCTTTCTGTAGGGAAGTAAATTAACTGTAACCAAACACGGTTGAATTTTCTAGATTATGGGTCCAAGTCTTCATGGTCCATAAGACATTAAATGAAATTTAAACCTTCTATTAGAATAACTGTCTCTGAGGCCCCTAGGTTCACTTATTTTGAAATAATAAGATGGTATCAGCCTGAATTGCTTCCCAGTTCACCTGCTAACCTAGACCTATTAGATAGGTACAGTGGGTCAGAACCTACTGTATCTCTATTCACACTCTAAGTATCCTGCTATCCAGCAGTTCTCTTTCACTTACTCAAAGGGGAAAACTTTATGCCTACTTTTTTGTGAGGGAGGTTGTATGGACTGAATTTTGTCCCTCCCTCAAATATTGAAGCCCTAACCCCCCATGTAACTGTATCTGGAAATGGGGTCTTTAGGAGGTAATTATGGTCAAATGAGGTCATGGGGCGGGGGCCCTAATCCTATAGGACTGTGACCTCTAAGAAGAGGAAGCAAGTGACCCATCTCTCTCTGCCATGTGATGGTCCAACCAGAAGGTGGCCAACTGTAAAGAAGGAAGAGAGCTCCTGCCAGAAACCAGATTGGCTGGCACCTGGATCTTAGACTTCTTAGCCTTTAAAATTGTGAGATGTAAATTTCTGTTTAAGCTACATAGTCTATGGTATTTTGTTACGGTGAATATTATTATTAGTCAGGCCATGCTGACTAGTATGGGGGGAGTGTTGTGAAATACAAGTAAACGATATCACTGTATTATTCCTCACAAATGCATCATTTGTTTTCCTTTTTAGCTTTGCTTCTCTCCTTCTGCTCAACTTCTCTTTAGCTCTTTATTTCCCCCCCTTATTCAGTGTCAGTGCCTCAAGGGTATATAGAATATACATATAACTCAAAGGGTATAACTCCAGGGTATACAGAAAAAGGTATACAGGAAAAGGGCATGATTCAAAGGGTATGACTCAAGGGTATACAGAATATACATAAAAACAAGTGAATGGACAAAGAAATCAGCACTTGAATGAGGTTAGCAACCTACAGAAATAGCAAGGTCCAGACTTTGCTACTTTGTGGTTAAGACTTTGCCTTCCAATGCAGAGAGTGCAGGTTCAATCCCAGGTAGGGGAGCTAAGATCCTACATGCCTGGAGGCCAAAAAACCAAAACATTAAAATAACAGAAGCAATATTGTAAAAAATCAATGAAGATGTAAAAAATGGTCCACATTAAAAAAAAAACAAACTTAAAAACAAAAAGAAACAATACATCCTGCGAAAGTATCCTATGGTTATGGAAACACTAAAACTCAATCATATACTCAGATAGGCAATACAGTTAAAACAAGTTTTGTGTCTTTCATTAATTTTGTTAACGTGGATTAGCTCAGTTGAGCCAGGTCATCTTTAAAAGAATGATAAAATCTAGTTTTAGACTGTGAAGTTTCCATTAAGGGATGAAGCTGAGTAAAGCTCTTTCTGTGTGGACAGCTGGTCTCCCTTGATTATCTGAGGGGACAATACTGAAGTGAGCTGGAGCTGGATTAAAAAGCAGCCTCAAATGCTACATTGAAATGGGGTTTTATTCTGTATGTAACCAGGACCCAGCCCGGCTAGGGTAGTGACATGAGTGTAATTCTATGTTGAGAGGATGATGCTGGCAGCCTACACAAACCAGGAAGACAGTAAGCTACTCTAGTTGTTGCAGATGAGGGTCTGAAATGGCTTAGGGAAATTAGAAAGTGTGTATGTGAGAGGCACTGCACAGAGAATCAACATGTCTTGTGACTGTTTGCAGAAGGACATGGAAAAGAAAGCTTAGGGGTCTGACTGTAGAAAAAGAGAGAAGCAGCTGGTACAGAGGTTAGATGACTGCTTACTGGAGAGTGTGGCAGGGATCAGAGAACCGGCAGCTGGAACTGACTGTGAAGTGGTTGCAAACGGGGAGCGGGGCTCTGAGGGAAGCTGGGCTGCAGGAGTGGGCCTTAGAGATCCTGAGTGGGCGAGTGAAGTCGCTCAGTCATGTCCAACTCTTTGCGAGTCTGTGGACTATAGCCCGCCAGGCTCCTGCGTCCATGGGATTTTCCCAGCAAGAATACTGGAGTGGGGTGCCATTTCCTTCTCCAGGAGATCTTTCTGACCCAGGGATTGAACCCAGGTCTCCCTCATTGCAGGCAGACTCTTTACCTTCTGAGCCAGCAGGGAAGCCTAAAGCTCCTGGTGCAGGGTTAACCCCTGAAATTATGGAAATGAATATGAACATTAGGAGAAGCATGTGGAAAGAGGAAAGACAGAGCAGAAAGCAGAAATGTGAGTGATGGCAAGAGAAGAGGTCTGGGGGGAGAACAGCCAGTGGTGACAGGGGAGGAAGAGGCATGGTGAGTGGTCTCACAGGAGGTGGTGAGGGCTGCGGGAGGAGATAATCTGCTGAAGGAAGAGGGATGGGGAGGAGCCCGAGACCATGAGAGGACAGGGAAGCTGGGGGTGGGAAGCAGACGCGCTGGGCAGAGCTGAGGGCCTAACAGGTGGGCGCACACGGTGGGCATCTGTGAGGGCCTCAGGAATGGTGTACCACATACTGCGCGTCCTGACGACCAGCAGTGTACTGTCTCAGGGTTCTGGAGGCAGCAGGTCCAAAGTCAAGATGCTGGCAGGACCATGCTTTTTCTGAAGGCCGTAGGGAAGGATTTGTTTGAGGCCACTGGTAGCTACTAGGAGTTGCCTGGCTTGCGGCTGGGAACTGCCATCTTCACACTATGCATGCGCACGTTCCTGTGTGCATGTCTATGTCCAAATTTCCCCTTATTACAAGGACACTATCATGTCGGATTTGGTGCTCAATCGACTCCAATATGACTTCATCTTAAATAATTAAATCTACAATGATCCTATTTCCAAATAAGGTCACATTCCGAGGCCCTGGAGGTTAGTACTTCAACATACAATTTGCCTTCAGAGGATGAGGGGCTTTCTGAGGCACTGGGGAAGAGGGAGGCAGAAGTGCTGTGCAAGGACACCTGGACACTGACTCTGAGCCCCCCCTCCCCGCCCACTCCTGCACAAGGCCAAAGGGTGGGGGCCGTAAAGAGGCCCACCCTGAAGCAACAGCTTCGTAGTTGAGAGTATGGGTTCTGAAGTGAGAGTGACTGAGTTTTAAATGCAGTTTGGTCACTTATTCATCCTGTGATCAAGTTATTAAAACTGACTTTTTCTCAATTTCCTGTTTATAAAATGGTAATAACAGTAACATCTAGCCCATGGAATTATGAGAACTAAACATATTAATAAAGAGCACACCTAATGAAGCCAGTACAATTATTTTTCTCCTTTTATAGACGAAGAAACCAATATTCATTGTGCATCTAGTAGAAGAGTGTATGGAAATAAAAAATTTATGCTAATAATGATTATGTTTTAATGCTTCGGTGATTAGCTGATGCATTTGCCCACTAATGGATTAGCATTTAAATAAAAGTAAATGAATAGAAAAGAAAAAGAAAACCTTTTCCCTAATCTATCAAGTTTTCTTTCAGGAAGGGTGATAGAGAGTAATTAGCTACAATATCAGTTACAAAGAGAAGGCTCCATAATACAGAAGAATTAGCAGTGGAAATAAAACATCCAGCTCCTCATTTTCAAACACAGAACACCTACCAGTACAAAATTTGAACAAGAGAAAGAGAATAATGAAATAAGAAAATAAAAATTAAATGAACTTGAGGTTAAGTCAGCTTCTATTTCTTCTTGTCTTTCTTTTCATTTTCTCCAGTTTCTATGTTACTCTGGAGAATCTAAGATAATATTGAAAGAAGCACATATGGGGTAAAAGATTTTCAGCATTTCCATCAACTTAATGCTTTAAAAATATTTTCACGTGTTTTTAAAAGTTTATCTTTATTGCTGTCTGCAATGATAAACATCCAGTGTTATGTTTACCCTTAGGAATAAAGTAGCTAGAACAATTTTATTTTGTTCCCAGTGCTGTTACATTACAGAGGAAACAGAGAAAGACAAGCAAAGGCAAACACAAGAGAGAGGCAAGGAAGACAGCTTCTTACAAGCTGGGCTTTCCCATCTATGTGTCCCCGGCTGCCTTCTGTACAGTCTCACACACAGTTACGCGCTAAATAAACACTGGCTGACGTGACTGATTGTGGCACAGAAGGGGAGAGGGGAAAACCCATTTTCCTTTATAACTCTTTTATCCTATTTGTGTTCTGTGTCATCCAAGGATAAAGATAGTGAGGTATGAGGTATTCACTCAGAATGACAAATAATTACCTTAGGATTCTGGAAGAACAATACATCTAAAATTCTAAATGAATGGGGTCATTGAATATTTGCATTTCACAAAAATCTGGGCAACAGATGATACACACACACTCATACATGGACACACAAACAAAACACTTGGAGATAAAGCAGAAATCCTGCATCACTCATAATTCTATCTGCTTTTGCTCAGAATTCCCTGTGCATACTTCTGACATCAATTCTCCAGTCTCCTCACCCCTTTGGTCCCCTTTTGATTCTTTAGATGCTTTTCATACAAAGAGCTCCTTATCTACACTACAGATAATAGAGCTATTCCAGAACTCTGACTAAAGCATTTCATTATTGATTGGGTTGCTCTTGGGTGCAGAATGAGTGGATAAATGCATTCTGTGAATTTTGGAGGGGGATGAGAGGCAGAAAGACCCCCAACTTTTGCAGCTAGTGCTGCTTCACGCCGTATGTCTGTCCCTTCGGTGCCTCATGAGACTCTCTTTGAAAACCACTGAAGGTGTCCTAAAATCAATGCAGAAGCTGTTAGCATCACCCTTCTACAAGACCTAGTGACAGGGCAAGCAGAACTCTGAGGATCCGGGGAGGAAGATGCTTGTCATGTGTGGAATGCCTAAAAGGAAGCCCAGTCCTGGTCCTAGGGCTCTGATAACTCATTGTGACTTTAAGCAGATGATTTGTGCCTCCCATCCTTAGTTTTCTTATTTGCATTAAAAAAAAAAAAAAGCATTTTCACTGGAAATTCTTTAGGTACTTTCCACATCTAGCACTCTGTGATTCTATACTGAAGAGATGCATCCTAAGGGGCTCCATTTTCCATATGATGAAGCACAAAAGCCAGGGCAGGTTAAGAACATCAGACATGGAGCAGATAAATCTTCTTAAAATCCCAGTGGCTCCATCTTATCAGCAATGTGACTTTCAGAAAGTAAGTTGTGTTCTCTGATTATCAACTGTGAAATGCGAATGTACTTCACATAGTTACTGTAAAGATTAAGTGTGGTAATTCCTGGAATATTAGCTTTTATTATCCTAGGATTGCATTATGTCATAATGGTCTATAGTAGAGCCATTCTATTATATTAGGCCTGAGTTATATTCAAAATTACACTCAGAATAATGTAGATCTATCTTGGAATCTTCTAGAAAGAATCCTATAAACAAATAAGCTTCATGTATCTATTGAACACTCTTCTCAATACCATTAGGCACTGTGGGGAAGCTAAAAAATTACAATATGGCCCCATCTCTTAAGAAATTTTTATATTTCTTGCAGAAATCACCAGAATATAGGTTTAATGTTATAATGTTAACATTATATATATAGTATATATAACATATATAATATTAAAGTATCAACCTAATATAGTGGCTGGGAAGTGACCCACAGCAAGGTGTTGGGGCAGTATCTTCTAAGACCACAGTTCTTGAAACCAAAGAACAGATACAAGGAACATAATCTCCAGGAGCCAAGGGTCACTCTGGGTCAACATTCCACAATGTAGGCCCAAGGTCTGAGTGAACGAGACCATCAACAAATCAAGCTGAGAAACCCAAGGAGTCACATGGGAAAGTGGGAACCAAAGATCAGTATGTAAAAGCCTGAAGAGCCCAGGTGATGTTCAGTTAGATAGTTTAAAAGCTACAGGGTCTTGGAGTGAGACCGGTGGTGGGCAACCGCCCCAGAGTGAGCTGCACTCAAGCCTGAGAACTGATGGTGAAGGCATGCTGAGGGCATATCAGGTGGCTAACAAGGGATAGACAGAGGGTTACATGGAGGTGATGAGACATCTGGGGCTCTGAAATAAGGGTAGAAGTTACACAGGTAGGTTTAGCTAGGGGAGGGATAGGAAAGGGAAACATCTGAATAAAACAGAACTGAATGACTAAATAGTAAGGACAAACCTTTATTATATGAAATGCCACAGAGAAGGCAGGGGTGAATAAAACATGGCAGGTGCTCTCAGAAGTCCTCTCAATGCCCTGACTATCTCACAATCAACAGTACTAGGAAGCAAAATCAAATGATCAGTCACAGATTTTGCACTAGTGTTTCTGATGTTGTTATTGTTGTTTAATTGGTAAGTCATGTCCAACTTTTGGCAACCCCATGGGCTGCAGCACACCAGGCCTCCCTGTCCATCACCATCTCCTGGAGTTCACTCAAACTCAGGTCCATCGAGTCGGTGATGCCATCCAGCCATCTCATCCTATGTCCTCCCCTTTTCCTCCTGCCCCCAATCCCTCCCAGCATCAGAGTCTTTTCCAATGAGTCAACTCTTCGCATGAGTAGTCAAAGTACTGGAGTTTCAGCTTTAGCATCATTCCTTCCAAAGAACACCCAGGGCTGATCTCCTTTAGAATGGACTGGTTGGATCTCCTTGCAGTCTAAGGACTCTCAAGAGTCTTCTCCAACACCACAGTTCAAAAGCATCAATTCTTCAGTGCTCAGCTTCTTCACAGTCCAACTCTTGCATCCATAAATGACCACTGGAAAAACCATAGCCTTGACTAGACGGACCTTAGTTGGCAAAGTAATGTCTCTGCTTTTGAATATGCTATCTCAGTTGTTCATAACTTTTCTTCCAAGGAGTAAGCGTCTTTTAATTTCATGGCTGCAATCACCATCTGCAGTGATTTTGGAGCCCCAAAAAATAAAGTGTGACACTGTTTCCGTTCTTTCCCCATCTATTTCCCATGAAGTGATGGGACCGGATGCCATGATCTTCATTTTCTGAATGTTGAGCTTTAAGCCAACTTTTTCACTCTCCTCTTTCACTTTCATCAGGAGGCTTTTTAGTTCCTCTTCACTTTCTGCCATAAGGGTGGTATCATCTGCATATTTGAGGTTATTGATATTTCTCCCAGCAATCTTGATTCCAGCTTGTGCTTCTTCCAGTCCAGCGTTTCTCATGATGTACTCTGCATATAAGTAAAATAAGCAGGGTGACAATATACAGCCTTGACGTACTCCTGCTGCTATTTGGAACCAGTCTGGTGTTCCATGTCCAGTTCTAACTATTGCTTCCTGACCTGCATACAGTTTTCTCAAGAGGCAGGTTAGGTGGTCTGGTATTCCCATCTCTTTCAAAATTTTCCACAGTTTGTGGTGATCCACACAGTCAAAGGTTTTGGCATAGTCAATAAAGCAGAAATTGATGTTTTTCTGTAACTCTCTTGCTTTTACCATGACCCAGCAGATACTGGCAATTTGATCTCTGGGTCCTCTGCCTTTTCTAAAACCAGCTTGAACATCTGGACGTTTACAGTTCACGTATTGCTGAAGCCTGGCTTGGAGAATTTTGAGCATTACTTTACTAGCATGTGAGATGAGTGGAATTCTGTGGTGGTTTGAGCATTCTTTGGCATTGCCTTTCTTTGGGATTGGAATGAAAACTGACCTTTTCCAGTCCTGTGGCCACTGCTGAGTTTTCCAAATTTGCTGGCATATTGAGTGCAGCACTTTCACAGCATCATCTTTCAGGATTTGAAATAGCTCCACTGGAATCCCATCACCTCCACCACATTTGTTCATAGTGATGCTTCCTAAGACCCACTTGACTTCCCATTCCAGGACGTCTGGTTCTAGGTGAGTGACCACACCATCATGATTATCTTGGCCATGAAGATCTTTTTGTATAATTCTGTGTATTCTTGCCACCTCTTCTTAATATCTTCTGCTTCTGTTAGGTCCATGCCATTTCTGTCCTTTATCGAGCCCATCTTTGCATGAAATGTTCCCTTGGTATCTCTAATTTCCTTGAAGAGATCTCTAGTCTTTCCCATTCTGTTGTTTTCCTCTATTTCTTTGCATTGATAGCTGAGGAAGGCTTTCTTATCTCTTCTTGCTATTCTTTGGAACTCTACATTCAGATACTTATATCTTTCCTTTTCACTTCTCTTCTTTACACAGCTATTTGTAAGGCCTCCCCAGACAGCCATTTGGCTTTTTTTTCATTTCTTTTCCATGGGGATGGTCTTGATCCCTGTCTCCTGTACAATGTCATGAACTTCAGTCCATAGTTCATCAGGCACTCTATCTGTCAGATCTAGTCCCTTAAATCTATTTCTAACTTCCACTGTATAATCATAAGGGATTTATTTAGGTCATACCTGAATGGTCTAGTGGCTTTCCCTACTTTCTTCAATTTAAGTTTGTATTTGGCAATAAGGAGTTCATGATCTGAGCCACAGTCAGCTCCCAGTCTTGTTTTTGCTGACTCTATAGAGCTTGTCCATCTTTGGCTGCAAAGAATATAATCAATCTCATTTCAGTGTTGACTATCTGGTGATGTCCACGTGTAGAGTTTTGTCTTGTGTTGTTGGAAGAGGGTGTTTGCTATGACTGGTGCATTCTCTTGGCAAAACTCTATTAGCCTTTGCCCTGCTTCATTCCATTTTCGAAGGCCAAATTTGCCTGTTACTCCAGGTGTTTCTTGACTTCCTACTTTTACATTCCAGTTTCTTATAAAGAAAAAGACATCGCTTTTGGGTGTTAGTTCTAAAAGGTCTTGTAGGTCTTCATAGAACCGTTCAGCTTCTTCAGTGTTGCACAGACTAGGATTATTTTGAGACTGAATGATTTGCCTTGGAAACGAATAGAGATCATTCTGTCATTTTTGAGATTGCATCCAAGTACCGCATTTCAGACTCTTTTGTTGACCATGATGGCTACTGCATTTCTTCTGAGGGATTCCTGCCCGCAGTAGTAGATATAATGGTCATCTGAGTTAAATTCACCCATTCCAGTCCATTTTAGTTCACTGATTCCTAGAATGTCAATATTCACTCTTGCCATCTCCTGTTTGACCACTTCCAATTTGCCTTGATTCATGGACCTGACATTCCAGGATCCTATGCAATATTGCTCTTTACAGCATCAGAACTTGCTTCTATCACCAGACTCACCCACAACTGGGTATTGTTTTTGCTTTGGCTCCATCCCTTTATTCTTTCTGGAGTTATTTCTCCATTGGTCTCCAGTAGTGCATTGGGCACCTACTGATCGGGGGAGTTCCTCTTTCAGTATCCTACCATTTTGCCTTTTCACACTGTTCATGGGGTTCTCAAGGCAAGAATACTTAAGTGGTTTGCCATTCCCTTCTCCAGTGGACCACATTCTGCCTAATGAGAGAGGAAGAAGCAAAATCCTAGGCTGGGATCACAGTAAATCAACTGATTCCATCTCTTTGAGCTTCTGTATCCATAGTTGAAAAATAAGGACAATAATAGTTTCTATCTCACAGGATTATTGCAAGGAACCAATGAGATAATGATGGATGGTGCTGAGGAAAGGCAAGCACACAGTAGGTGTTTAACAAGCATTAGTTGTTATTATTAACAGTCATTTTAACACATCTGAGCCATCATTCCTGTTGCTGCCTTCATGTATGAGGGGTGAAGTCTCTCAGTCGTGTCCGACTCTTTGCGACCCTATGGACTGTAGCCTACCAGCCTTCTCCGTCCATAGGGTTCTCCAGGCAAGAATACTGGAGTGGGTTACCATTTCCTTCTCCAGGGGATCTTCCTGACCCAGGGATCGAACCTGGGTCTCCCGCATTGGAGGCAGATGCTTTAACCTCTGAGCCACCAGGGAAGCCCCTGCCTTCATGTATAACCTCACCTTTTCTCACCCATTTGCTGAGGCAGCCTCCAATTGGTCTCTATCTTTCCAGTCTAGCATTTTTCCTCAATGTAGCTTCAGTGTTCTTTATTAAAGACCAGTCAGATATTTTATTACTCTACTTCAAATTCCTAAATAGATCTCCACCGCCTTTAGGAAAAAGCTACAGATTCCTTCAGAATTTCAGGTCCTTTGGCATCTGGTTCCTTCTATTCTCTCCTAACTCCCTTTTATATTATACTTTCACTATGTTCTCCATGTCTTTCATCTCTGGGCCATTGTGTATGCTGCCAATCTTGTCTCGATTGTCCTGTCCCCCCCTTTATTTTTTGCCTGGTTCTGTCTTAGTTTCAACCTTCCCTGACTTTTCCTCTTCACTGCATCCCCAGTCAGGCCACAATACCTTGATCTTATTTTTATTACAGGTGCATAGCACTCTACAGTGTAGCTGTTCATTTATGTATCTGTTACCCCAGCTAAGTGTTTCCATGACAAATTCCAATCTTATTTGTCCCTGGATTCTCAGTGCACAATGCTTTGTATGTTCTCAATAGATACTTATTCAAATAAATAAGAAAGAAAGGAATGACTATCATATGACCCAGCAATCCCACTCCTGGGTATACAACTGGAGAAAATCATAATTCAAAAAGATACATGCACCTCCAAGTTCACTGTAGCACCATTTACAACAGCCAAGACATGGAAGCAACATAAATGTCCATCAATAGAGGAATGGATAAAGAACATATGGTACATACATACAATAGAGTATTAGTCGCAAAAAAGAATGAAATAATGCCATTTGCAGGAACATGGATGGACTGAGTAAAGTCAGACAGAAATGCAAATATCATATCTATTTTATGTGGGATCTTAAAAAATGGCACAAAGAACTTATTTACAGAACAGGAATGGGATCACAGATGTAGAAAATAAACCTATAGTTATGGGGAAAAGGAGGGATAAATTGGGAGACTGGGACTGATGTATACAAACTACTATAAATAAAGTGGATAACTAATAAGGACCTACTGTATAGCACAGGAAACTCTACTCAATACTCTGATAATGACCTATATGGGAACAGAATCTAAAAAAGAGTGGATTCACTTTACACCTGAAACTAACACAACATTGTAAATCAGATATACTCCAATACAAATTTAAAAAAGAAAAAAGAGAAAGAAATGGAAGGAAGGAAAGAGAAGGGAAATAGCCAGGCAGAGAGAATAAGAAGAGAAGAGGAAAGGAGAGGAGGCAAGAAGAAAAGAAAAGATGCATATGTCCTTTAAGGGAACAAGTAAGAACCTATTTTCAGTAAATTTGTTGGTAAATGAAGAAAGAGGAACAAGAGAGAATGGGAAAGAGAGAAAGAGAAGGAAGAAAAAGAGGATTTTATCAGAAGTTTAACATAACAATTACTATGGTTGATAATGAAAGATTATCACTTATTTTTTCCTATTTCTTCTGGAATCATGGTGTGACAGGGACAAAAACTGTTAATGCCTGAGAGCTTACAGCTTCTTCTCTTCACCCCCATCTCCACTGTGTATTTGCTGATTAGGTTAATATGGCAGGTGAATAATCAAGGAAGACAGATGGGGAATTAGGAGCAAACAATATCTCTGTGTTGCAGAGGAAAGGAAGTGGTGTACAACAGGTGTTGGTAAACATTTGCTATAAAGAACCAGGTAGTAAACATTCTACACTTCGAGGGACACATGTGCTCTCTGTCACAAATTATTTTTCCTTTTTTGTACAACACTTAAAAATATATAAAAGCCATTCTTATCTTGAGGACTGTACAAAATAGATTACAGGTCAAATTTGGCTGGAAGGCCATAGTTTGCACAGTTCTGAAAGGAGAAAGAAAGAGCAAAGAGCCTAAAGTCCAGGAAAGAGTTTTAGTTGAAAGTGGGAAGAGAGATATTGGGTAGTTATAATATTAATACAAGGGAAAAGATATTGAGACACTGGAATTATTAAACCTGTAGCTGTAGGTTATGAACTGGATCTCTTTTGATGTCCTTCAAAGGTTACTGAATAAAGTTTCTTTGAAGGAAGAAAGAAGGAAGTAAGACTGGGTCATGTGGCCCCCAGATTTATCTGGGTAACAGACCATACAACCTGAGGATGATTAAAGAAACGAAGGAAGGGATGGGTGGTCATCTCTATGGTGTTTGGCCCTCAAACCAATGCCTGGTTTCACTACAGGAGCTCAAAGCCCATCTGACTCCTCATTGTTGCTACTGATTCCCGGCTCTTTAATTTACATTAAAGGAAAAGCTTCTTTTGTTCATCAGTTGTTATAGCTCTTTTAAGTTAATGGCTCATTTAGTATTATAATTGTCCATACTGGAGGCTTTGAATTGGTTTCTAGGCCAATGACCCAATGGCAATAATAACAACAATAATAATGTAAAAGTGGGCTTTAGACTATATGTCACTTATCCCCATAATAATCCTATAAAGGAAGTACAGTTGTAGATGAGGAAACTGAGGTTCATTTGAGTAACTTATCCAAGGTCAAGGCAAGGCAAGAGTGGAGTTGTATATTTAACAATGACATGGTGTGATACATAATCTTAAACCATTCACTCTCCCTGAATGATCACAAGTATTTCAGGTATAGCCCAGGCACACTTCAACTCTCTCCACCTTGGAGTATGGTCCCTTTACATCCCCACTTTCCAGAAAGGTTAACGCCATCTTCTTTGTCTTTCTAGGTCCCAAATCAGGTCCAGTGAGTCTTGAGAACATGATATGCAGTAACTGGTCCAGTCTTTCCTTCACCCCCCTTTCCTCAGCTTTGATTAAACCTCTCTCCTTGAGGGTTTGCAGGTACCTGTGTCCACTTTGAATTTTCTATGGCTGAATTCAGAGCTCAAAGAGGTCTCAGAAATATCTAGCCACACCCCCACCTCCTCTGACAGATGAGGAAGACCACATGTTCAATATGAATACATTCTGACATTCTCTTAGACTTGGCTAATTCCCCAAGCATTTTTTTTTTAAGACTTATCTTCTTTTTCTTTAAAACAAACAAACAAACAAACAAACTTGAAATACTGTTATATTGACTAGAATTCAAATAAACACAACTTCCCCACATTTTCTCACCAGATCTGCTCTCTCAGAGATGGAAAAGGCTCCCTCTGAGACTGTGCAACACAAGGGCTCTGCACTCATGCCAAGCATCCCATGGTGACTGCCCTGGTGTGGGCGGCTCGCTGGGCGAGCATCTAAGGAGCGCCAGCTGTCTCACCTGGGCAGCCCCTGGGGTGGTGCCAGCAAACACAGCAGCTTTGCTGGCCTCCTTCAGGAGTCTTGTGGGGCTGGAATCTGGCCATTATTTGGGGAAAGGTGGAAAGGGGAGAGGGAAAAGGAGGGGAGGGAGGAAAATGAAAACTCCCTGAAAGTAGCAGAACTGAAGTGTAGATTTCCCCATCACTGTAAATAAAATGAGGAACACACATGACATCTCCCAACAGGATGTTTCTGTCATGTGCCTACTCTCAGCTTCCGAAAAGTGTTAATTATGCTGAGGCCTTTTCAAGGGACCCACACTGTTAGTGGGGCTGTTGGTCTGCTTATCTTTCCTTCTGGTTTCTGGTACATAACCTCTGAAGGAAGAACATATGGGGAAGAACTGTGAGTCTGGTAAGGATACATAACTTGTGAAAATATCATGGTTCCAGATGCAACTGGCTTCACATCAGAAAAATCTTTCCAGGGTAAACATTTTGTTTAAATATTAAACTTAAGTAAAGCCAGACACAAGAATATAGTCTAAGTAACAAAGAGAGGCAGTGATGACCTCAAGTGAAAGGGAATTCCTAAGCGCTTCCCCAGACTGTCAGACCCTGACACAGAATGACAGCTGGAGGTTCAGTGACCTCCCCCCACCCCCGCCCCGACCTGTTTTACTTTTCAGACTTGATACACTGCCTTTAACTGTGTATCCAGACTCCAGATTCTTTAAAAATTACTTTATATTGATACTGGGAATAAATACTTTATTTTGGATTTCTTCTTTAATGTTTCTTTTTCCTGACACTATAAAATTGTCCACCTTAAAGAATCCTTACTGTAAAGCCCTTAGATCTTGATGCTAACAATAAAGGAGAGAAAGAAAAAAAAAAGAGAGATGATTTTTAAAGAAATCTCCAAAGCAGCTACACAAGTGAAGACACAGCATTTGATCCTGACCTTGTCAATCTTGTTTTGATTTATGACTCTCTAGTGAAGAAGGCTTGAAACATAGATTCAACTTTTAATTACTCCATTTTGTGTCACATATACTGTACTTAACAGGTAAGAGTTAACACTGCCTGGTGCTCTGATTGACTGTTATCATTCAATAACTCCTCAGCGCTTGCTCAACCTCTCATGGTCACCAGGAAAATCCTATAGGGGTTGGCTCACCTGTTTACCAGGAATAAAACAGCACAAACAACTCATGAATGAATCAGCTGTACAATGACTCTCAGGGTAGGGCAGATCTTTACTGGAAGCCAAATGGACATTCATCAGCACCATTGATTTAAGGGAGAGAAAAACAGCTAATTGTAAAAGCTAGAGAATAGTATCTATGAGGAAAGCTAAAAGAAACAAATTTCTTAACCTGGAAAAGACAAAGCTGAAGAATGTTCTAATAAAGATCTTGTATATACAAAAAGTGGAAAAGATGGTTGAGGCAAGGAAGCAAGAACAAGAATAAAATAAGGCCGATACACTGATGTCCAGGGATCCAACACTGTAAGTGGGAACTGAGAAAAAGGGTCTTGCCTTTCTTTCCTTCTTTTCTTCATTCCTTCCTTGCATCCACAGTAAGACTTAGGTTTCTACCCCCAGCAATTCACTGGCTGAGTGCTGCCTCAGCAGAGGGTAGTCACCCAATCTTCTGGGATGATTCCTGTGCAGATTTATCTAAAAACAAAGCAATAAGTTGGGATTTCATGTAAGATTCTCCTCTTTCTTTCTGAGGGAAGCAGAGCAGGGTAAAGTGAAATAGGAAAAAAGCAATATTCAAACTCAGAGCAGTCACTGAGCAGGTTCTGAGAGGAGGCTGCCTGAGAGTGACAGCTGCTAAGCCCCAAGACAGTCTACACGACAAACACAAGGCAGGAACTTGTCTTTTTGGTCACATCTGTCTAATCTGATCTTAGCAGTATCTTCAAATCACAACAAATAAATAATGATTTTAAAAGTACATGATCTTCGTGTGTGCGTGCTCTGTCACTAAGTCGTGTCTGACTCTTTGTGACCCTATGGACTGTAACCCACCAGGCTTCTCTGTTCATGGAATTCTCTAGCAAGAATACTGGAGTGGGTTGCTATTTCCTCCTCCAGGGGATCTTCCCAACCCAGGGATCAAACCCACGTCTCCTGTGACTCCTGCACTGGCAGGCGGATTCTCTTTACCACCGCGCCACCTGGGAAGCCCTACATGATCTTCAAATCACAACAAATAAATGATGATTTTAAAAGTACAGATGAGAGATGTCATTTATAGTTCCGCGTGGGACAAAGAAAAGAACACCTTTGGACAAGAAGGCCTGGGTGGTCCCACACATTGTTGAAGTATTTAACTGCATCTGGAGTCTGACTTCTTCGATTTTAAAAAGTTTACTTTTTTCTTTTATAAAAGGGGACATAACTCATGACGCACAATTTAAGAACACACTGTCAGGATTTTAGTGGATTCTTTAAAGATATGATTTTATGGACATTGGAAGGGTCTCTCCCTGTATACTCCTAAGGCCCTAAGAAAGAAGTTTTTTCATAACTCTTCCCTTGAGTTAGCGCAGATGTTCACAGCTAAAATCTAATACTGGGTTGAGGAAGAAATAACATTGCATGTTATCTTGTTCTTAATAGTTTACTTTGAGTTTATTAATTTGAGCCTAGAGAAAAGCCTCACAGCAGCTGGGCAACCACAGGGGCATTCAGGATACAGAAGGGCCTGGGTGGAGAGGTGCAGGTGAGCTCCTCTGGGCCTGGGCCTGGGGACCTGGCAGCTTGAGACAGTTCCTTTGGCAAATATAACTGTCTGTGACTGACGCGATGACCCCCCAAAACTTGACAGCATCATGCACAGGAATGTGTGTGAACCCTGGGAGAGAAAGCATTTTGGCTGAGACCATGTGCTTACCATGACCCTTAGGGGACAGGCACACTTTGAAGCCATTTAACAGATGTTCCCACTACATTAAGAAATGCTTGGAAGATAGTGCAGAATTTCCACAACCCTCTCAAAAGTTGATTTTGAATTTCTTTTCATAAGCATTTTCTAACATGTTCCCTTAAACGGCCTCTTCCGTTGTACACATGTACATACATGCCCAAGAAATGAGTGGTGTCGAGATGGAGGTCTTCTGCAATGCACCACGAGCAATTCTGGGAAAGGCTGTTGATGCAAGTTCCTAAGACACAGTCACACAGACTCACCCTTCTATTCTGAAAAAGGCTGGTTAGTCTCCACTGTATTAACAGAAGGGCCTCATGGGTTGCAATGCACTCTTTCTGAAGACAGTCACTACCTTCCATTTCTTGGCTTTTTTCTCCTTGATTTTCTCTCTGATCCAGTCTTCCTGCTTCATTTAGTCTCATGCATTGTCCTTTTCCACAACTGAATATTTTTCTTTCCTATCTGTGACATAGGCCAGCACAGGACACCACATAGTTTGGTTCCCTTAAGTGGAACTCAGAAAGTAAAATAAGACTTCCTACCTGGTGGCATACTCTTAACCACACCTGATTAGATGTTCTACCCATTCATCTCTTCCCTAGACCCCTGAGATGAACCCAAATATCTGTGGAGGGCATAGAATGGGTGGTAGGGGTAGTGGAGACATTACAGAAAAGTGATAGGGCTTTATTATAACAACAATAGCTAACACCTATTAAGCTCTTATTATGGTCTGAATACTGTTCTATATGCTCTACATTTATATCAAGCTCTACAATTCAACAATACCTTCTCAGCTTCATACTTAAAGCAGAAAGGAGAACATATTCCAAGTCTGAACCCTTTCATTTATACAACCTATACAAAATAATTCAGAGAATCTCTTCTCAAGTGAACATTGCAATGTTCCTATATTTGGAAATAAATACACACATACTCATATACATATCAAATTGTCAAAAGGCAAAGGGCTAAAGGTATAGAAAAAATAACACCAAGAAAGAACTTTTTAAATACCTTGACTGAGGTGCATGTATCCCCTCCCGAGGGGCCTGCCTTCCCTCTGTACTATAACAAAAGTGAAAGTCACTCAGTTGTGTCTGACTCTTTGCAACCCCATGGACTATACGGTCCGTGGAATTCTCCAGGCCAGATTATTGGAGTGGGTAGTCCTTCCCTTCTCCAGGGGATCTTCCCAACCCAGAGACTGAACCCAGGTCTCCTGCATTACAGGCAGATTCTTTACCAGCTAAGCCTCAAGGGAAGCCCCACTATAACAAAAGGCCCTAAGGTAAAAACAAGTGTGTCTTCAAGAGGAGGTGAAGAAGGAACAACAATTCAACAACTAGCATTTTAAATTCAAGTTACAGGCTATTCAGAACAGTTACCTACCTTACTGGTCACCATGACAAGCCCATGAGGCAAGTATCATTTATATAATCCCTGTTCCACAGATTAAGAAAACTGAAGTTTGGAATAGTCATATCATTTGCCCAAGTCACACATCAAAGTGTTTCAGTTATCTACTGCGGTATAACAAACTATCCCCAAATTTAATGGTTCAGAAACATTAACTTATAATTATTCACGATTCTCTGGTTGGCTGGGCAGTTCTTCTGCTTCACAGAGTATCCATCTGGAGCTTGGCTGGGGCTAGAATAATCAAGTGGGCCTCACTCTCATGTTCGGTTGTAGCTGCTGGCTATTGGTGGGGGCACCGTGGCTCTCCTCCGCCTGGCCTCTCCTCACCCAAGGCCTCTCTTCTAGTGGTCCCTCTACTAGGACAGTCCAGACTTCTTTACATGGCAGGATTTCCAAAAGGAAAAAATGGAAACTGACATGTCTCGTAAAGCCTAGGCTTAGAAGTCACACAGCATCACTTCCACTGCATTCTACTGGTCAAAGCAAGCCATGGCCAACCAGATTCAAGGGGAAGGAAATAGATTCAATCTGTTGAGATTGGAGCCATATGCGCGTTCAGGAATAGGAAGAATTGTAGGCATGTATATTTACAGACTACCACATCAAGCGGAGTATATTTGGAACTTAGGAAAATCAGTGAGAATACCACTACTCTACTAATTCTTTAATGTTCAACTCTAGGGTTAGCTTTCATGACAGACATGCAGAAAAGGAATGCCCTACATGTGCTCAGGCTGATGCTGGCATCATTGCATCTTGCCTTCCTATGTCATTTATTTGGAAGGCAGAAATTAACCTAGGTCCATATATAATTGTTTGTTAACTTGATTTAATAAGCTGTCTAATGCCAACATTCTCAATAAGGATTTTAAGAACAAGGTATGAGGTGACAAATGATTGGCTGCACAATGGGACTTGCTGATGAATGTTAATGGCAAAGAGCCATTTGACAGCAGAAATCATGGGAAGAAGGTTTTTTTCAATGTGACTGACTCACAGTTACTGAATTTTCCAGCTTGAAGTCACATTTAATGGTCATCCAATTAAACCTTCTCCTTAGACAGTTACATGGTTACAGCTGAGATTCTTTAAGGCATAAAATTCCTCCATGCCTAACTCATCTGACACACCCACTGTCTGGGTCCTCAGCAGACACACACAGTCCTACCACTATAAAATGCTGTAGAACAGCTACTTTAAATAAGTGAAAATTAAAGTTAACACTCTTTTTTTCAGATTTTCACAAATCTGAAGTAACCAGAGACCCCATGGAACGTCACAGTCTAAGCTGCCATCACTTCACAAGTGGGCAGCAGTGGCCATGATGTTTCCACAAGGGCAGGTGAGATGATTCTCTCTCTGGTATTGAGGGCTTCCCTGCTAGCTCAGCTGGTAAAGAATCTGCCTGCAATGCAGGAGACCCTGGTTCGATTCTTGGGTTGGGAAGATCCGCTGGAGAAGGAATAGGCTACCCACTCCAGTATTCTTGGGCTTCCCCTGTGGCTCAGCTGGTAAAGAATCTGCCTGCAGTGTGGGAGACTTGAGTTCAGTCCCTGGGTTGGGAAGATCCCCTGGAGAAGGGAAAGGCTACCCACTCCAGTATTCTGGCCAGAGAATTTCATGGACTGTATAGTCCATGAGGTCACATAGAGTTGGACATGACTGAGCGACTTTCACTTCACTGGTACTGAGCCATCAGGAGAGGTGCTGCCCTCCTGTGAGAGCAGACCGGGTTTATAAGGGACTTCACAGCTGCCTCCCAGGTGTTTTCTGTGTCATCAAAGTTACACCAGATGAAAGAACAAGAAGAGAGTCATAGAAGAGAAGATCCCTGGGGGAAGGGCACAGGGACTAATTCAAAAATTATTAAAGTAATAAATACATAATAAAGAGTATTCAAAAAAGAACCCCCTCCAAACTGTTCATACTCCTATTAAAAATGGACTGTTTTGTTTGTTTTTCAGGAGTCTGTAACAACTAATATTATTTACACAATAAACCTTTGTACTAGTTCACTCACATTTAATCCTCACAGCAGTCCTCTGAAGTGGCAAGCACAGGTCCAAAACCCCTCTTCGAAATCTCTTGGGGTTAGATATGATGCAAATTTCAGGAACTTTTACATTTTAGAAAGGTGGTATGTTACACAAAAAAGTATATAATATCCCCAGAGTGATTTGGGCATCACTGATAATCATACACATATGATCACATACAATCAGCCACACATATGAAAAACACATGAAGTAGAATAAAAATCGAATATGAGTAGACTCTGGTCAGTCAGGTCAAGTTTTGCCTTCTACTGAGTTTGCATCAACTTTATGAAAAGAGCTGTCTGTTTTGGAGCTTTTTGGATTTCAGAAATGCAAATAAATGAGTATGGAACCGTACAATTATCCCTATATATTACAGAAATGAAGAAATGGGACATAAAAAGTTAAGTAACTTGCCCCAAATCATACAGCAAATAAATTAAAACTCAATGCCTGACTCCAGCACTCAAAATTTTAAAAAGGTTAAATGACACAGCATTGGATATAGACAAAAGGACATATGCAACATTTATGAAAACCAACACATAACAATTAACATAATAAACATTAACCTGCCACTCAACTTACAGAGATGAGTACTGACCCCAACCCCCAGGCACAGCATCCCAAGGCAGGCTAAGGCTAAGTCCTACTGCTGTGTTACAGTAGGTTGCCCTGGTGGTGCGACACAGGCTGGGTTTTAACAGCTTCAATGTCAGCTTCCTGGGAGGGGCCCAGGAGATCATGCTGGGGAAATTAAGTTCTTTTATCACATCAAGGGACTTATGAAGAGGAGGGGTAAAGTCACATTGCTTCCAAGTTGCAATAATGATGCCATTTGAGGTGTAGATAAATGAAGACTCCTACACAAAGCACCACACAGGTGAAAACGTAGCATTGTATGATGTCAGAACAGACTGGGGTGTGCTGCTCGTGCAGCCAGTGTAACAGGCATGCAGGCTGGGCTGGCCTGGCTGTGGGCCAAGAAGACGGGAGGAGAAAGGCAGGCTGGAGGGGTTATACACAGAGAGAGCCCCAACCAGCAGGGGCCTAGTGTGGCCATCTGCAGATAAAGCCAAAACCCAAAGAGGCCTGGCTTCTGTACTAAGATCTCTGTTTTAGCACTTCAGTTGACCAGAGGGATCGTCAACTCACCTAGATCATAGATTCAGAGGATGAAAGTCTTTTCACCTCCGCAAAGTGGAACTGGCTTTGAGGGAGAGTTTTCCTGAGAACAAATATCCCAGTGGTGCCAGACACCAGCTTCTCTCATATGGCTTGTTCAAGAAGACTGGTCAAGCTGAGAGGGCCAGTCGAGACCAGGGCCAAAGGTGTACGTGTGTGTGTAAAATAGGAAGATCTTGGAAAAAGAGAGCTTCTGCAAAAATCAGAATTCTATGTTCATAGAATCTTATCTGAACTATTTTGTTGTTCAGTCACTAAGTCATGTCCAACTTTGTGACCCCATGGATTGTAGCACACTGGGCTCCTCTGTCCTCCACTGTCTCCTGGAGTTGGCTCAGATTCATGTCCACTGAGTCAGTGATGCTATCTAACCATCTCATCCTCTGCCTCCTCCTTCTCCTTTTGCCTTCAGTCTTTCCAGGCATATCTGAACTATAAACAGTGCTATTCTCTGACTGGTGGGAGAGGAGGAGTAATCCTGATTTAAAGCACCTCTTGCAGCAGAAGTAGCCAGTTAATCATGTGCTACCTCAGGAATCTGTGTTCCTACCAAACCAGTGAACCTTTAGATCAATGATATGAAAGGGCAAATAAATGCTTCAAAGGAAACCAGATGACTCAGACACCCACTTCAAAAAATCAATCAGTCAATCCCAGATTTACTCTGGAACACGCAACTACACATGTGGCACACATGTACCTTAGTTGCATTCTGTGGCTGCAGACATTTAAAGAAAGGGAAACTAGATATCCCAGGGCAGGGAATTGAGTTGCAAACTTTTGCTTCATTCACATGATACTCATGGAAAGCTGAGGGAAAAGGAAAGCCAGAAACAACAGAAAGTAGGTTGCCTAAGAGAGTCCTCTACATGAAAACAGATACAGGTTTGTGTCTAAACTATAAAAAACAAAACAAAACTCTAAGGAAAAAAAGGAATGACTTCCCAAGTGGTTGCAGTTGAAATTGATTCTAGCTTTTGATTACTGCCACAGCTGGATTTGGGTAAAATCTTATTTATATAAAGGGAACTCTCTTTCCACCAGAAATCCCAACCATCTGGGGAGCAGGAAAGAGGGTCAAGCCTGAGGCAAGTGACACCTCCTAAAGGCACACTGTCAAAGAGGACCCCCCCCCGCCCCCGCAATGGAAGAGGCAAGGTAACCTTTATTTGAATGGAACACTTTGTTCTTATATTCAAATAATATGTGGCTGGATATCTCTTTCCCTGTGAATTTTCTTAGCAGTCCTCCTTCCTTCTCTTTCACCACAAACACACACTGCATATACTGTGAGCCTCTTAGAAATGCAGATTCTCAGGTCCCACACAACTGCAGAGTCAGAATCTGCAATTTAACCCTATCCTCAAATCACTTCTACGCACATCAAAATTTGAGAAATATTGGTTTATGGAACTTTATCACATTTGTTCTATTTAAGAAACATTCATAGTATTACTACAAGCCAAACACTTGGAAATAAAGACATTTTTTTCCAATAGCAACTCATTTACTCCTCAGAACAACCTCATTCATAATAGTGTAGAAGAAACCACTATGCCCTCATTTTACAGATGAGGAAGCCAAGGTATGAAAGCATCAAGTACTCGTCAAAGGTCACACAGCTTGTATGTGACAGAGTCAGGACTAGAACTCCAGAACCAATTCTTTATTTCATAACTCTATACTGCTTGTCTCTTGGAGACATATAATACATCATTATATACAATATTAAAGGATGGACAATTTGCACCATTAAAAAATATACACAGATATGTTGAAAACAATAACAGTTCTGGAAGCTACAGATTACACTAGACTGTCCGGAGGGATTTGTTCCAAAAAGACTGTTAATTCAGGAAGACCTACAAGAAGTAAGTGGTTTCCCTAGAGGCTCACGATGGTAAAGAATCTGCCTGTGATACAGGAGACCAGGGTTTGATCCCTGGGTCAGGAAGATCCCCTGGAAAAGGAAATGGCAACCCACTCTAGTATTCTTGCCTGGAGAATTTCATGGACAGAGGAGCCTGGCAGGCTACAGTCCATGGGATTGCAAAAAGTTGACATGACTAACCAACTAACACTTTACAAGAAGTAAAAGCTTCTTCCCATGAGATGGTCAAAAATCCAAGACAAGTAGGAGTGACAATTTATTTAGTAAATACATAAACAAAAATTACTATACTTTAGTGATACATTTAAAAATGTTTTTAGAAGTGAAAGTCAGTTTGAATGGCAAAGTAAAAAGGTTTAATCCACATGTTTGGGAACCTTATCCAGTCAATACCCATACAATGCATTAGAAACTGAAGGAATGAGTAAGATTTGAATACTGGTAGTTTTTTTGCTTGACTTGTCAAAATCATGTCAAAATTCTTCAAAACTAGTTGCAGACCACTGTTAAAGCTCGGTCTCTGTCCTTCTGGAACTGTCTATGTGGTGATATGACTTTAGCAGACCCAGCCATTCACCTACTTCCTACTTTCTTTGCAGAGCCTTGCACTTTTTGGAAACACCTTGCAACTATGATCTCAAATCTGCCCACAGACTTGAGTTTCCCGGCTGCCTATGTCATAGTCCCCTAGGCAGTGTCCAACAGAAATACCAGGAAATAGCACCTCGGCCTGCAATATTTTCCTGAAGCCTCCAGAAAGTGGATTTCACTCTAGTCAAAACAACACTTTTAACACATTTGGAAAAGTCATTAACAGTTTTGGATAGCTATCATCTCAGAATCTGTATATTTACTCAATTCTGAGTCCAAGGGGCATGTATAAAGAACAGAGGAGTTTTATCAGATCTTAATATGGTAAGAAAAATCCCAACAGCAATCTCTTCTTTAGCAACTCCAGAAAAACTCAGAAACCTCTCAAAAAGGGTGCTTTTATGTTTATAGAAATAAACTACCTATACAAATAAAAATAAGTGTACTAGTGTGCCAGTAATGCAAAAATGCCACCTTTGATTTAAGCTTAAGAAGCAAAAAGGACTTCACTGATTCTTTCCACAAATATTTACTGAGTGCCTACAAGGTGTCAGGTTCCTGTGCTAGGCCTGAGGATTTAACAGTGAACAAAACCAGATAGTCCCTGTTCTCAAGAACTCATAGCTGAGTGAGCCACAGCACATTCATCAACCAATTCCTACAAGTGAACATATTGTTACAAACTGAAATAAGAGCTTGGAAGGCAAGAAAGATGGGAAGGAGGGCCAAGGAAAGGCTGGAAAAGTGATGCAGAAACTGAGTTCAGGAGTTTGAGAACAGCTGCATATAGTCAGTTATTACGAGAACTGGATGGGAACTGACAGCAGAATAAAATGGAGAAGCTGAAATTCAAGGACTTAAGTCATCGGTGGACAGAGAGCCAGGAGGAGAGAGAACTAGATGAGGCAGAAGAAGGAGAGGGGGGCGGAACCACATAGAGTTTGTGTTAGCCAAGTTAAGAACGTGAGTTATCCGAAGGGCTTTCAGCAGGGTTGACATGCACGGACAGATCCTTCAGAAAGAGCTCCCCTGGCTGCAGTGTGGAAGACTGGAGGGGAGGAGGGCCTCAGGAGACACGAGGTTGTTTAGGAGTATCTGCAGAACTCCAAGTGAGAGAAATAGGCTGGTAGGAGAAGACATAGAAAGAAGTGGACAGATTTGAGAGATTTAGGAGGTGAATGAATAGGACTTGGCTACTGTACAGCACAGGAGACTCTACTCAATATTCCATAATAACTCATATGGGAAAATAATCTAAAAAAGAATGGATATATGCCTATATGTATGATTGAATCACTTTTCTGTACATCTGAAACTAACACAATGTTGTTAATCAACTATATCCTTATATAAAATAAAAATTAAATTAAAATATAGGACTTTGGTGGTAAAACCAGTATAGGAGTAGATGGAAAAGGAGGTGTCAAGGATGATACCAAGATTTCTTCTGGTTTGTGTAAGTGGGTATACATGTGGACACATTTGCTGACAGCAAGACTAGCAGGGATATCATGAATCCCATAGTGGATTTGTGCAATTCAATACGTTTTAGAAAAATCTGGGCAGGAGGGGGGGGAGACATGATTTATAGGCAATTAGGTTTATTTATTTCCTGGTGGTTCAGAGAGTAAAGCGTCTGCTTACGATGCAGGAGACCTCGGTTCGATCCCTGGGTCAGGAAGATCCTCTGCAGAAGGAAATGGCAACCCACTCCAGTACTCTTGCCTGCAAAACCCCATGGATGGAAGAGCCTGGTAGGCTACACAGTCCATGGAGTAGCAAAGAGTCGGACATGACTGAGTGGCTTCACTTAAGAGCTTAAGGTTTATTTATCCTACAGGTCTGAGGCTCAGAAGAGAAGTCTGGGCTAGACATTTATTATGGCAATCAATGATAACTCGTCAAAGATAACTGAAGCTGAACCATAAATAAGAAAGATGCTTAGACACAATGTATGAGATTAAGAGGACGTGGCAAAAGTTGATGTGGAATTCTGGACCTCAATAGTTGAATAGAACAGATGAGCTTGCAAATGAGATGGAAAGGAGAAGCCAGACAGATGGGAGAAAAGCAAGAAGACTTTGGGTCTCGGGAGCCAGGAAGAGAGGGGCTGTGTGAGGCGGGCAATGGTCAGCATGGTCGATTGCTGAGAGGGAATTAATACACACACAGGAAGGACTGAAAGTGCCCATTTTACCTACTGACAAGGTCACCAGTGACCTTAGCACGGTTTCACTATCATGAAAAGTATAGACTGATGAGTGACAGATGCCAGAACTGAGTGGACTGGACGTTATGGGGAGTAAAAAAAATGGAGGAAGTAAGTAAAGACAATCCTGCAGCAACAAGCAGGAAACTCTGACTTGGACAAAAACCCAACGTCCTTACAGTAACCTACCAGGCCATTCAACCTACCCTCCTTCCTGCATCTTCCACTTCTCTCCTTCCTCATGCCACCTGCACTGGCTTCCTTATTCTCTGGATGCACCAGCTTCTGCCCATGCTTTTGCATTTGCTGTTCCTTCAGTTAGAAACCTTATTCCTCCAGGTAAAGAAATGGCTGCTCCCTAACTCTTCAGGTTTTTGCTCAAAAATTATTTTCCCAGTGAAGTCTCGCCTAACTATCCTATTAAATATTAAAATTAACTTCTTTGCCTATGCTTCCTGCTCCCTTCCTTGCTTCACTGGGCACTTCTTACCATCTGACAGATCATATTTTCTGTGTTTACTATTTACCTTACCCCCTCTCCTAAGAATGCAAGTTTCTTGAGGGCAGAGAATTTTGTTTATTTTGATCACTGCTGTGGTCTCAGTGATTAAACCAGCATCCATTACTTAGAAAGCAATCAGTAAATATATGTTGAAAAAAGAAAATATTTTAATAAATAAAATAAATAGCTTTAATATATACCATCAATTATCAACTAGAAAAACAAAGACGTTTAAAAAAGTTCCATTCATGATAGCAACAAAATTTGCAGGAAAAGATAGAGAAAAAAAAAAAAAATGTGCAAATATGAGGAAAACCACTAACTGGCATAAAAAAAGATGAGTAAATGTAGAGATCTCTCTTACGAAGAAATTGACTTGAAGAGATATCAATTCTTACTATATTAATTTAGAAATGTATCACAAGCTCAATTAAAAGTCAATGGAATTTCTACATCAAACTAAAAAGCTTTTGCACAGTGAAGGAAACTATCAATGAAATAAAAGGCCACCTACTGAATGTGAGATATTTGCAAACAATATATCTGATAAGGGGTTAATATCAAAAATATACAAAGAACTCATACAACTCAACATCAAAACAATAAACAATTCAATTTAAAAATGGGTAGAGGACCTGGGCTTCCCTGGTGGCTCAGACAGTAAAGCGTCTGCCTGCAATGCAGGAGACCGGGGTTCGATCCCTGGGTCAGGAACATCCCTTGGAGGAGGAAATGGCAACCTACTCTAGCACTCTTGCCTGGAAAATTCCATGGACTAAGGAGCCTGGTAGGCTACAGTCCATGGGGTTGCAGAGTCAGATACGACTGAGCGACTTCACTCACTCACGCACTTAGAGGACCTGAACAGACATTTTTCCAAAGAAGACATACAGATGACCAACAGGCACATGAACACATAATCAACACCACTAATTATCAGGAAAATGAAATTCAAAATCACAGTAAGATATCATCTCATACCTGTCAGAATGGCTATTATCAAAAAGACAATAAATAACAAGTATACATGAGAATGTGGGGAAAAGGGAACCCTTGGCGCTGTCAGTGTGAATCTAAATTGGTACAATCACCACAGACAACAGTATAAAGGTTGCTTAAAAAATCAGAAATAGAATGATCCAGCAATTCCATGCCTGGGCATTTATCTGAAGAAAAGGAAAACACTAATTTAAAAAAGTATCTGAAAGGTATGTTCATCATAGCATTTATAATAACCAAGATATGAAAGCAACCTAAGTGCCCATTGGTAAATAAGCGGCTAAAGAAAATACACACACATATATATAATGGAATATTCAGTTCAGTTCAGTTCAGTCGCTCAGTTATGTCCAACTCTTTGTGACCCCATGAATCGCAGCACACCAAGGTCTTCCTGTCCATCACCATCTCCTGGAGTTCACTCAAACTCACATCCATCGAGTTGGTGATGCCATCCAGCCATCTCATCCTCTGTCGTCCCCTTCTCCTCCTGCCCCCAATCCCTCCCAGCATCAGAGTCTTTTCCAATGAGTCAACACTTTGCATGAGGTGGCCAAAGTACTGGAGTTTCAGCTTTAGCATCAGTCCTTCCAAAGTACTCCCAGGGCTGATCTCCTTTAGAATGGACTGGTTGGATCTCCTTGCAGTCCAAAGGACTCTCAAGAGTCTTCTCCAACACCACAGTTCAAAAGCATCAATTCTTTGACACTCACCTTTCTTCACAGTCCAACTGTCACATCCATACATGACTACTGGAAAAAGCATAGCCTTGACTAGATGGATCTTTGTTGGCAAAGTAATGTCTCTGCTTTCTAACATGCTATCTAGGTTGGTCATAATTTTCCTTCCAAGGAGTAAGTGTCTTTTAATTTCATGACTGCACTCACCATCTGCAGTGATTTTGGAGCCCCCCAAAATAAAGTCTGACACTGTTTCCACTGTTTCCCCATCTATTTCCCATGAAGTGATGGGACCGGATGCCATGGTCTTCATTTTCTGAATGTTGAGCTTTAAGCCAACTTTTTCACTCTCCTCTTTCACTTTCATCAAGGCTTTTAAGTTCCTCTTCACTTTCTGCCATAAGGGTGGTGTTATCTGCATATCTGAGGTTATTGATATTTCTTCCAGCAATCTTGATTCCAGCTTGTGCTTCCTCCAGCCCAGCGTTTCTCCTGATGAACTCTGTATATAAGTTAAATAAGCAGAGTGACAATATACAGCCTTGACATACTCCTTTTCCTATTTGGAACCAGTCTGTTGTTCCATGTCCAGTTCTAACTGTTGCTTCCTGACCTACTCAGCCATAAAAATGAAATATTGTCATTTGACAACATGGATGAGCCCATAAAGCATTATGTCAAGTGAAAAATGTTAGAGAAAGACAAACACCATATGATTTCACTCACATGTGGAAGATAAAAACAAAACAAATGAACAAACATTCAGTTCAGTTCAGTCAGTTGTGTCCAACCCTTTGTGACCCCATGAAATGCAGCACACCAGGCCTCCCTGTTCATCACCATCTCCCGGAGTTCACTCAGACTCACGTCCATTGAGTCCCTGATGCCATCCAGCCATCTCATCCTCGGTCGTCTCCTCTCCTCCTGCCCCCAATCCCTTCCAGCATCAGAGTCTTTTCCAATGACTCAACTCTTCTCATGAGGTGGACAAAGTACTGGAGTTTCAGCTTTAGTTGGCTTCCAAAGAAGCCAACTACCTTCCAAAGAAATCCCAGGGTTGATCTTCAGAATGGAATGGTTGGATCTCCTTGCAGTCCAAGGGACTCTCAAGAGTCTTCTCCAACACCACAGTTCAAAAGCATCAATTCTTCGGCGCTCAGCCTTCTTCACAGTCCAACTCTCATATTCATACATGACCACAGGAAAAACCATAGCCTTGACTAGATGGACCTTTGCTGGCAAAGTAATGTCTCTGCTTTTGAATATACTATCTAGGTTGCTCATAACTTTTATTCCAAGGAGTAAGCATCTTTTAATTTCATGGCTGCACTCACCATCTGCAGTGATTTTTGGAGCCCCCAAAATAAAGTCTGACACTGTTTCCACTGTTTCCCCATCTATTTCCCATGAAGTGATGGGACCAGATGCCATGATCTTCGTTTTCTGAATGTTGAGCTTTAAGCCAACTTTTTCACTCTCCTCTTTCA
>SJYT01000964.1:0-165510 GCA_006410635.1 Cephalophus harveyi | reverse complement strand
TCACTTTCTGCCATAAGGGTGGTGTCATCTGCATATCTGAGGTTATTGATATTTCTCCCGGCAATCTTGATTTCAGCTTGTGCTTCTTCCAGTCCAGCGTTTCTCATGATGTACTCTGTATATGTTAAACAAGGAGGGTGACAATATAATGAGACAGAAACAGAGTCACAGATACAGAGAATAAACAGATGGTTGCTAGAGGGGAGGGGGCTGGGGTTGGGAGAGGAGGAAAATCGGTGAGGGAGATTAAGAGGTACAAACCTCCAGTTACAAAACAAAGGAGTTACTGGATGAAAGGGACAGCATGCGGAATACAGTCGAAAATAATGTAACATCTTTGTATGGGGACGGATGGTAACCAGACTTGCCACGGTCACCATGTTGTATTGTATAGAAATATCGAATCATGATGTTGTACACCAGAAACTAATATAATGTTGTAGATCAATTATACGTCAAAAGCAAACAAACAAACTCATAGAAAAGAGATCGGATTTGTGGCTCCTGGAGGTGGGAGGTGGAGGAAAGGGAAACTGGGTGAAGGTGAGCAAAAGGTACAAAATTCTATTAATAGTTATAAAATAAATATTAGGAATGTAATGTACAACATGACACTACTATATGTTATACATAAATGTAGTTAAGAGTAAATCCTTAGAGTTCTCATCACAAGGAAAAATGTTTTTTCCTTTTTCTTTTATTTTCTATCTATATGAGATGATAGATGTACACATGTGGTAATTATTTCATTATGTATACAATTCAAATCTTTATAATCTATACCTTAAACCTATACAGTGCTGTATGTTAATTATATCTCAATAAAACCAGAAGAAAAAAAAATTCAGTGGAATTTCTAAAGTTCTTTTAGAAGAAAAAAATGCCTAGAAATAGTCAAGATATTTTTAGGGGGTGAGGAGAGATGAGGGAAGCCAATCTGTATGGAATATTTAACCGTATTATGAAGTAACAGTATGAATACAAGAACAGATAGATCAACAAAAGAAAATGCAGGATCTATATTAAGTTGCAATATATATACTTGTAATTATATAATAAAGTATACTTTCAGATCATTAGGGAAAGATGGATTTATTAAATGGAATTAGAACAAGTGACTAATCTTTGGGGAAAATGATGTTTCCTGCCTTGTAAATCATATACACATAAATTCAAGAAGAATTAGATATTTATAAGATGAACCCATAAGATAGCTATAAGAAAATAATATCAATATTTATCTACTGGGCTCAATAGTTAGAGACTTCATATGTGCAGAAGTAAAAGAAGAAAGTGATAGATTTGGCTACATAAAAATTTAAAACTTAGGGTTTTGCAAAATATATCACAAATTTTAAAGCAAGTTTCAGGGAAAACATTTGCAACCTGATGAAAAATTAATATCCCTAATGTACAAGGACTCCTTATAAACCAAAAAGAAAAATACAAATTCTCTAAAAAAAAAAATGAGAAAATTAACATAAAATTGAGAAAAAATAAACAAATTAGTAGCAGGTAGTCAATAAATAAATGGAAAAAGATGTCCAAATTTACTAGAATTCAAAAAAGTGTAAAATCAAATAATATGATACCAGATGTCAGATTGACGAAGGCTAAAAAAGGTAATAATGTGTAATGTTACTGAATACATGAGGAAGTGGGCACTTTTATAGATTGCTGATGGCAACGTACATTCTGGAAGGCAATTAGTAATATATTAACCCAGATATTCATAGAGGGGTTTATTAGTTTTCTAGTGTTGCCATAACAAAGTACCACAGACTAGGTGGCTTAAACAACAGAAATTTACTTTCTCTCTATTCTGCAGGTTAGAGGTCTAGATTGAGGTTTTAGAAGCGCTGATTTCATTCTGAAGCCTCTCTCTCCTTGGCTTACAGATAACTGTCTTCTTCCTTTGTCTTCACATGCTCTTCACTCTGCATGTCTATGTCCTAATCTCCTCTTTTAAGAGGACCTCACTCCATGTTGGTTTAGGGCCTACCCCCACAAGGCTAATTTAACCCTAATTATCTCTTTGGTCACATTCTGAGGTACTGGGGATTAGAACTTCAACATACGAATTTGGGGTACACAACTGAGCCCACATCAGAAAGGATTTTGAAAGATGCATATATAAGAACATTCACCACAGCACTGCTTATAAAAGTCAGAAAGTGGGGTAGGTAGCCTTCTAAAGCTGATCCCAGGCTTCCAGCAGTGGCATCCTTGTGTAATCCCCTCCCCTGGAATATCAGCTGGACCTTGGGACTTGCTTCTCAAGGACAGGATACAGCTAACATGATGGATGTCGCTTCTGAGATGATGGTATAAAAGACTGTGGCTTCTGTCTTGCTGGCTCTTCTTGTCTGATTGCTCTGGGGAAGAGGAGCATCAGGAAGGAGCAGAGGAGACTTCACATCAATGGTGAGGAAGGAACTGAAGTCTTCTATCCAGAGGTTCTCCAGGAGCTGGATCCTGTCAACAATCACTGAAGAAGCTGGGATCTGCCCAGTGGAACCTTGAGATGATTCTGTCTCCAGCCAATACCATGACTGAAGCGTCTTAAGAGACTTCAAACAGAGGACCCAGCTAAGCCATGCTTGGATTCAAGACCTATGAAACCGTGAGATGATAAATATGTGTTGTTTTAGCCACAGAGTTTTGGGTTAATCAACAAATAAACTAAAAGTAAAATAAAATTTCTGTAGAGGGATAACTAGTACAATTTACCAAGCAATCCCTTGGAGAAGGAAATCCACTCCAGTATTCTTGCCTGGGAAGTCACATGGACAGAGGAGTCTGGCGGGCTATAGTCCATTTAATCACAAAGAGTTGGACATGACTGAGTGACTAAACAACAACAACAAAATCAAGTTATACATACACACACACACACACACACACACACACACACACACACACACCATGGACTACTTAATTTTAAACAGTGATATGAGATCCATATTTATATGGTAAATTTACATAACATCAGTTCAGTTCAGTTCAGTCGCTCAGTCGTGTCCGACTCTTTGTGACCCCATGAACAGCAGCTCACCAGGCCTCCCTGTCTATCACCAACTCCTGGATTTTACCCAAACTCATGTCCATCAAGTTGGTGATGCCATCCAACCATCTCATCCTCTGTTCTCCCCTTCTCCTCCTGCCTTCAATCTTTCCCAGCATCAGGGTCTTTTCAAATGAGTCAGCTCTTCACATCAGGTGGCTAAAGTATTGGAGTTTCAGCTTTAGTATCAGTCCTTCCTGGAGAAGGAAATGGCAACCCACTCCAGTATTCTTGGCCTGGAGAATCCCAGGGACGGGGAGCCTGATGGGCTGCCATCTATGGGGTCGCACAGAGTCGGACACAACTGAAGCGATTTAGCAGTAGCAGCAGCAGTAGCAGCATCAGTCCTTCCAATGAACACCCAGGACTGATCTCCTTTTGGATGGACTGGTTGGATCTCCTTGCAGTCCAAGGGACTCTCAAGAATCTTCTCCAACACCACAGTTCAAAAGCATCAATTCTTCGGTGCTCAGCTTTCTCTATAGTCCAAGTCTCACATTACTGACTACTGGAAAAACCATAGTCTTGACTAGATGGACCTTTGCTCGCAAAGTAATGTCTCTGATTTTTAATATGCTGTCTAGTGAAAGTGAAGTGAAGTTGCTCAGTCGTGTCCAACTATTTGTGACCCCATGGACACCAGGCTCCTCCATCCATGGGATTTTCTAGGCAAGAGTACTGGAGTGGGTGGGCATTTCCTTCTCCAGGGAATCTTCCCAACACAGGGATTGAACCCAGGTCTCCCGCATTGCAGAGAGATGGTTTACCATCTGAGCCACCAGGTGGGTCATAACTTTCCTTCAGTATGCAAAACAAACAAACAAACAAACAAACAAAAAAACACAAAACAGCCTGCCTAGTAAAATCCCATTTGTATAAATACAATAGTATGCTTTAGGGCATAAATAAAGAAGTTAAAACTCAAGAGATCTTAAATAATAAAGAAATGTATTGTATAGCAGGAAGGCTAGAGGCAGGGTGGTTCAATCAATACCATCAAGGCTCTAGCTTTTTCCATGGCCATCCTCTCCCTTAAAAGTGTAGTGTTCTTTCTAACATTAATCCCCCTCTGCATCCAGAATCAACAGTTTGTACATCCTCTTTCTGTCATCTCCCATTTGGGAGGGAAAGAGAGAAGGAGCTGCTTTCAGAAACTCTACCAGAAGAATGTGGAAACCTTTTCTAGCAATCTCCAGTACACTTCTAGATACTCATTAGTGCAAATCTTATCTCATGGCCTTTCCTAACTCAAATGCTTTCATGAGGCTGGGATTACCCTTGGATTTTCCAGGCTTCCCCTTACATTTGGAGGTTGGACCCTGCCACACATTCTTGTAGGTTTCTTGTAGGAAGAGTGGCTGCTTGTGCTTTTGTTAAGGATCTTTGGGGAGGAAGGGAAGTAAGGATAGACGTGGGCAACAAATAATGAGTACTACATCATATTTGTGCTCGTGTGTTAGGCAATGGCACCCCACTCCAGTACTCTTGCCTGGAAAATCCCATGGACGGAGGAGCCTGGTAGGCTGCAGTCCATGGGGTCGCTGAGTCAGACACGACTGAGCAACTTCACTTTGACTTTTCACTTTCATGCATTGGAGAAGGAAATGGCAACCCACTCCAGTGTTCTTGCCTGGAGAATCCCAGGGATGGCGGAGCCCAGTGGGCTGCCATCTGTGGGGTCGCACAGAGTCGGACACGACTGAAGCGACTTAGCAGCAGCAGCAGCAGTTTTTTACTATCTCTGACTAGATGACACTAAGAGTGAACTTTTTTCTTTGCATTTTTCCTTATGATTTTTTTTTTTTTTTGCAATAAGGTTCAGGGCCTATGAAGTCCAATCTAGTTAAACACTGATATCCTTTTTGTGAGCTGCTTATATGGGTTCTGTTTTGAGCTTACATGCCTATACTTTATTGGAGTTGCAATCTCAGGGAAGAAAGAGTGCAGGGAAAAGATGAATGAGCAAACAAAGTGGGGAGAGCTAAGGTAAGCGGTGTGTACACAAGCTGACCATAGCTCTGCAGCACACAGAGCTGGTTCTCTGGGCTCACAGAGGCCAGAGGAAGCTACTGCTTCACAGCAGTTCTTCAGCGAGAAGGAAGGAGGAGCCACTAACAGCTGGTTCCTCCCAGTTTCCTGTCTCTCACAGGTTGCTGCCCCACAGGGTGTGACCTGCACAACACCTCAGGGTTGAGAGAGTCAGTTTCTAGGCAGGTTGAGAACAGGAGGAGAAGAAGGAAGGGGGAGGGGGAGGAGAAGCAGTGTGGGGCTCTCGAAGTGGAGACAGGGTTCTGGAATTCTCAAGGAGGAGGAAAGGACAACCTTTTTTTCTACATTACTTAGTCACATGAAATGTCTTTTTTTCTTTAAGCCCAGAACTGATGATTACACAACAAACAACTCAGTTTAAACTCTGTACTAAAGATTATATGACAGTTTATCCTGTTTGAGGACTGTTTCTCCTTTCTGAAAACCTTTTGGCTAATCCTGTTATCTAAAAATGTAAATTATGGGAGAGGGTCTAGTAAGATCTTTACAACCCTGAGACACTCTTTTGATAATAACCAATTAAAAAAGTATCTAACTCCCTTGCTAATATTAGCAAGGGGGGCACTCTCCATCCCCTTCTGATGTCCATGTCAGAAGCTCTCTCTGCCTCTTTTTATATTTTAATAAATCTCTGCTATACAAAAGCTTTAGAGTGATCAAGCCTGGTCCCTGGTCCCTGGTCCCGAAGCTAAATCTTCTTCTTCAGAGATCACAAATCTGACATCGTTCACCGTGAGCCGTCAGGGTGACACATCTGGCAATGCCAGGCAGTCGCTGAGGAGGCTAGAGTCTCTGGAGGGGCGGTTGTCTCTCTGTCACCAGGGCTGCCCTTGGTTGCTCTGTCTGTGGGGGAGGGCAGGGCAACATGGAAGCCATTGATAGAGCCACTCTGGCTGAAGACAGAGCCACGATCAAGAAGGGCAGGTGAAGCTAAGTGAACATTCTGGGCCAGCGACATATTCCTTGCGATAAACTTACTAGAAAAATACCCTCCTATAAGGCCAGCTGTTTTCTTCCCTTCACTGAACCTTCCTAGATGCTTTGTACTTTTCCCTTGTCATGTGTGTACTTATTGCATAAGACCAAATACTCCTTAAGAGAAGAGGTTCTAACACATTCACCTTTGAATTCTTCTGTGCACACTGTGGGCATTCAATAAACATTTAAAAATAAAAATTGATATTCTTACATTTGCTCTGGTATGACAATTATCAGATGCTATAGGTACTGAAAACTGAGAAGGAATCTAGAAAGTAAAAAACCACTATGGATAGCAAATTACTCCTTTAAGGGAGTGTGTATTTTAGATTACCAAAATAGGGACTTCAATAAACTAACTTACATGGCAATAGTCTTTGTGTTTTCATCATTTCATGTTATTTTACTTATGGTAATTCTGGGAGCATGTAAGCATACAGTTAGAGGCAAGTTAATATTGGCACAGGAATTTATCTCTATTTTAGGAATGAGAAAAATAAAAACCCTATCTTGCAAGTGTAGAAGCAGCAACATAATTTTGTCTTAAGGTAGTATTAATATATCACTTCATTCATTCAACACTGATTTAACATATACGTACACAGCATTTATGTACAAGGAATAGTATCTCGTGGTGTGAGAACTACAAAGGTATGGTTGTTATAAAGTTTATAATCTGGTAGGTGAAACAAGTTGAAGAGAAGTTACTATAACACAAGTAAATTTTCTTATTTTGATTCTACTATTAGTTGAAACTGTTCACTGTGAAAACTAGTAACCAGAGAGGAATAGCCTAAGAAAAGTGGACTATAAACATTAACTTGAAAACATTTTTATAACATATATATCTACTACTGTGGGCAGGAATCCCTTAGAAGAAATGGAGTAGCCATCATGGTCAACAAAAGAGTCTGAAATGCAGTACTTGGATGCAATCTCAAAAACAACAGAATGATCTCTGTTCATTACCAAAGCAAGCCATTCAATATCACAGTAATCCAAGCATATGCACCAACAAGTAACACTGAAGAAGCTGAAGTTGAAGACCTACAAGATCTTTTAGAACTAACACCCCAAAAGATGTCCTTTTCATTATAGGGGACTGGAATGTAAAAGTAAGAAGTCAAGAAACACCTGGAGTAACAGGCAAACTTGGCCTTGGAATACGGAATGAAGCAGGGCAAAGGCTAATAGAGTTTTGCCAAGAGAACACACTGGTCACAGCAAACACAAGAGAAAACTCTACACATGGATATCATCAGATGGTCAACACTGAAATTAGATTGATTATATTCTTTGCAGCCAAAGATGGAGAAGCTCTACACAGTCTACAAAAACAAGACCGGGAACTGACTGGCTCAGATCATGAGCTCTTTATTGCTAAACTGAGACTTAAATTGAAGAAAGTAGGGAAAACCACTAAACCATTTAGTTATGACCTAAATAAAATTGCTTATGATTATACAGTGGAAGTGAGAAATTGATTTAAGGGACTAGATCTGATAGATAGAGTGCCTGATGAATGATGGACAGAGGTTCATGACATTGTACAGGAGACAAGGATCCAGACCATCCCCATTGAAAAGAAATAGAAGAAATGGAGTAGCCATCATGGTCAACAAAAGAGTCCGAAATGCAGTACTTGGATGCAATCTCAAAAACAACAGAATGATCTCTGTTCGTTACCAAAGCAAGCCATTCAATATCACAGTAATCCAAGCATATGCACCAACAAGTAACACTGAAGAAGCTGAAGTTGAAGACCTACAAGATCTTTTAGAACTAACACCCCAAAAGATGTCCTTTTCATTATAGGGGACTGGAATGTAAAAGTAAGAAGTCAAGAAACACCTGGAGTAACAGGCAAACTTGGCCTTGGAATACGGAATGAAGCAGGGCAAAGGCTAATAGAGTTTTGCCAAGAGAACACACTGGTCACAGCAAACACAAGAGAAAACTCTACACATGGATATCATCAGATGGTCAACACTGAAATTAGATTGATTATATTCTTTGCAGCCAAAGATGGAGAAGCTCTACACAGTCTACAAAAACAAGACCGGGAACTGACTGGCTCAGATCATGAGCTCTTTATTGCTAAACTGAGACTTAAATTGAAGAAAGTAGGGAAAACCACTAAACCATTTAGTTATGACCTAAATAAAATTGCTTATGATTATACAGTGGAAGTGAGAAATTGATTTAAGGGACTAGATCTGATAGATAGAGTGCCTGATGAATGATGGACAGAGGTTCATGACATTGTACAGGAGACAAGGATCCAGACCATCCCCATTGAAAAGAAATGCAAAAGAGCAAAATGGCTGTCTGGGGAGGTTTTATAAATAGCTGTGAAAAGAAGAGAAGTGAAAATCAAAGGAGAAAAGGAAAGATATAAGCATCTGAATGCAGAGTTCCAAAGAATAGCAAGAAGAGTTAAGAAAGCCTTCCTCAGTGATCAATGTAAAGAAATAGAGGAAAACAACAGAATGGGAAAGACTAGAGATCTCTTCAAGAAAATTAGAGATACCAAGGGAACATTTCATGCAAAGATGGGCTCGATAAAGGACAGAAATGGTATGGGCCTAACAGAAGCAAAAGATATAAAGAAGAGGTGACAAGAATACACAGAAGAACTGCACAAAAAAGATCTTCACGACCAAGATAATCATGTTGGTGTGATCACTCACCTAGTGCCAGACATCCTGGAATGTGAGGTCAAGTGGGCCTTAGGAAGCATCACTATGAACAAAGCCAGTGGAAGTGATGGCATTCCAGTTGAGCTATTTCAAATCCTGAAAGATGATGCTGTCAAAGTGCTGCACTCAATATGCCAGCAAATTTGGAAAACACAGCAGTGGCCACAGGGTTGGAAAAGGTCAGTTCATTTCAGTCCCAAAGAAAGGCAATGCCAAAGAATGCTCAAACTACCACACAATTGCACTCATTTCACATGCTAGTAAAGTAATGCTCAAAATTCTTGTCGGGAGGCCGCAAACAATCACATGAGCAGCTGCAAGAGTCCGGCAGGCAGGCTAGAAAGCAATAGGATGGGTTTTTGGATTGAAACAGTTGTATTATGCCCAGGAGATTTATTATCTAAAAGCTCTAAATTAAATTTTTCCAGAAAAAGGTGGTGGGGGGACAGCCCCCTGTTAATGTCAGAAGAGTAGGTGGAAAGCATAACACAGTAAAGCAGGCAGACTCTGGTTTTGGGGGGTAGATGTTCAGGAAAATCCAGGGGGAACCCCTGAGGCCTGACTCGCCTTGCCTATCAGGCCTCTCTTCATGACCTTGTCATGGGTGGGATCTCCCGTGCTGGCTCCCAGCACCTATATATAGAAAACTATAAAACACTGGTGAAAGAAATCAGAGAGGACATTAATAGATGGAGAAATATACCGTGTTCATGGATTGGAAGAATCAATATAGTGAAAATGAGTAAACTACTGAAAGCAATCTACAGATTTAATGCAATCCCTATCAAGCTATCAACAGTATTTTTCACAGAGCTACAGCAAATAATTTCACAATTTGTAGGGAAATGCAAAAAAACTAGAATAGCCAAAGCAATCTTGAGAAACAAGAATGGAACTGGAGGAATCAGCCAGCCTGACTTCAGGCTCTACTACAAAGCACAATCATCAGGACAATATGGTACTGGCACAAAGACAGAAATATAGATCAGTGAAACAAAATAGAAAACCCAGAGATAAATCCATGCACCTATGGACACCTTATCTTCGACAAAGGAGGCAAGAATATACAATGGAATAAAGACAATCTCTTTAACAAATGGTGCTGGGAAAGCTGGTCAACCACTTGTAAAAGATTGAAACTAGAACACTTTCTAACACCATACACAAAAATAAACTCAAAATGGATTAAAGATCTAAATGTAAGACCAGAAACTATGAAACTCCTAGAGGAGAATATAGGCAAAACGCTCTCTTACATAAATCACAGCAGGATCCTCTATGACCCACCTCCCAGAATATTGGAAATAAAAGTAAAAATAAAGAAATGGGACCTAATTAAAATTAAAAGCTTCTGCACAACAAAGGAAACTATAAGCAAGGTGAAAAGACAGCCTTCCGAATGGGAGAAAATAATAGCAAATGAAGCAACTGACAAAGAATTAATCTCAAAAATATACAAGCAACTCCTGCAGCTCAATTCCAGAAAAATAAATGACCCAATCAAAAAGTGGACCAAAGAACTAAACAGACATTTCTCCAAGGAAGACATACAGATGGCTAACAAACACATGAAAAGATGCTCAACATCACTCATTATCAGTCAGTTCAGTTCAGTTCAGTCACTCAGTCGTGTCCGACTCTNAACAACTAATCTCAAAAATATACAAGCAACTCATGCAGCTCAATTCCAGAGAAATAAACGACCCAATCAAAAAATGGGCCAAAAACTAAACAGACATTTCTCCAGAGAAGACATCCAGATGGCTAACAAACACATGAAAAGATGCTCAACATCACTCATTATCAGAGAAATGCAAATCAAAACCACAATGAGGTACCATTTCACACCAGTCAGAATGGCTGCTATCCAAAAGTCTACAAGCAATAAATGCTGGAGAGGGTGTGGAGAAAAGGGAACCCTCTTACACTGTTGGTGGGAATGCAAACTAGTACAGCCACTATGGAGAACAGTGTGGAGACTCCTTAAAAAACTGCAACTGCAAATAGAACTGTCATATGACCCAGCAATCCCACTGCTGGGCATACACACTGAGGAAACCAGAATTGAAAGAGACACGTGTACCCCAATGTTCATCGCAGCACTGTTGCTAATAGCCAGGACATGGAAGCAACCTAGATGTCCACCAGCAGACGAATGGATAAGAAAGCTGTGGTACATATACACAATGGAGTATTACTCAGCCATTAAAAAGAATACATTTGAATCAGTTCTGATGAGGTGGATGAAACTGGAGCCTATTATACAGAGTGAAATAAGCCAGAAAGAAAAACACCAATATAGTATACTAACGCATGTATATGGAATTTAGAAAGATGGTAACGATAACTCTGTATGTGAGACAGCAAAAGAGACAGAGATGTATAGAACAGTCTTTTGGACTCTGTGGGAGAGGGAGAGGGTGGGATGATTTGGGAGAATGGCATTGAAACATGTATAATATCATATATGAAACGAATCGCCAGTCCAGGTTCGATGCATGAGACAGGATGCTTGGGGCTGGTGCACTGGGATGATCCAGAGGGATGGTATGGGGAGGGAGGTGGAGGGAGGGCGTTTAGGATGGGAAACCCGTGTACACCTGTGGCGGATTCATGTTGATATATAGCAAAACCAATACAATATTGTAAAGTAATTAACCTCCAATTAAAATAAATAAATTTATATTAAAAAAAGAAGCAAAAATTATTATCTTTCAAAAAAAAATTTGGCTTAAAACTCAACATTCAAAAACTAAGATTATGTTACCCTTTCCCACCACTTCATGGCAAATAGATGGGGAAAAGTAGAAGCGCTGACAGATTTTATTTTCTTGGGCTGCAAAATCACTGCAGATGTTGACTGCAGCCATTATATTTGGAAGAATAGCTGTGACAAATCTAAACAGTGTATTAAAAAGCAGAGATGTTACTTGGCCTGCATATGCAACAAAGGTCTGCATATTCAAAAACATGTTTTTTCCAGTAGTCATGTATGGATGCGAGAGTTGGACCATAAAGAAGGCTGAGAACTGAAGAACTGATGTCTTTGAACTGTGGTGCTAGAGAAGACTCTTGAGGTCCCTTGGACTGCAAGGAGATCCAACCAGTCTATCCTAAAGGAAATCAGTCTTGAATATTCATTGGAAGGACAGATGCTGAAGCTGAAGCTCCAGTACTTTAGCCAACTCATTGGAAAAGACCTTGATGTTGGGAAAGATAGAAGACAAAAGGAGAAGAGGGCATCAGTGGATGCAATGGTTAGATAGCATCATCGACTCAATGGACATGAACCTGAGTAAACTTTGGGAGAGTGAAGGACAGGGAAGCCTGGCATGCTGCAGTCCATGGGGTTACAAAGAATCAGGCACAATTTAGCAACTCAATAATAACAACAAATACAGTATTAATAGCTGGTATCTGCAAAATCCCAAACTCCTAATTTATCCCTCCCTGACCCCCTTTCCCCTTGGTAATCATATATCTGTTTTCTTTGTGAGTCTGTTTCTGTTTTATAAATAAGTTTATTTGTATCATATTTTAGAATCCACATGTAAATGATATCATATGGTATTTGTCTTCTTCTTTCTGATTTACTTAGCATGATAATCTCTAGGCTCATCCATGTAGCTACAAATGGCATTGTTTCCTTCTTTTCTATGGCTAAATAATATTTCATTGTATACATATGCCATGCTGCTTTATCCACGCATCTGCTAATGGAAACTTAGGTTTTCGTCTTCTTCTAAGTTGGACAAAACCTAATAATATTTTTCTAAATATTCTAAAGTGTGTGAAATGACCATTATACATGAACAGTGTTATGACAAGAAAAAAGTAAAGTAAATAACCTAACTCTACACCTAAAGCAACTAGAAAAGGAAGAAATGGAGAACCCCAGAGCTAGTAGAAGGAAAGAAATCTTAAAAATTAGGGCAGAAATAAATGCAAAAGAAACAAAAGAGACCATAGCAAAAATCAACAAAGCAAAAAGCTGGTTCTTTGATAAATAAAGGATAAATAAAATTGACAAACCATTAGCCAGACTCATCAAGGAACAAAGAGAGAAAAATCAAATCAATAAAATTAGAAATGAAAATGGAGAGATCACAACAGACAACTCAGAAATACAAAGGATCATAAGAGACTACTATCAGCAATTATATGCCAATAAAATGGACAACGTGGAAGAAATGGACAAATTCTTAGAAAAGTACAATTTTCCAAAACTGAACCAAGAAGAAATAGAAAACCTTAACAGACCCATCACAAGCACGGAAATTGAAACTGTAATCAGAAATCTTCCAGCAAACAAAAGCCCAGGTCCAGACGGCTTCACAGCTGAATTCTACCAAAAATTTCGAGAAGAGCTAACACCTATCCTACTGAAACTCTTCCAGAAAATTGCAGAGGAAGATACACTTCCAAACTCATTCTATGAGGCCACCATCACCCTAATACCAAAACCTGACAAAGATGCCACAACAAAAGAAAACTACAGGCCAATATCACTGATGAACATAGATGCAAAAATCCTCAACAAAATTCTAGCAATCAGAATCCAACAACACATTAAAAAGATCATACACCATGACCAAGTGGGCTTTATCCCAGGGATGCAAGGATTCTTCAATATCTGCAAATGAATCAATGTAATTCACCACATTAACAAATTGAAAAATAAAAGCCATATAATTGTCTCAATAGATGCAGAGAAGGCCTTTGACAAAATTCAACATCCATTTGTGATAAAAACTCTTCAGAAAGCAGGAATAGAAGGAACATACCTCAACATAATAAAAGCTATATATGACAAACCCACAGCAAACATGATCGATATTTAATGTTTCTATTACATGCTAGGCACTGAGTCTATAGACTCAGTCTATAAAGACAAAAGACAAGAAACGTATATAGGCTCTGCCTTGACTGTGGGGAGCAAAGAATTGGAAACAGTAGGAATACCAAACGTGAGCAGTGCTGGCCTAGTAGTGTGTGTAAGGCCCTGAGACATGAGAGAAAGTCTCCAGAGAGCAAGAGCTGCGTGAGAACTAAGTCTAGAAAAAGTGAGAAGGTGCTCATCACACAGACAAGGATGAGGGGGGAAGAGCATTTAGAGAAGGAGCTGCAAGTGCAAAGCACTGATGCTGGAACAGCTGGGTGTGCTAGAGAAGGCAGTGTGAACAGTAATGCTGAAGGTGGTACAGTGACCATGCCAGAAGGCCCAGGGGCTTCATCTCAAATGGCCCAAGGAGGAGTCTCAACTTATCTGCACGGAATAGGCAACTGTTGAAGGACTTTATGAAGTGCTGCCTGCTCAGTTTTATGTTATACTGATAGAGAGATAACTTTAATGTCCATGTAAAGTGGCCTGGAGGAGCCAAACCTGCAGGTTAGGACACTAGAGAATAATTCTGGTGAGAGATGAAGGAACTTTGGAAATCAAGAAGGGGGAGGGAGATGAGCAGCACTGATTTCTCCCTTTGCTTCTGATAAATATAAAAACGGCTTACATGTTTTTAGAGGAGTAAATATTTCCCCAACAATATTATCACAATGATTTCCACTCTGCTTAACACGAAGCACACTCAGGTTAGGGCTTCCCCTGTGGCTCAGCGGTAAAGAATCCACGAGCAATGCAGGAGATGCAGGAGACGTGGGTTCGATCTCTGGGTCAGGAAGATCCCCTGGAGGCAGGCATGGCAACCCATTCCAGTAGTCTTGCCTGGAGAATCCCATGGACAAAGGAGCCTGGAGGGATGCAGTCCTTATGGTCACAAAGAGTTGGACATGACTGAAGCAAGTGGGCATGCACACACACTCAAGTTAAGACTCTACAGTATATGAAACAGTCAAAGTAGAAATCTTGACTTAGAGCACTAACCTCTAATGTAGAATATTCTGTTAAGCTTATCAGTCTCAGAAAGAAGTTCTGATTTTTTGTAAATAAGTGAAAAATTCTGACATTTAAAGGAAATGTAGTCACACTTTTACAAATATGCCCTCCATAGGCTATCTACGTTTTTACCTCCTTCATCTGTATCACAAATATATGTGTGTTGAACTTTTAAATAATAGACAACAGGTGTCTTAATCTGTGACACTTGCCATGCTATTTCATAAATGCCCAATTAACACCAACATCAAATCTGAGATCAAGTATATTCTACATTGGGATGTGAATATTTAAAAAATTAAAGAGCTCATCTGCCTAGAATTTTCCAAGCAGAAGTTTCACAACTAAATTTTCAACTGAGGGCTACACTTAAACTCAGCTAACAACTGTCACATCAGACAAACACATTTAACACTTAACTGGTCAACCTAGCAATTGGTTCCATTTACATTTTCACTCTGTTAAGGCAACAGGGATCCAAATATTTGAACAATGAATAGGTCCAGAGAGTCCTGCCTACCAACTCTTTTTCTCCCATCAGTTAGAGTCATCAATAATCAGTTGCACGACTTCAGTAATTACTCATTTACATATTTAAACTGACATTTTGAAATGACAGTGAGAAGCTGACAATTAACTATTCTCTATGGAAATGCCCTTTCTCTCCATATGGTTTCTACTCTGGGACTGACACTTAGAGAGATTTTCAATTTACCAAACAATGGCAAGTCTCCCCAGCTGAGACCCCCATGTAAATTTATTTAGAATGCAAATACCTCAACTTCTGTACCAAGAATTTAAATGCCAATCCCACTGATGCTAAGAAGCCAGTTTTAAAATGAAAATTCATCTGCACCATAGACCTTGGATAAATTAACAGGAAAATACTGTAAGGCTTTAGGGGTTTTAATAGGTTTTCTTGTGATAGCTATGCAGCATTTATGGGGGAAAAAAAAAGTCCTTAAGGAAAGGCCACCAGGTGCATTCTTTTTCCTCAGAGGCTCTGTTATCTTGGCTCTCTGTCTTAAAATAGAGATGGTAAACTTCTGTTGCAAGAATCAAAGGAGATAAGGTTTAGAACAATTGATTGTAAACTATAAAAGCTTCTATAAACATTTGCTATTATTACATTAGATGTTCACTAACCTGGCTACTCCAAATTAAAAAACTATAAAACAAAGGGCTGGTGGAAAAAAACACAAAACTATCCTGAAAAATATATTTACTAAAAATGCATGTGAACATACTGACCTATAGATTCAATGCAATTCCAATGAAACATCTCAGCTGCCTGTGTTGAAGAAATTGACAAGCTGATCCTAAAATATATAAGGGAACTTAGAGGACTAAGAACAGCCAAACTTAAAAAGAGAAGAACAAAACTGGAGGATTCACACTTCTCAACTTCAAAACTTAAAACAAAGCAACAGTAATCAGAATAGTGTGGTACTGGTATACAGATAGGCACACCTACAGGCAGAGAAGAACTGCGAGTCAAGAAATGAATGTTTATGTTTATGGTCAATTGGTTGGTGATAAGAGGGTCAAGAAAATAGGAAAGAATAGTCTTTTCAACAAATCGTGCTTGAACAAATTGACCAGTTCATTTCAGTTCAGTCGCTCAGTCGTGTCCGGCTCTTTTCAACCCCATGAATCGCAGCATGCCAGGCCCCCCTGTCCATCACCAACTCCCGGAGTTCACTCAGACTCACAGCCATCGAGTCAGTGATGCCATCCAGCCATCTCATCCTCTGTCATCCCCTTCTCCTCCTGCCCCCAATCCCTCCCATCATCACAGTCTTTTCCAGTGAGTCGACTCTTCACATGAGGTGACCAAAGTACTGGAGTTTCAGCTTTAGCATCATTCCTTCCAAATAAATCCCAGGGCTGATCTTCAGAATGGACTGGTTGGATCTCCTTGCAGTCCAAGGGACTCTCAAGAGTCTTCTCCAATACCACAGGTCAAAAGCATCAATTCTTCGGTGCTCAGCCTTCTTTACAGTCCAACTCTCACAGCCATACATGACTACTGGAAAAACCATAGCCTTGACTAGATGGACGTTAGTCGGCAAAGTAATGTCTCTGCTTTTGAATATACTGTCTAGGTTGGTCATAATATTTCTTCCAAGGAGTAAGCGTCTTTTAACTTCATGGCTGCAGTCACCATCTGCAGTGATTTTGGAGCCCAGAAAAATAAAGTCTGACACTGTTTCCACTCTTTCCCCATCTATTTCCCATGAAGTGATGGGACCAGATGCCATGATCTTCATTTTCTGAATGTTGAGCTTTAAGCCAACTTTTCCACTCTCCACTTTCACTTTCATCAAGAGGCTTTTTAGTTCCTCTTCACTGTCTGCCATAAGGGTGGTGTCATCTGTACATCTGAGGTTATTGATATTTCTCCCAGCAATCTTGATTCCAGCTTGTGTTTCTTCCAGTCCAGCATTTCTCATGATGTACTCTGCATTAAGTTAAATAAGCAGGGTGACAATACAACTTGATAGCCACATGCAAAAAAATGAACTTGGATCCTTCTTCACACCATATACAAAAATAAACTCAAAATGGATCACAAATCTAATGTAAGGACAAAACCTATAAAACTCTTAGAAGAAAACAGGAATATATCTTTGTGACTGTGGATTACCCAAAACTTTCTTAGATATGACATTGAAACACAAGCAACTAAAGGTTACATAGTGTATGATTCCATTTACATGAAATATCCGTAACAGGCAAATCTATAGAGACAGAAAATAGATTGATGGTTGCCTAGAGCTGGGGAGGTTGGTGGGGAGTGAAACAGGGGAGTACTGCCATCATAACAATATTAAATCTTCCTAACCAAGAACACAAGATGCTTTTCCTTTTATCCAATCATTTTTAATTTTACTAGAGGAATGTTGGAGAAGGCAATGGCACCCCACTCCAGTACTCTTGCCTGGAAGATCCCATGGATGGAGGAGCCTGGTAGGCTGCAGTCCATGGGGTCGCGAACAGTCAGACACGACTGAGCGACTTCACTTTGACTTTTCACTTTCATGCATTGGAGAAGGAAATGGCAACCCACTCCAGTGTTCTTGCCTGGAGAATCCCAGGGACGGGGAAGCCTTGTGGGCTGCTGTCTATGGGGTCGCACAGAGTTGGACACGACTGAAGCGACTTAGCAGCAGCAGCAGCAGAGGAATGTTATGATGTAGATATGTCATTAGGAAAACAGAAATGATACTCCTTAGTTATGGGATGTGCATATGTGCTCAGCCACTTCAGTCATCTCTGACTCTTTGTGACCCCATGGACTGTAGCCCGTCAGGCTCCTCTGCCCATGGGATTTTTCTAGTCAAGAATACTGGAGTTGGTTGCCATGCCTCCCTCTAGGGGATCTTCCCAACCCAGGGATTGAATCTACAACTCCTGCATTGCAGGCAGATTCCTTACCCACTGAGCCACCTGGGAAGCCCAGTTATGGGGTACTGCATGATTTTGATTTGATTAGATTATACATTTTCCAAATTTTCAGCAACAAAAATATCTTATATAACTAGGAAGAAGTTATTTTTAAAGGAAAATATATAATAAAATATACTTACATTTAAAGTATCTCACAAACAAGGAATATGCCTGAAAGATTTTTCAATATACATGACATACCACTGTTTATTCTTGGTTATTTATTTATCAGAATTTACTGATTGAGGGCTATATGGCAAATACTGTGCTAGATCCTGAGAGTACAGTTAATAAGCCATGATTCTGTCCCTCATGAAGGCTATATTTAATGGGAGAATGACAATAAGTTGATAAACAAAGCAATAAACAAATGCAATTACAGGTTGAAAAGGGTTATTTGGAAGAAAGCCATTGGTATTATGATGGAGAATAATGCCAGGGTAGAGATGACTCACTTCATTTATTTTTTTCTTATTTTGGTCATACCACTCAACTGGTAGGATCTTAGTTCCCTGACCAGGAATTGAACTCAAGCCCTCGGCAGTGAAAGCAGAGTCCTAACCACTGGACCCCCCAGGGAAGTCCCTAACTCACTTTGATACAGTGGTCATGGAAGCTCTCTCAAAGGCAATAAAATCTGAGCTGAGCTTTGAAGACTAAGCCTAAATGAAACAGATGGTTGATGATATTTGTCAAAATGTGCAACATAAACAGTTTCTTAAGCTGAAGGATAAAGACAAAAGATTTAGAATTCCAAAGGGAAATTAATGTCAGCCAATAGAGTAAAACCACCATCTCCAATCACAGGATATCTAGGGCCCGCAAAACTCAATACCAGAAAGTATGGTGTGAAGTCATCGTGAGGTTAGTGAAGGTGCCAGAAGAGCCTGCAGTGGTCACTGTGCAGCCTGAACCCCACCCTCTTCAAGCTGTGGCTTGGTTCCACCTCATGGCAGTTTAAGTATCCATGGGAATGATTCTGGATTCCCCTGGCAGCCTCAGAGTTCCTGGGCAGCAACAACAATTCCAGGAATCTCCAGTTAACTAATATCATTTTTTGGTCAGTTTGATGGGGAAAGCTGGGCCTAGAGGATATTTAAGACACAAAGCCCTAACTTTTTATCTTCCTTCTTCCTGAAATGGTATGCCTTGATATGTCTCCAGGGCCTCAGGCTTTCTTCTCCTTCTCCTTTTTCTGAACACAACACCTCCAGTTCACTCTTCTTTGAAGATGAGGGCGAGGGTAAAGGACTGGAGCCAATACAGTTGAATTTGGGTTAATATGGGGAGTTTTATTACATGTATTGGTTGCTACTTGCCTACCCAATATCAATTTCTCACTCTTAATAACAGAACTCAGCTTCTGTATAGGAGGCAATGTACCCAAATGGATGACACGCTTCCTTAAATTCTACTGCATGTAGAGTTTGACCAACATTACCTCAGTTAAGGGATCTGGGAAAGCTGTGCTTTGATAATACAGGCATCATTTACTTCAGCTTCCTCTTACACTTCCCTCCCTAGAACTTGGAGATGAAGTTAGAGACACAGCAATCATTTTAGGACTGTGAGATAACCATGAAGATAAATGCTCCATGTGAAGAATGGTGATACAGAAAGACAGAAAGAAGCTACGCATTGATCCCATTATGGAGCTGCTGCTTCAGCCTGGCAAGCCCACCTCCAGACTTCTAGGTGTTACAGTCAACCCTTATTTGACTTATATATTCTATTACGTACAGCCCAAACAAAATCCTAACAGATATAGCTATTGATGTTAGCACAAACTTCATATCTTTTAAAGAATTCAAGGTTTTAAGTTAGAAAGCCCAACTCTCAAATTTAATATAAGAGAAAATTCACAGCATTCCACACCTTACCACACACTATAGAGAGGTCAGTAAAGTCATTAAATAGTGGCAGCATGAAGAAGTGACACTGGAAATGGAGTCATTTTCATTCACCTCATTCCTCCAGCATACCAAATAAACATGTGCTCCAGGAAAACTGTGCTTGCTGTGTAAAGACACTTCTGGACAAGGTCTTTGCTTCCTCCTCTCAATGAAATTGCCACCCTGAACTCCTATATGGAAATTCTGTCACAGCCTAAAAATAACTTCCACAGCAACTCTGCCCACAGCTAAAGTTTTGACTCTGCAATACATGAACTGTGAACTTCCAGATGTTCAAGCTGGTTTTAGAAAAGGCAGAGGAACCAGAGATCAAATTGTCAACATCTGTTCCATCATCAAAAAAAGCAAGAGAGTTCCAGAAAAACATCTATTTTTGCTTTAGTGACAATGCCAAAGCCTTTGACTGTGTGGATCACAATAAACTGTGGAAAATTCTGAAAGAGATGCGAATACCAGACCACTTGACCTGCCTCTTGAGAAATCTGTATGCAGGTCAAGAAGCAACAGTTAGAACTGGACATGGAACAACAGACTGGTTCCAAATAGGAAAAGGAGTATGTTAAGGCTGTATATTGCCACCCTGCTTATTTAGCTTATATGCAGAGTACATAATGAGAAATGCTGGGCTGGAAGAAGCACAAGCTGGAATCAAGAATGCCAGGAGAAATATCAATAACCTCAAATAGGCAGATGACATCACCCTTATGGCAGAAAGTGAAGAGGAACTAAAAAGCCTCTTGAAAGTGAAAGAGGAAAGTGAAAAAGTTGGCTTAAAGCTCAACATTCAGAAAATGAAGATCATGGCATCCGGTCCCATCACTTCATGGGAAATAGATGGGGAAACAGCAGAAACAGTGTCAGACTTTATTTTTGGGGGCTCCAAAATCACTGCAGATGGTGACTGCAGCCATGAAATTAAAAGATGCTTACTCCTTGGAAGGAAAGTTATGAACCTAGATAGCATATTAAAAAGCAGAGAGATAATATTTTGTCAACAAAGGTCCATCTAGTTAAGGCTATGTTTTTTCCAGTAGTCATGTATGGATGTGAGAGTTGTACTATAAAGAAAGCTGAGTGCCAAAGAATTGATGCGTTTGATCTGTGGTGTTGGAGAAGACTCTTGAGAGTCCCTTGGACTGCAAGGAGATCCAACCAGTCCATTCTAAAGGAGCTCAGTTCTGGGTGTTCATTGGAAGGACTGATGTTGAAGCTGAAACTCCAACACTTTGGCCACCTGATGCGAAGAGCTGACTCATTTGAAAAGACCCTGATGCTGGGAAAGATTGAGGGCATGAGGAGAAGGGGATGACAGAAGATGAGATGGTTGGATGTCATCACTGACTCAATGGACATGAATTTGGGTAAAGTCTGGGAGTTGGTGATGGACAGGGAGGCCTGGTGAGCTGCAGTTCATGGGGTCACCAAGATTAGAACATGACTGAGTGACTGAACTGAACTGAACCACTACTGAAGATACCTTCCAACTTTCAAGCAGATATATTAAAGTGATAAAGTTTTTTCCAACTTTTACTCCAGTGAATTTCTACCTCCCTCTAAAATTTCTTCTTTAACATCATGCCCTTATAATGCTTCACCGTCCAAAACAAAGTTCTCAAGCAAAATTCGTTATCCTTCAGGGTCCACACAGATCCCATTCAAAATAATATGAACATTTATATAGAAAGTGTAGTTAAGATAAAGCAACAATATTAATAGGATTAAAGGAAAAGAAGGAGAGAATTTTGGTCATTTTCTATATACACCCTTCAGTTCAGTTCAGTCGCTCAGTCGTGTCCGACAGGATGTTGGCAATTTGATCTCTGGTTCCTCTGCCTTTTCTACCCTTGGCCATATGAAATTAATGTCTTTTTGCATTTTAACATGAAGAATGCAGATAGCTTATATTATTGCAAATGAGATAATGCCCTTTCAGTTAAGGAAATAGCAACAACCAAGAAACTAAACTATATGATGAAAATTTTAAATTCTGGAACCAAAAAAGGGAAAGACTTCCAGATGAAAATATATACAAGGTCACCTGGAGTTACATATTTCTTTCATTTCAGGACATAATTACTCCATAAAGTATTCTGATATGTTTCTAATGTTTTCCAATGTAACTTCAAACAAGTGAGAAAATTCAGCTAGGAATTATCATAATTGAGTCAAGTCCGAAAGAATTTTGTCTTTTTTTCCTCCATACGTCTAATCACCTGTTTCAGAGATTTTTTTTTTTTTTTTTTTAAATTTGGGGGTGGGTAGGGATTTCCTACTCTCTTTCTCTGTGTAAGCAAGTACAATCAGTAGTAGGCACCCTGGGATTTTCAGAGTATCTTCACCATCACCAAGACAAAGGCTAAAAAAAAAAAAAAAAAAAAGTAACACACAATTTAGGCTGCCTACCCCTTTGAAGGTAATTCAGATTTCAGTGCGTACAGGCTTCAGCACCCAGTGTCGACCTTTCATATAAGCATTCTGGAAGACGTTAACGGTTGCCTTCCTCACCATCAGTGTCTGATACGTGATAAACATTTGGGCAGAGTAATTATTTTACCAAGCCTCGCCGCTTGACGTTGCAATACCGCCCCTGCAGGGGAGCTGGAAGCCAGCACAGCGAGGGTCTGAAAATCACGCAGAGGCGCCCCGAGGCCCCTCGAGAGGCTCACCTGGTTAGAGCCTTGAGCCGGGGTAGGGAGTAGTGTCTATATTCCAACCTCACCTCTCAGCCCCCACTTTGCGCCTGAACGCTTCGCTCCCCTCAGGCTAAGAGGTTTAGATCAGTACTGAGCGGCAAACTATTAATATGCTCACTTTGGGGGCTCCAAAGTTTGGAACGCAGGGTCTCTGTGGCACACGAAAGTTTTTCACAGCTTGTTTTTCCTGCTCAGCTCTGTCGCTGAGCGTGCATCCCTCTCCCGGTGCGGTCCCGGGTCTGTCCGCCGAGCAACTGGACAAGACCGCTGCCGGGTGGCCACAGCGTCTTGACACCCTGAGGCTGCAGGGCAGCCTCTTCTACCTGGGCAAGCGGCCAGCACTCGTCTCCCCAGAGGCAGGAGCGCTCCCAGTCCCGGAGGAGGACCCGCATCTGAAAGAGGTTGCCCTGTGCCCAAAGGCAGCGCTGGGAAAAGTTGGACCAACCGGCACCTCCAGAAGACGAGCTGAGCAGCTAGCTCCTCGGCCTCAGTGGCCGAGCCGGCGACGCGCTCTGAGTCGCGGACAACTTTTCTCGTGAGCTTCGGAGCAACTTGGGGGAAGTTGGGGGCGATGGGGCAGAGGAGGTGACTCGGGCACCGCGGAGACGCGGGTCGCGCCCCGGCCAGTCCCGCGGACCTCCCTGAGTACCTGCTGATGTAGCCGTCGCTGTCGCCGTCGCAGGTCTGGAAGAGGCGCCGCATCCTCTCCTCCTCGCCGGCGCTCGACATGTCACTGCTGCTGCTCCCGCTGCTGGCGCTCCCCGCCGCCGCCGCCATCATGCGCCCGCCCGGCCTTGGGAGGCGGAGGACGCGTGGCCGCAGGAGGAACCCGCTGGCGCGCATGGCGCTGGCCGCTCCCGGCCCCAGCCTCACTGACGACGGAGCATGCCCAGTGGTCGCCTGGGCGCTCCGGCCGAGGGATTCCACCGCTCCGGGTTTTGTTCGGGCTGGGAAGATGGGCGCTCTGCAATCACCGGAGCAGGTACCTCAGGAAAGAGGGAGGAGGGGGAGATGGCTCTTGGAGGTAGGGAGCTGGGGATGGTGGCCGGCGGCGGCGGGGGTGAGTGTCCCCGGCAGGGGGGTGAAAGTCAGTCTTGATGTGTCGGGAGCCAGCGTGAGGAATCCCGCCCGTGACAAGGTCATGTGAAAGGAAGCCTGACAAAACGCAAGGACGTGATCAGGCTTCAGGGGTTCCCCCTGGAATTTCCTGAGCATTTACCCCCCACCCCCCCAAAATAAGAATCTGCCGGCCTTTCTACTCTGCTTTTCCACTCTTCTGATATTCTCTGGAAAAAGTCAAATCAGAGCTTTAGTCTTCTGCATTTAAAAGGGATATTTCAGTTAAACCCCCTCTGATAACTCTCTAGCTTGCCTAACAGGTTCCCCAGACCTCTTACAGCTTATGAATTGCTTACAGCCCCCAACCTCGAGAGGCACAAAGCTTAAAAGCATCTTAAAGATACAGAGCCTTTTCTAAAGAGTTAAAAATCATATTGGTAGAGGGTTTTCACTGTTGACTCAATGATTGCTGCCAGGCCTCCATATTCTTTATCTTTTAGGCACCTGGGAGGATGTTAATCAATGTAAATGGGATATGGAAAAAGATATATAGTAGTTTTGATGTTAGCAAGACTAGACTTTTGAGTTAATTACTTTTCTTTGTTATATATCACTGCACTCCTCTTGTGTCCTTGCTATGTAAGAATGTAACTTTATTTAGTGCTTTCTGAGAGTGGCACCAGACTTTGGGACGATCAACACAAATAAGTCTTCTGGTTGACAAACCCTTATCGGAAAAAGGCTGTAAAATGTTAATTGGCCCTTTTTGGCTATAAGATGATGTAAATCGCCTAAGACTTGTGTATACAATTAGGTATGCAGAGAGAAAAGCCTGGTTTTGATAAGAGTCAGGGCGGCTGACACTGCATAATTTTGTATTACCCATTGAGCTCTATGTACAAGAAAAAAGGTATAAAAGGAGATTCTAGACAATAGGGGCTGGGATCAGTTGCTGGACTGGTTTCCCCCGTGTCTCCTCCTTACTTTAATTTCAGGCTGAATTCCCATCTGGGGCATGGAGGCTCACCAAGTCTACTTACTTGTCCTGGCTTCTAAGATCTGTAAGAGAGAGAGCCTAAGGCGGGACACTCTCTGTTATTCAAACGGATGCCGGTGGCCCAATGTAGATGGTGCAAGTTCCTTGTCTGGAACTTTATTGGCTTTCCACATAAACCAAGTTATTCAGCCTCTTTTCTCCACTTAATTTTCCTACTACACTATTTCTTCCTAATGTAATCTTATATTTCTATATTAATTAATAAATAAATCTTTCCTCGCCAATGCCGTCCACCCTTCAAATCACCCTGGATCCACCGGGGCTGGACCCCGGCATTGATGCAATCTGCCCAGAGTATCGTGGTGGGATTTTTAAGTTCAGTTTTGTTTTCCCCAAGTCAGGTGGTCCAGCCTGGGCCTTTGAGATCGTTATCTTCTTTTTCCAGGCCGGAAGACTCCTTCATTCCCAGCTCAGGTGAGTGAGTGAACACCTAAGTGAGTGAGTGAACCCTCAGAGTGTGCTAGCCAGCCCTGGTCACTGCAACTACATGGGAAACCCTGAGCAATAACTGTCTAACTGAGCCTAGCCAACCCCCAGAGATACTAAAAGGGTTGTTTTAGGGCATAAATTTTGAGGTGGTTTGTCATGCCGCAATAGTGAAAGTGAGAATCGCTCATTTGTATCCAACTCTTTGCCACCCCATGAACTATACAGTCCATGGAATTCTCCAGACCAGAATACAGGAGTGGGTAGCCTTTCCCTTCTCCAGGGGATCTTCCCAACCCAGGGGTTCAACCCAGGTCTCCCACATTGCGGGCAGATTACCAGCAGAGCCACAAGGGAAGCCCAAGAATACTGGAGTGGGTAGCCTATCTCTTCTCCAGGGGGTCTTCCTGACCCAGGAATCGAACCGGCGTTTCCTACATTGCAGTTGGATTCTTTACCAACTGAGCTATCAGGGAAGCCATGCCACAATAGATAATGGAACACATCCATTGGCCTTGAGTCTGTCTGCCAGGTCAGAAGGAAATGTCCATCTTCTTCTCTCCTGTCTCTGTGCCATTCACCACCTGTTCCTACTTTAATTCTTTTTAATTTTGTACATTCCCAGTATTTCATAGCACTTATAATCTTATGATGAATAGTCTTTTCTCATCTGAGAAAAGTCTTGTTAATATATCTAATAATGTTTTCTTAAAAGATGCTGTTAGCAATACAGCTATTCCTGTCTACCTGTCTCTAATGCCCAAGTTTCAATAAATAAATATTTTGAATCCTTATTTTTCCAATTTTTCATAGAATAAAACTTTTATTATTGCCCAACAAGGAACAGTCAGACACGAGTTGTTACCTCCAAGTTCTCCTAGAGAGTTGATAATGGGTGGGGTGGGGGGGGGGATGGGGAAGATAAAGTATTCTTATAAATATGCATGAAGGTTCTGGGTTTCCAGGATCTGAGCAGATCTCTTCCTAACCACACCCCATTGATACAGAAAGTGGAGTGTAAACCTCAACCAGTTATATCTCAAAGCAAAGAATGTTTTTCTCCTGAGAGAACACATGTATGACAGCTCTGGGAGGTTTAAATTTAAATCATCTTGAATTAAATCTGAACACTTAAAAAGTGGATCTTGACAAATTTCCTAAACAACTTGCCTTCATGCTTGAGTAACTCAGAAATTGCTGAACAGATAGGTTCAACTTTCCAGAAAAGAATTTGCTTCTGAGCTAACATGAAGCATATGAAATTTCAGCTGAAAAGGTTACTAGGAGAGGGAGAGATTTGTAAGACATTGAAAATGGAGATGCAATATGAACATAAAGATGATAAATGTAAAGTAGGAGCTTGGAATGAGAGTGATACCCATAACCATAAATCTAACAGTACTGGTTATGTCATAATTTCAAAGGTTTTATGTATTTATCTGCGATGAGTGCATAGCTCAACATTGCTGTTCTTATCCAGTATTTATCCTTCTCAGTTTCCTCTTGTTATAATAATATTTCATATTTATGTAGAATCTATCAAAAGAGGCTGTTTATATTACAAGATATACTGTCTTTCATATCTAATGTTGCCAGTTAAAACAACTAAAAATGAGGCACTGTGCAAACTTGATTATCAGGTACTTGCTCTTCCAAATTCTGTTAATGATCTCTGTTCGTCTCCAAGGAAAACCATTCAATATCACAGTTATCCAAGTCTATGCCCCAACCAGTAATGCTGAAGAAGCTGAAGTTGAACGGTTTTATGAAGACCTACAAGATCTTTTAGAACTAACACCCAAAAAAGATGTCCTTTTCATTATAGGGGACTGGAATGCTAAAGTAGGAAGTCAAGAAACACCTGGAGTAACAGGCAAATTTGGCCTTGGAATGCGGAATGAAGCAGGGCAAAGACTAATAGAGTTTTGCCAAGAAAATGCACTGGTCATAGCAAACACCCTCTTCCAACAACACAAGAGAAGACTCTACACAGTTCGTAGTGATGCTTTCTAAGGCCCACTTGACTTCACATTCCAAGATGTCTGGCTCTAGATGAGTGATCACATCATCATGATTATCTGGGTCGTGAAGATCTTTTTTGTACAGTTCTTCTGTGTATTCTTGCCACCTCTTCTTAATATCTTCTGCTTCTGTTAGGTCCATACCATTTCTGTCCTTTATCGAGCCCATCCTGCTTAGCCAATGTAAACTACAGGGTTTTAATCTGTTGCACCTGTCACTCCAGAGCATTCCCCTCTTCTTTGTTTATTTTGGCTTCCTCTGTTTGCAAGTCTCTTCAGTGTCTAATTTCTGCCCTGACACAAAGGGGTGAAAGTGGTCACTTATTTAGGCTCACTTGTTCAGTTGTGTTGTGGGGAGGAAGGCATACTGCAAAGAAATATCACTGGCATGTGTGGGGTGTGCTTGCAGTGTCTTGACCACACTGGGTTCGTCACACCTCAAGGTGGCATGTGCTTCCTGAGTCTCCACTGTTCAGGTTCCATGTTGCTCTGCAGGGTCACTATCCAAAGCAGGCCCTGCGTTTCATGCACTTCCCAGGTCTAAGTTACTCAAGTTCTCGGATACTCTGCTTGGGCACAGACTCAGTTAGGTGTGCATTTTGTGCCCTTCCCAAGTCCAAGCAACTCAGGAGCCCAGGTGTTTGATGAGAGCAGTGTCCCACATGGGCTGTGCATCTTAATCACCTCCCCGTCCTGGCCACTAGGTTTCCCCCATGTGCTGTGAGAGCATTGTCTCAGGTGTGCTATGTGTCTCCTCTGGGGAGGTGATCTCAGCCTGTGACCCTCCTGTCAGATGTCAACTGTCCAGGATCCCAGGAAGATGTGGTTAGCAACTGGCAGCCTGCTCACAGTTTGGTGGAGGATGCTGGTCTCTGGGGCCTAGTTGGTGCAGCCACCTGCCTTCTGGCTCTGGCTGTTGCATGCCTGCCTCTCTGCCTCTGGTGTGGGGATGAGGCCTGTACACTGCCAGCTAGCTCTCCTTTGGTATTGGCTCAATCCTTTGTTCTGTGACCAGGCCAGGCTTCATGTTAGAGCCTTTCAAGGGAAAGTTCTCTCTCTCTCTCTCCTTTTTTTTCTCTCTCTGGTGATCTCACGGTTTGGGTTACTATCTCATGCTAGGTCCTTCACATTGTCCTCAGGGCACTCAGGCCAGGTCCTTACCCTAAGCACCTATTATGCAACTCATGCCTCCCTGTCCAGCCCCTACTTACTGGTGTTGGACACTAGTGTCTGGGCTACTTCTCTGCTGGCAGTTGTGGTTAGGTGCATATTCTGTAAGGTTTTTTTTTTTTTTTCTCCCAGTTATGTTGCCCTCTGAGATTCCAAAATCCCTCACAGACTCACCTGTGAGAGGGTTTCCAACTGTGTGGAAACTTCTCCTCCTTCAGGACTCTTTCCAGTATGGATCTCCATCCCTAACTCTTTTGACTCTCTTTTTGTCTTTTATATTTTTTCCTAATGGGCTGCCTTTCTGGGTGCCTGGTGTTTTCTGCCAGCGTTCAGAAGTGGTTTTGTAGAAGTTGCTCAGCATTCAAATGGTCTTTTGATGAATTTGTAGGGGAGAAAGTGGTCTCCTTATCCTATTCCTCAGCCATTTTCCCTTTTTTTCTTTTTAAAAATTGTGAAAAGTCAGTCATCTACACAAGCATTTATTATAACTCTAATGAAAAGTAGATTGTCTTTTGACTAGAGTAGCCAGATCTGCCTCTAAACATTCTAAAAACATAGAGCTAAGCAAAGGATCATTTTGGTAGTTAGAGAATGATTCAGGTTTCAAGCCAGAATATTATTTAAAATTTTTTACAAACCTTCCATAATAGTTTAGAATTGACTCATCCAATCTTTGCATGTTCTGTTGAATCTGTCCAGTCTACATTTTTATTGGAAAAAACTCTGAAATAAGTTCACGAAATTTCCAAGGTAATTCTTTGTATTCAGTGAGAGCCTGTGATTCAAAATTCATTAAGGGATGTCTCCATCCTGCTTTCTTTATTCATTCCTTAGCATTGCATTCAGAAACAAACAGCTTCATTAATTGATATAAATCCAAAAACCCAAGTTCATAGATTTGGATGGCCAATTCAAATTCCTTAGCAAATCCCAATGGATCCTGACTTGTGCTGGGAAATTCCCTAGCCAAGGCTTTAAGTTCTGCTTGAGTCCAAGATATGTACCTAAACATTAAGGACCATTCACCTCTTCCTTTAATAGATTTCTCCTTAAAAAGAGCTATAATCAATTATGATTTTTTAATGCTCCTTTACCAGGGAAGAGGGCAGCAGGAGTTGAAATAATAAAAGAGAAAAAGAGATCACGTCTGAGCTAGGCAATTCAGATACAATACAATGTGTGGGAGGCATTCTGTAAAGCAATTATCTTTCAATTAAAAAATTAAAATTGGAAAAAAAGAAGAAGGAGCAGAGGGAGAGACAGATTTGGAGACAGAGTACCTAAAGCCTTTTTGGTTTTAATAGTTTTAAGGGAAGTTTGTAGATACCTATCAAAGTAAATATTCCATTCAGTCTGTTTGATCTTACTGATGGCTTTTTATAACTGTGCATGCAAAAATATAAATTTAAGGATGTCAAAGGAACCACAACTTGGCCATTTTAGATTGAGATTTTCTTTAGTGTAATTTTCCCAATTAAGTAGGTATTTGCAAGTATGTTTTTTATGTACACAACCCTGGCTGGGGTCTAAGTTAGAAGCTTGCTTTCTGATGCCCCTACTTTTTGTGTTTTAGAGACTCTATTTCCCTTTTTAAAGTTGAATTTGTCAGGGATAAAATTTACTATTGAAATTGTGTGGTAGGTCAGTATGAAATGGAGCAGGTCCTTGTCCTGCTACCTGCCTTTTGTCTGTGGAAAACATTAGTCAAAGAATAAGTTTAATAAGATAAGTAAGAAATATGAACACAAAGGAAAACAGTCAAAGAAGACTAAATAATAATAATAATGTAGTCAATAAGCACAGTCAAGGACATTTAGTTCTTTGTCAAGGGCTATAGATAATATTGCGAACCACATCCTGTGAGCTGTCTTATAGATACCAAAACACCAAGTGGAGAAGTTTACTGCATGATGACCAGACTGTACTCAGGACTTGAGCTGCCACAATTCTGAGAATTGACCTCAAAGAAATGGGAACAAGTACATCCTGGAACTGAAGATTAACTGTACCTTCAAGCTGGTTTTAGAAAAGGCAGAGGAAACAGAGATCAAATTGCCAACATCCACTGAACCGTGGAAAAAGCAAGAGAGTTCCAGAAAAACATCTATTTCTGCTTTATTGACTATGCCAAAGCCTTTGACTGTGTGGATCACAAGAAACTGTGGAAAATTCTGAGAGAAATGGGAATACTAAATCACCTGACTTGTCTCTTGAGAAATCTGTATGCAGGTCAGGAAGCAACAGATAGAACTGGACATGGAACAACAGACTGGTTCCAAAGAGGAAAAGGAGTACATCAAGGCTGTATATTTTCACCCTGCTTATTTAACTTATATGCAGAGTACATCATGAGAAATGCTGGGCTGGAAGAAACACAAGCTGGAATCAAGATTGCCGGGAGAAATATCAATCACCTCAGATATGCAGATGACACCACCCTTATGGCAGAAAGTGAAGAGGAACTAAAAAGCCTCTTGATGAAAGTGAAAGTGGAGAGTGAAAAGGTTGGCTTAAAGCTCAACATTCAGAAAACGAAGATCATGGCATCTGGCTGNATGAGAAATGCTGGGCTGGAAGAAGCACAAGCTGGAATCAAGATTGCCCGGAGAAATATCAATCACCTCAGATATGCAGATGACACCACCCTTATGGCAGAAAGTGAAGAGGAACTAAAAAGCCTCTTGATGAAAGTGAAAGAGGAGAGCGAAAAAGTTGGCTTAAAGCTCAACATTCAGAAAATTAAGATCATGGCATCTGGTCCCATCACTTCATGGGAAATAGATGGGGAAACAGTGGAAACAGTTTCAGACTTTATTTTTTTGGGCTCCAAAATCACTGCAGATGGTGACTGCAGCCATGAAATTAAAAGATGCTTACTCCTTGGAAGGAAAGTTATGACCAACCTAGATAGCATATTGAAAAGCAGGACGTTACTTTGCCAACAAAGGTCCGTCTAGTCAAGGCTATGTGTTTTCCAGTAGTCATGTATGGATGTGAGAGATGGACTGTGAAGAAAGCTGAGCAGCGAAGAATTGATGCTGTTGATCTGTGGTGTTGGAGAAGACTCTTGAGAGTCCCTTGGACTGCAAGGAAATCCAACCAGTCCATTCTAAAGGAGATCAGCCTTGGGTGTTCTTTGGAAGGACTGATGCTAAAGCTTAAACTCCAGTACTTTGGCCACCTCATGTGAAGAGTTGACTCATTGGAAAAGACTGTGATGCTGGGAGGGATTGAGGGCAGGAGGAGAAGGGGACAACAGAGGATGAGATAGCTGGATGGCATCACTGACTTGATGGACGTGAATTTGAGTGAACTCTGGGAGTTGGTGATGGACAGGGAGGCCTGGCGTGCTGCAATTCCTGGGGTCGCAGAGTCGGACACGACTGAATGATTGAACTGAAACTGAACTGAATCATATATAAATACTTTAATGCTACCTAGTAGGGGAAAGTATTTTTCATTCTTACTTAGCAGGAAGGGAATGGTAAATGAGGGGGAGTTAAAGCCAAAAAATTTAAGTAATGTGACCAAGTAAAGGTGCTGGAATTGAACTCATATCTTCCTGTCAAGCTCATGTTCTTCATATTTACTTCACATTGTCTTACTATCAGGGCCAGGGAAATTCATGTTAGGCATTATACTTTCTGAATGACACTGACAGTGATAAAATTTATCTTTAAATATTTGTTGTTCATATATTTACCATCATATGGGATGTTAACATGAGCTGTTGCCATCTGTCCCAGGTTGGTTTTCTGGGGAGCAGACTCCAAGACAGAGTTCCACATGCAGAATGCTTACTTGGAAAAGCCCTTGGTGCCCCAACATGTGTGGAAAGGAGACAGTGTAGAAAGAGGGAGAAGTCCTGTTATGCTGCAGCCCCAGAGCACCGTGTCTGACCTCACAGAGGTCACAGAAAGCTCTGGCGCTAAGACAGCCTGTGTTGCTTCCATATTGTACTTGTCTTAGTCTCTCAGTTGTGTCCAACTCTTTGTGACCCATGGACTGTAGCCTGCCAGGCTACTCTGTCCATGGGATTCTCCAGGCAAGAATACTGGAGTGGGTTGCCATGCCCTTACCAGGGGGTCTTCCCAACCCAGGGATCAAACTCAGGTCTGCCACATTGCAGCTGGATTCTTTACCATCTGAGCCACTAGGGAAGCTCAAGATTACTGGAATGTGTAGCCTGTCCTTCTCCAGGGTATCTTCCTAACCTGAAATTGAACAGCGGTCTCCTACATTGCAGGTGGATTCTTTACCAGCTGAGCTACCATGGAAACCCTACTTCCCTATTACTGTTGTAACAAATTATCATAAACTTATTTCTTAAGCAGCACTAATTTACTATCTTACAGTTATGAGGGTCAGAAATTTGAAATAAGTCTCACTGAGCTAAAACAAAAGCATTAGCAGGGCCACATTCCTTCTGCAGGCTCTAGCAAAGAGTCCATTTGCTTACCTTTTCTAGCTTATTCTCTTTCTCCATAGCCAAGAGCTCCTCTTATTATGTCCATCATTCATTCTGTCTTTCAAGCCAGAAATCCCAAGTCCTTGCCTCCCTCTGGCCCTCACTTCCCACCACATCCTGCTGAATCTGCCTCCTTAATACCTCCTTGAATTAATCTTTTTCCTCCATCCCCATTACCACAGCTTTTATAGAGACTCATTTATGTCTTTTAAATAACCTCTCCTTCCAACCCAACCTCCCAAGCCCTCATTATAAAATGAAAATATAATCAGGTCCCTCTTGGCTTAAATTCTATCTCATTGGATCATTCTTGCCCTTAGGATAAAATCCACCCTCCCAGCAGAAACTTCTAGGCCTTCCACGATCTGACCCCTTTTCTCTCCTATTGCTTTTTCCCTTGCCCCCATGCTCTAGTGAAAGTCATATTAACTTTTCTTTTTCTTACATAAAGTATCCTCCCTTGTGTTTATATACCATTGCAAGAGTCTCATACTTTCAGACTAGAAATGAATGAAGGAGGTGGGTAGCTCATATCTGGACTCTAGCAAATTGGAAGGAACAAGATAGCCAGAGGCACCATGGGTAGTGGCAGTTACTAAGAGGAGAAGAAAGGAGGCTAAGGCCTAGAGGTCCTTGATTATAAGAAAATAAGAGTGGAGTTTAGAAGTGGGAGCACTTCTGTCTTAGCTCAGTTGGTAAAAAAAAAAAATCTTCCTGCAATGAAGGAGACTGGGTTCGATTCCTGGTTCTGGAAGATCCCCTGGAGAAGGAAATGGCAATCCACTCCAGTATTCTTGCCTGGAGAATCCCACAGACAGAGGAACCTGGTGGGCTCTAGTCCATGTGGTCACAAGAGTTGGACATAACTAAGGGACTAAACCACCACCACCACTTGAAGAAGAGGAAAAGCAAGGGAAAAATGTTTGGAGGAGAAAGAGGAAATGTCACAACTGACTGAAATAAGGAAATCATGAATCCCCTTGATCCCCACAGCTTTCCAGTTGGCATTAGGCAATGACATTTTTTTTCTATCTCATCAGGCCCTTTCCAGGAAGATCCCCTGGAGAAGGAAATGGCAATCCACTCCAGTATTCTTGCCTGGAGAATCCCACAGACAGAGGAACCTGGTGGGCTCTAGTCCATGTGGTCACAAGAGTTGGACATAACTAAGGGACTAAACCACCACCACCACTTGAAGAAGAGGAAAAGCAAGGGAAAAATGTTTGGAGGAGAAAGAGGAAATGTCACAACTGACTGAAATAAGGAAATCATGAATCCCCTTGATCCCCACAGCTTTCCAGTTGGCATTAGGCAATGACATTTTTTTTCTATCTCATCAGGCCCTTTCCTTTCTAGTTAGTAATGGAATTAATAATGGCTAGTATTTACTGAGAACTTAATATGCACCAATCATTTTCCTTAAGTGCTTTAATTAATATTTAATTCTCACATCAATGTTCAGAAGCATGTTGTTTTATTCCCATTTGACAGACGATGACACTGATGTACATATGTCATATGGCATAGTGGCACAGCTAGGGAAAGGGATGATTTATTCATATATATGCCGAGAATCATGTTTAGACAAAACTGACATATCTTAACATGCCCATCTCTTTCATCTGTGGGTGAAAACTAAAACAAAGCTAGTGGAGGTGATGGAATTCCAGTTGAGTTGTTTCAAATCCTGAAAGATGATGCTGTAAAAGTGCTTCACTCAATATGCCAGCAAATTTGGAAAACTCAGCAGGACTGGAACAGGTCAGTTTTCATTCCAATCTCAAAGAAAGGCAATGCTAAAGAATGCTCAAACTACCACACAATTGCACTCATCTCACAAAAACGAAGATCATGGCATCTGGTCCCATCACTTCATGGGAAATAGATGGGGAAACAGTGGAAACAGTGTCAGACTTTATTTTTTTGGGCTCCAAAATCACTGCAGATGGTGATTGCAGTCATGAAATTAAATGACGCTTACTCCTTGAAAGGAAAGTTATGACCAACCTAGATAGCATATTAGAAAGCAGACATTACTTTGCTGACTAAGGTCCGTCTAGTCAAGGCTATGGTTTTTCCAGTGGACATGTATGGATGTGAGAGTTGGACGGTGAAGAAAACTGAGTGCTGAAGAATTGATGTTTTTGAACTGTGGTGTTGGAGAAGACTCTTGAGAGTCCCTTGGACTGCAAGGAGATCCAACCAGTCCATTTTAAAGGAGATCAGTCCTGGGTATTCATTGGAAGGACTGATGCTAAAGCTGAAACTCCAGTACTTTGACCACCTCATGCAAAGAGTTGACTCATTGGAAAAGACTCTGATGCTGGGAGGGATTGAGGGCAGGAGGAGAAGGGGACAGCAGAGGATGAGATGGCTGGATGGCATCACCAACTCGATGGACATGAGTTTGAGTGAACTCCGGGAGTTGCTGATGGACAGGGAGGCCTGGCATGCCGCAGTTTATGGGGTTGCAAAGAGTCAGCCACGACTGAGCGACTGAACTAACTGACTGAAGGACTTTGTTTACAGGGTAGATTTTTTTTATTTTATTGAAGACAATTATTTTATGATTGATACTAAATGTATAAAATTTTATCTTATTTATTTAATGATTACCATGTGCATGCAATGAACTTTCTCCTTGAGAAAAACTGGAGTGTGATGAATATCTTTGTTAGATATTCTTTTCTCCTTTACAATAGAAACATGGAATCAGAAATGGTTAATAATGGTAGTTTGAGGTTTCTTAACTGAGCTGAATTTAATGCAAGGTTAATTCAGTCAGTTGATTCACTGGCCTTGTAGAGGCATGACCTTTTTCATGAGAGAACTAGAGATACAATTTATTAATGACATCATTCCAAATCTCTAGGTGTATAAATAAAAATTTTAAACATGAAGAATTCTCAAAGTTATGAGAAACCATGAACCAGACTTGGTAGAATGTAGTAGTGCCAATGCTTTATTGGTATCAGAGCCCAATGTCACATCAAATAAGATGCTATCTGCCTAAAAACACAGAGGAGGTTTTTAGCATCTAAATATGTCTCCTTTCTTCCCTAATACTAAAGTTATTTAGGAGGATATATTTTAAAAACAAATATAAATGACAGCCTCTAACAATCAGAGTCTCAGAATTAAAAGTGCTGAAAAAACATCTTACATATTCTTTCCTGGAGAGTCCATCTTTGCAGATGTATTTCTCATACAACTGGTTTTCAATCTAGTGTATATCTTCCATCAATCTCCATGTGAACAAATCAGATAATTGTATTAAAAAATGCACTCTAATTGAGATAAATGAGGCAGTGGGAGAGTGGAAAGATGTAAGGAAGAGATATTTGAAAACAGTGGCCCATATTTTAAGAAATATGGTTTATTTTGAAAGATCTCATTCTGTCTGTGCTTGGAAAAAATCCTTATATTCTAGCCAGAGCAAAATTAACTTGGATGTACTTTATTATCAAACTTGTATGTGATGTTATTTCCTTGTCATTGACTTTCTGAGACTTGACAACTGATAATATTTAGAAACATGTTAGTTCTTTCATGTGAGTAGGAACTATATATTAGCCTGCTGGTGCTGTGTACAAAATACCACTCTTGTGTCCAACAGGAACTGCTGGTCAACAATTGCCTAAATTAAGTGTCAGGGGTATAAAATGTCCTTGTCTTATGTAAAAACAAGAACCATATAATACTTTATATATTTTTTTGTGTGAGCCTATTGAAATCCAAGGTAATAGGCTGTGTCTGGCGGACAACACAGTAAGAAAATCATGTTGCTATGGCATCTTTAGGTATCTGGGTGACTCAGTGGGGTTACTGCTCAGAGCTAATGAGAAACTGTCTGGTGGATTTCATCAAAATAGACACTCAGTTCAGTTCAGTTCAGTCGCTCAGTCATTGGCTGACTCTTTGTGACCCCATGAATCGCAGCACACCAGGCCTCCCTGTCCATCACCAACTCCCAGAGTTCACTCAGACTCACGTCCATCGAGTCAGTGATGCCATCCAGCCATCTCATCCTCGGTCGTCCCCTTCTTCTGCCCCCAATCCCTCCCAGCATCAAAGTCTTTTCCAATGAGTCAACTCTTCACATGAGACACTAGTTCTGGGTAATTCAGACCAAAGAAATGATGTTTCTTCTTACTGGAGAATCTTGAAGAGGGAATTTGAGATCAACGTGAACCATGTCTTCAGTGCTTCCCTTTACTGGGTGAAGGCAAAGTCTTGCCCTATATAGAGTCACTCATGGGACCATGTGAGGGGCAGTGTTTTAAAGGGCAACTGGGAGCCATTTGGATACTTAAATCCCTTTTCTAAAAGTAACCATCACAGCACCCATGAAGGTTCTTTATGGTGTTACCATTCATGAGCATTACTAACAGAAAAAGTGGAGAATTTACTGCCAAACCTGCAAATTTGGCAAAAAAATCATCCAATCTTTGAACTGGGCCCAAATTGAGTGGTAGAGTGTCTTATTAGAATTCTGGTCACTCAATCTAAGGACACAAGGAAACTATTCAGATTAACAAAACAAACAAACAAAACAAAACAAAAAAACCCAAGTCATATGTGGTGAGTAGCTGAGGGAAAAGTAAATGCATTTATTGATGCAATTAGCTACTTTGATGGAAAGGTCAATCAGTGAAAAAACTTGGAATAGGCTGCATGAGTTTTGGTAAGAGTTTAGCAAATATTTACTTCCAACCATGTGATCATTACTGTATTAATTGATGGAATAAGATATTGTCCCTGCTTCAAATATATCAAGTAGATAAATCAATACTTATAGTTCAGTATTCTGGAGATGGGTTCATGGACAAGAATCAGAATTTCCATAGCCTTTGAAGTAAAAAATTAGGGATGGGGGAAGAAAGAGAATCAGGAGATGTGTCATATATTTAGTGATTAAAAAAGTGGAACTTAAAAATAAATCACCAGAAATTCCCTGGTGGTTCAGTGGTTAGGATTCTGTACTTTTACTACCGAGGTCCCAGGTTCAATTCCTGGTCAAGGAACTAATCCTACAAGCCATGTGGTGTTGACAAAAATTAAAAAAAAAAAAAAAAAAGTAATCAAGATGGCCTTAAGGTTCCCCTGAGTTTGACTGAACTTCACAAAGACTTGCTTCTGACTCTAGGCACTGATCTCCGTTTTCTTAGTGCAATTACTTTAGAACACTTGTAGTTGTCCATTTTTTCCTGCCCCTTGAAATATAAACCTTCATAAAAGCTCCTTGCCAGTTTTACATCCCAAGACTGTTTCTCAAGGATCCTGGAACTATTCCTTTGAGTTGTAATCATCAAGGAATATGGTACCCCCATGCCCAATCTCTGTGGGAGGGAGGAACCTAAGTTCTATGGCACCAATTGACAAATACATGGCCTAATCATAGAAAAAACTTGACAAACTCAGGAATAGCTCAATGCACTGGACATATCCCATTGATCAACCTCCTTCTAAAGTCCCCCAGCACTCTTCCACTTGTTCATCTTGCTCTTAAAAACACTTCTGCCCTTTGTTTAGTTAAGTTGAGTTCAGACTTGGTTCTGGATCCTCTCCTCTCTTGCAGTAGCTTTTTTTTTTTTTTTTTAACCATTTAATAATCTGCACCTTTATTTTGTTTAATGGAAAAAATAGAATTCCATTACATAAATATGGCTTATTTTCAGTTGTAAAAACTCATGAATGGGTTATATGGGAATACCTTTCATGAACATAAGGCAAATTTTTCTGCTTTCCTCTGACATGCCTGAATTAGAGCTGTAGAAAACCATGCCTTTAAGTTAAAAACACATTTTAAAAAGGATAATTCCTTGGAGAATGGGTGTGAGATGGCAGGTACCCTCCAGGGTGGCATTAGTTTAGGTAGCACTGACCATGTAACAGATTAACCACCAATGTTTAGTGGTATAACACAGGTTTATTTCTTACTCATCTAACTTCCACATGTGGATGCTTCTAGCCTCAGGGACCTGGGGACCCAATCTCATCCTCTTTCAGCATATGATTCTCAAAGTTCATCTGGAAATCAAGAAGATAACAAAAAAGATTATGTAAGGCAATCAAATCTAATCTTTAAAAAAATGGATTATCACTTCTTTTGTTCCCTCAACCATTAAGTAATAAACTAACAGGTGAACATTAACCATTAGGCTCTAAATTTAAAGATTTTAGTTGAAATGAAAAGCTACTAATGGATATTAATGGCAGTATAGTTTATGGGCTGACATAATTGTTCATGTAATTGTCTTTTTTTCGTTTATTTTTAAATTTTATTTATTTTTAATTAATTTATTAATTGTTCATGTAATTGTCTTTTTTTCTTTTATTTTTAAATTTTATTTATTTTTAATTAATTTATTTTTATTTTACTTTACAATACTGTATTGATTTTACCATACATTGACATGAATCCACCACGAGTGTACATGAGTTCCCAATCCTGAACCCCCCTCCTACCTCTCTCCTCATATCATCTCTCTGGGTCATCCCAGTGCACCAGCCCCAAGCATCCTGTATCAAACCTAGACTGGCAATTCAATTCCAGAAAAATAAACAACCCAGTCAAAAAATGGGCCAAAGAACTAAATAAACATTTCTCCAAAGAAGACATACAGATGGCTAACAAACACATGAAAAGATGCTCAACATCACTCATTATCAGAGAAATGCAAATCAAGACCACAATGAGATATACCATTTCACGCCAGTCAGAATGGCTGCGATCCAAAAGTCTACAAGCAACAAATGCTGGAGAGGGTGTGGAGAAAAGGGAACCCTCTACATTGTTGGTAGGAATGCAAACTAGTACAGCCACTATGGAGAACAGTGTGGCGATTCCTTAAAAAACTGGAAATTGAACTGCCTTATGACCCAGCAATCCCACTGCTGGGCATATACACTGAGGAAACCAGAATTGAAAGAGACACGTGTACCCCAATGTTCATCACAGCACTGTTGCTAATAGCCAGGACATGGAAGCAACCTAGATGTCCATCAGCAGATGAATGGATAAGAAAGATGTGGTACATATACACAATGGAGTATTACTCAGGCATTAAAAAGAATACATTTGAATCCATTCTAATGAGGTGGATGAAACTGGAACCGATTATACAGAGTGAAGTAAGCCAGAAAGAAAAACACCAATACAGTATACTGACACATATATATGGAATTTAGAAAGATGGCAATGATGACCCTGTATGTGAGACAGCAAAAGAGACGCAGATGTATAGAACAGACTTTTGGACTCTGTGGGAGAGGGAGAGGGTGGGATGATTTGGGAGAATGGCATTGAAACATGTATACTATCATGTAAGAAATGAATCGCCAGTCTAGGTTCGATATAGGATACAGGGTACAGTAGCTCTGAATTAGATCTTCTTTACCTGTTTAACTTTGGTGCAATTTTGCTTTGACAATAGAAGATCAATAAGGAGACAAGAAAGGAGGATCTCTCCAAGCACAGAGCAAAGCACTGATCAAGGCATGGAAGCATTATATTCTGCTATGTATTGGGGGAGATCTACCCATATTTGCTATGTATGTGATGCTACAGTCCTCTCTGCCCACACTCTGCCTATTGTGCACTTATATATGAGAATTTTCCACCTTCATCCTGGTGGCTCAGATGGTAAAATATCTGCCTGCAATGTGGGAAAACTGGGTTCGGTCCCTGGGTCCAAAAGATCCCTTGGAGAAGGGAATGGCTGCCCACTCCAGTATTTTTGCCTGGAGAATTCCATGGACAAAGGACCCAGATGGGCTACAGTCCATAGGGTTGCAAAGAGTTGGATACAACTGAGAGACTAACAAACACGCACCATCAATAGGGCTAGGACACAGGTGCACTTGTGAGAATCCCACCCATTATCTTTGACTCTCTCCCTCCCAGCCTGGAGGAATCTTATCCAAGACTTACATCTTCAGTCCTCTCTTATTACTATTTCCCTCTGCTCTCTTCCTCTATATACACTCCTAGGTTAGTAGCTTTGAATACAAACCACTCTTCTTTCTTCCTATCCTGGAGCAAGAAAGTAGTCTGTCTAACTGTCTGAGTTGAATTGGCGCCCAGAACTCCTAACTGTCTGTTTAGGGCTTGCCCTTTCTACTGCACCCTGAGCTGCACAGCTCCCATAGACAACTTGCTAGATCATTCTAGGTTTCAGATTCCTTATCTGAAAAATAGGGTGAAATTTAGCTGAGTAACTACTTTGTTGTTGTTGTTGTTTAGTCCATAAGTTGTGTCCGACTCTTGCAATCCCATCCACTGTAACCCACCAGGCTCTTCTGTCCCTGGGATTTACCAGGCAAGAATACTGGAGTGGGTTGCCATTCCCTTCTTCAGGGGACCTTCCTGACCCAGGGATCGAACCTGGGTCTTCTGCATTGGCAGACAAATTCTTTACCACCGAGACAACTACTTTACAGAGCTATTATGAAGAGAAATGAAGTGCATAAGCACTCTAGTGCAGTCTGACAGTTTGTGTTCTATAAACACTAGGTCTCTAGCTAGTTCTCTTTCCTTCTTTCTCTATTTTTGCATTTATCACACTGCATATCATTTATCTACCTCAGTTCATTGCAAGCTCCTTTGCTGCAAGTTCCTTCAGGTATTTATTTGGTTTCACCCAGCATGGTTGCCCAATAAATGTTTGTTAAATAAATGAAATAACAAAGTATTTTAAACAAGGTGTAAAAACAACTACAGGTTTTGTGGGAATCAAAACTGTTTAAGGTAACCCACTGAGGGAGGAAGTAATAGGAAGTTTTTGTTCAATGTGCACATATTTCTATTTGGGAAAATGAAAAACTTCTGGAAATGGGCAGCAGTGATAGCTGCACAATTTGTGAATATGCTTAATGCTACACAACTGTGTACTAAAAATGGTAAATTTTATGTTTTATACATTTTAGTTTCCATCGATAGTTTCAAGTCTCTCCCTTGATAGAAATCCTTGTTTTTGTTTAGTTGCTAAGTTGTGTCCAACTTTTTGTGACCCTTTTGGACTGTAGGTTCCCCTATTCATGGAATTTCCAAGGAAAGAATACTGGAGTGCATTGCCATTTCTTTCTCCAGGGCATCTTCTTGGCCCAGGGATCGAACGTGCATTTCCTGCATTGCAGGTGGTTTCTTTATCACTGAGCCATCAGGGAAGCCCTTTATATGTTTTTATCTAGTGCGTGCAAGCGAAATCACTTGAGTCCTGTCCAACTCTTTGTGACCCTATGGACTATAGCCAGCCAGGCTCCTCTGTTCATGGATTCTTTAGGCAAGAATACTGGAGTGGGTTTCCATGTCCTCCCCCAGGGGATCTTCCCAGGATCAAACCCCCATCTCTTATGTCTCCTGAGTTGGCAGGTCGGTTCTTTACCACTAGTGCCACCATGGTTCAGTTCAGTTCAGTTCAGTTCATTTTAGTTGCTCAGTCGTGTCCGACTCTTTGAGACCCCATGAATCGCAGCACGCCAGGCCTCCCTGTCCATCACCAACTCCCGGAGTTCACTCAGACTCACGTCCATTGAGTCAATGATGCCATTCAGCCATCTCATCCTCTGTCGTCCCCTTCTCCTCCTGTCTCCAATCCCTTCCAGCATCAGAGTCTTTTCCAGTGAGTCAACTCTTCGCATGAGGTGGCCAAAGTATTGATGTTGATGTTGAGTTTCAGCTTCAACTTCAGTCTTTCCAATGAACACCCAGGATCTCCTTTAGGAAGGACTGGTTGGAGCTTCTTGAAGTCCAAGGGACTCTCAAGAGCCTTCTCCAACACCAGAGTTCAAAAACATCAATTCTTCGGCACTCAGCTTTCTTCACCGTCCAACTCTCATATCCATACATGACCGCTGGAAAAACCATAGCATTGACTAGACAGACCTTTGTTGGCACAGTAATGTCTCTGCTTTTGAATATGCTATCCAGGTTGGTCATAACTTTCCTTCCAAGAAGTAAGCGTCCTTTAATTTCATAGCCGCAATCACCATCTGCAGTGATTTTGGAGCCCCCCAAAATAAAGTCTGATACTGTTTCCACTCTTTCCCCATCTATTTCCCATGAAGTGATGGGACCTGATGCCATGATCTTCGTTTTCTGAATGTTGAGCTTTAAGCCAACTTTTTCATTCTCCTCCTTCACTTTTATCAAAAGGATTTTTAGTTCCTCTTCACTTTCTGCCATAAGGGTGGTGTCACCTGTATATCTGAAGTTATTGATCTTCTGGCAATCTTGATTCCAGCTTGTGCTTCTTCCAGCCCAGTGTTTCTCATGATGTACTCTGCACATAAGTTAAATAAGCAAGGTGACAATATACAGCCTTGACATACTCCTTTTCCTATTTGGAACCAGTCTGTTGTTCCATGTCCAGTTCTAACTGTTGCTTCCTGATCTGCATACAGGTTTCTCAAGAGACAGGTCAGATGGTCTGGCATTCCTATCTATTTCATAATTTTCCACAGTTTATTGTGATCCACACAGTCAAAGGCTCTGGCATAGCCAATAAAGCAGAAATAGATGTTTTTCTGGAACTCTCTTGCTTTTTCCATGATCCAGCGGATGTTGACAATTTGATCTCTGGTTCCTCTGCCTTTCTAAAACCAGCTTGAACATCTGGAATTTCACGGTTTACGTATTGCTGNGCTCTGGCATAGCCAATAAAGCAGAAATAGATGTTTTTCTGGAACTCTCTTGCTTTTTCCATGATCCAGCGGATGTTGACAATTTGATCTCTGGTTCCTCTGCCTTTCTAAAACCAGCTTGAACATCTGGAATTTCACGGTTTACGTATTGCTGAAGCCTGTCTTGGAGAATTTTGAGCATTATTTTACTAGCGTGTGAGATGAGTGCAATTGTGCGGTAGTCTGAGCATTCTTTAGCATTGCCTTTCTTTGAGATTGGAATGAAAACTGACCCGTTCTAGTCCTGTGGCCGCTGCTGTTTTCCAAATTTGCTGGCATACTGAGTGCAGCACTTTGACAGTATCATCTTTCAGGATTTGAAACAGCTCAACTGGAATTCCATCACCTCCACTAGCTTTGTTCATAGTAATGCTTTCTAAGGTTCCTTTATAGTCCAACTCTCACATCCATACATGACCACTGGAAAAACCAAAGCTTTGACTAGACTGACTTTTGTTGGCAAAGTAAAGTCTCTGCTTTTTATTATGCTGGCTAGGTGATACATAAATGCTAAAAGTATATTCAAATCACAAAACAATAACAACAGCAACAAGCAGTGAACAAAGTATATATAAGAGAACTAGAACACAAACAGTAAGGCAGTAGATTTAAATTTAGTCACATTTATAAAACCACTATTAAAATGTATAGCAATCCAATCAATGTACAGCATAGTGTTGTTGTTCAGTGACTAAGTTGTTTCTGACTCTGCTATCCCATGAAGTGCAGCACGACAGGCCTCCCTGTCCTTCACTATCTCCTGGAGTTTGTTCAAACTCATGTCCTTTGAGTCAGTGATGCCATCTCATCCTCTGTCATCCCCTTCTCCTTTTGCTCTCAGTGTTTCCTCGCATCAGGGTCTTTTCCAGTTAGCTGGCTCTTTGTGTGAGGTGACCAAAGTATTGGAGTTTCAGCTTCAGCATCAGTCCTTCCAGTGAGTATTCAGGGTTGATTTCCTATAGGATTAACCAAATGAGCTCCTTGTTTTCCAAGGGACCCTCAAGAGTCTTCTCCAACAGCACTGTTGAAAAGCATCAATTCTTCAGCACTCAGTTTTCTTTATATTCTAACTCTCATAGCCATAGCTTTAACTCTGTGTAGCTCTGTTAGCAAAGTGATGTCTCTGATTTTTAATATGCTATCTAGGTTTGTCATAGGTTTTCTTCCAAGGAACAAATGCCTTTTACTTTCATAGCTGCTCACCATTCACATTCATTTTGGTGCCCAAGAAAATAATATAGAGCATAGTGACTATAGTTAAATAATTTTGTATATTTGAAAGTTTCTAAGAGAAATTTTTAAAAAATTTCATCACAAGAAAAAAAGCGATGTGCATTGGGGTACATGTACCTCTTCAAATGTTCATCACAGCACTGTTTATAACAGCCAGGACATGGAAGCAACCTAGATATCCATCAGCAGATGAATGGATAAGAAAGATGTGGTACGTATACACAATGGAGTATTACTCAGACATTAAAAAGAATACATTTGAATCAGTTCTAATGAGGTGGATGAAGTTCAGTTCAGTTCAGTCGCTCAGTCGTGTCCGACTCTTTGTGACCCCATGAATCGCAGCATGCCAGGCCTCCCTGTTCATCACCATCTCCCGGAGTTCACTCAGACTCATGTCCATCGAGTCTGTGATGCCATCCAGCCATCTCATCCTCGGTCATCCCCTTCTCCTCCTGCCCCCAATCCCTCCCAGCATCAGAGTCTTTTCCAATGAGTCAACTCTTCGCATCAGGTGGCCAAAGTACTGGAGTTTCAGCTTTAGCATCATTCCTTCCAAAGAAATCCCAGGGCTGATCTCCTTCAGAATGGACTGGTTGGATCTCCTTGCAGTCCAAAGGACTCTCAAGAGTCTTCACCAACACCACAGTTCAAAAGCATCAATTCTTCGGCACTCAGCCTTCTTCACAGTCCAACACTCACATCCATACATGACCACAGGAAAAACCATAGCCTTGATGACTCTTTTGTTGACCATGATGGCTACTCCATTTCTTCTGAGGGATTCCTGCCCACAGTAGTAGATATAATAGTCATCTGAGTTAAATTCACCCATTCCAGTCCATTTTAGTTCACTGATTCCTAGAATGTCGACGTTCACCCTTGTCATCTCTTGTTTGACCACTTCCAATTTGCCTTGATTCATGGACCTGACATTCCAGGTTCCTATGCAGTATTGCTCTTTACAGCATCGGATCTTGCTTCTATCACCGGTCACATGCACAACTGGGTATTGTTTTTGCTTTGGCTCCATCCCTTCATTCTTTCTGGAGTTATTTCTCCACTGATCTCCAGTAGCATATTGGGCACCTACTGACCTGGGGAGTTCCTCTTTTGGTATCCTATCATTTTGCCTGTTCATACTGTTCATGGGGTTCTCAAGGCAAGAATACTGAAGTGACTTGCCATTCCCTTCTCCAGTGGACCACGTTCTGTCAGCCCTCTCCACCATGACCCGCCCGTCTTGGGTTGCCCTGCAGGCATGGCTTGGTTTCATTCAGTTAGACAAGGCTGTGGTCCTAGTGTGATTAGATTGACTAGTTTTGTGTGAGTATGGTTTCAGTATGTCTGCCCTCTGATGCCCTCTTGTAACACCTACCATCTTACTTGGGTTTCTCTTACCTTGGGTGTTGGGTATTTCTTCACGGCTGCTTCAGCAAAGCACAGCCACTGTTCCTTACCTTGGACGAGGGCTATCTCCTTACTGCTGCCATTCCTGACCTTCAACAGGCCCTCCTGTGCCTGCGCAGGCACTGATCCTTGGGTTGCTCCTCCCGGCCGCCAGCCCTGGCCTTGGGCGTGGGTGGCTCCTCCCAGCTGCCGCCCCTGGCCTTGGGCTCAGGGTGGCTCCTCAGGGTCACCGCCCCTGGCCTCGGGCGCGAAGTGGCTCCTCCCAGCTGCCGCCCCTGGCCTCAGGCTTGTGGTGGCTCCCTGGGGTCACCACCCCCGGCCTCAAGCTTGAGGGGGCCTCTCCCGACTGCCCCCGACCTCGGACGTGGGGTGTCTCCTTCCGGGCCGCCACTGACCTCGGGTGTGGGGTGTCTCCTCCTGGCCGCCACCAGCCCCGGATGCGAGGTAGTTCCACCCAGCTGCCGCCCCAACCTCGGACACCAGGTGTCCTCTCCTAGCCACCACTGAACTCGGACGCGGGGTAGCTCCTCTCGGCTGCAGCCCCGACCTCAACACAGGGTAGCTCCTCTTGGCCGTTCCTGCGCCGTCGCAGCCTGGCACTCTAGGCTGCTGCCTCTGACCTCGGACGTGGGGCAGCTCCTCCCGGCTGCACGTAGTGCGCCGGCCCGGCTCTCGCAGCGGACCGCGCGTAGTGCGCTGGCCTGGTGGATGAAAATGGAGCCAATTATACAGAGTGAAGTAAGCCAGAAAGAAAAACACCAATACAGTATACTAACACATATATATGGAATTTAGAAAGATGGTAACATAACCCTGTATGCAAGACAGCAAAAGAGACACAGATGTATAGAACGGACTTTTGGACTCTGAGGGAGAGGGAGAGGGTGGGATGATTTGGGAGAATGGCATTGAAACATGTATAATATCATATAAGAAATGAATCTCCAGTCTAGGTTTGATACAGGATACAGGATGCTTGGGGCTGGTGCACTGGGATGATCCAGAGGGATGGTGTGGGGAGAGAGCTGGGAGCGGGGTTCAGGATGGGGAAACACGTGTACACCCGTGGTGGATTCATGTTGATGTATGGCAAAACCGATACAATATTATAAAGTAATTAGCCTCCAATTAAAATAAATAAATTTAAATTAAAAAAAGAGAAAAGCATATAACTGTGGGCAGTTATGGATATTACTAGACATTGTGATGATCATTTAAAATATATTTATGTTGTAGAGCAGAAGTTAATATAATGCTATGTCAAGTGTATCTCAATTAATCACTTTGAATTTTAAAGGTCGTGCTTTATGTTATGTTGTTGGAGAAGGAAATGGCAATCCACTCCAGCACTCTTGCCTGGAAAATCCCATGGACAGAGGAGCCTGATAGGCTACAGTCCATGGGGTCGCAAAGAGTTGGACAAGACTGAGTGACTTCACTTCACTTATGTTATGTAAATTATGCCTCAATGCTATTGCTAATGTAAGCATCAAAGCCTAATGAAAATAAAAATGACATTGTGTTGTTAGGCTCAAATATATCTATAAAACAAATTAATATGCATAGATATATACCATAAATACTTATTCCCTTATGTGCCATGCTAAGTCTTCTGTCTAAAGGTATACATGTTGCAGCATGTTATAACACCTATTTTTTTTTTTTTTTTAGTGACCAGAAATGAGGACTGTGGCAGAGTCTGGCTTTATGCTCTTCAAATACATCTGTTTTATTAACATATAGTGAACATCATTCCCTAACCTTCTCAGAGCTACATTGGACCAGGTGATTAGTTTCTACAATGACATATGGGTAGAAGTGATGTGTTTATTATGTATAGAGGCTCTGAATAGTGTATTTGTTTCCTTATGTTCTGTCTGTTTGGCATCTCAGGTTTCTACATGCTGAAGATCCAGTAGGAAACTTCAAAGAAGAAGTAGGAACAGTGGGACCCCTAGATGAAAACAACTAAGGTTTTTTTTCATTACTGACTGCAAACGTGTGCTGTAATATGATAGTAAAATGTTTCTTTATTTTGTTACACTGATACATTTGAAATATTGTCTCAGAGTGTAGATTTGTTTTCAGGTGATGATGATATTGAATTGAACAGAGAAATATTCAATTCGATATCCTAATGATGGAATTAGGGATTAGATCAGTTCACTCACATGGGTGATGGACATTCAATTTGTTCCATCTTGTAAGTAAAACTTAGTTGAAACAAATAATGAATGCAATTCTCATTTGTAAATAAACATGACACTAAATGACATGGATACCACATCAATCCTAAAATAGATTACAGAGGTCCAATTTATGAGGAACATGCTGTAATAAAGAGAAACAAATTTAACATACAAAAAAAGAAATGAAAGTTTAGAAACACTGATAGTGTTTCAGATTGGCAAAGAATCTCTAAACAGAAAGGAAAATAATGTGCTTATAAGAGGAAGTTGATATTGGCCTTGAAACCTCATTCTTGACAATTTTACCTACATACCTGCCTGGAAGTAGCTGAAACAGAAAAAGCATTTTGTAGGAGGTTTTTTTTTTTTTTTCTATTTAGTTCCTCTTCACTTTCTGCCATAAGGGTAGTGTCATCTGCATATCTGAGGTTATTGATATTTCTTCTGGCAATCTTGATTCCAGCTTGTGTTTCTCCCAGTCCAGCATTTCTCATGATGTACTCTGCATATAAGTTAAATAAGCAGGGTGACAATATACAGCCTTGACAGACTCCTTTTCCTATTTGGAACCAGTCTGTTGTTCCATGTCCAGTTCTAACTGTTGCTTCCTGACCTGCATATAGATTTCTCAAGAGGCAGGTTAGGTGGTTTGGTATTCCCATCTCTCTCAGAATTTTCCACAGTTTATTGTGATCCACACAGTCAAAGGCTTTGGCATAGTCAATAAACCAGAAATAGATGTTTTTCTGGAACTCTCTTGCTTTTTCCATGATCCAGTGTATGTTGGCAATTTGATCTCTGGTTCCTCTGCCTTTTCTAAAGCCAGCTTGAACATCAGGGAGTTCACTAAGCACAGGCGGTGGCAGCGCACTAGGCGCAGCCAAGAGGAGCTACCCCATGTTCCGAGGTCAGGGGCAGTGGCCTAGGGTGCCAGGCTGCGACGGCGCAGGAATGGCTGAGAGGAGCTACCCTGCGTCTGAGGTCACTGGCGGCCGGGAGGAGACACCCCACTTCTGAGGTCAGGGAAGGCAGGCAGGAGGAGCTATCCCGCGTCCAAGGTCAGGAGCGGCCAGGAGGAGACACCCCATGTCCGAGGTCAGGGGTGGCTGGGAGAAACCACCTTGTGCCCGAGGTCAGGGGCGGTGACCCTGAGGAGTCACCCTGAGCCGGAGGCCAGGGGCAGCAGCTGGGAGGAGCTACCCACGCCCAAGGCCAGGGCCAGAGGCTGGGAGGAGCAACCCGAGGAGCAGTGGCTGCACAGGTGCAGGAGGGCCTAGAGGAGCTATCCCACGTTGAAGGTCATGAACAGCGGCGGTAAGGAGATACCCCTCGTCCAAGGTAAGGAGCAGCGGCTGTGCTTTGCTGGAGCAGCCATGAAGAGATACCCCACGCCCAAGGTAAGAGAAACCCAAGTAAGATGGTAGGTGTTGCAGGAGGGCATCAGAGGGCAGACACACTGAAATCATACTCACAGAAAACTAGTCAATCTAATCACACTAGGACCACAGCCTTGTCTAACTCAATGAAACCAAGCCATGACTGAAGGNAAACAGTGCCAGACTTTATTTTTTTGGGCTCCAAAATCACTGCAGATGGTGATTGCAGCCATGAAATTAAAAGACACTTACTCCTTGGAAGAAAAGTTATGAGCAACCTAGATAGCATATTCAAAAGCTGAGACATTACTTTGCCGACTAAGGTCTGTCTAGTCAAGGCTATGGTTTTTCCTGTGGTCATGTATGGATGTGAGAGTTGGACTGTGAAGAAAGCTGAGCACCGAAGAATTGATGCTTTTGAACTATGGTGTTGGAGAAGACTCTGGAGAGTCCCTTGGACTGCAAGGAGATCCAACCAGTCCATTCTGAAGGAGATCAGCCCTGGGATTTCTTTGGAAGGAATGATGCTAAAGCTGAAACTCCAGTACTCTGGCCACCTCATGTGAAGAGTTGAGTCATTGGAAAAGACTCTGATGCTGGGAGGGATTGGGGGCAGGAGGAGAAGGGGATGACCGAGGATGAGATGGCTGGATGGCATCACGGACTCGATGGACGTGAATCTGAGTGAACTCCGGGAGTTGGTGATGGACAGGGAGGCCTGGCGTGCTGCAATTCATGGGGTCACAAAGAGTCAGACACAGCTGAGCGACTGAACTGTATGTCTCCTTAGTATTAGGAATATTAGAAATTTAGAGTGTAAAAGGCATTGGGTTGAATGTTGATCCCTCTAAATATGTGTCAGGTTATAAACTGAAAACCTGAACTTATTAGGAAAATAAAAGCCTTTGCAGATGTAATTCAGTTAAGGACTTTGAAATAAGATTATCTTAATTTAAAGGAAGGGCACTATATCCTATGATCAGTGTTCTTAGTTCTTATAAGGGGGGAAGAGGGATTAAGTTAAAAATAGAGACGCAGTGACACAGAGAAGAATATCACGAGAATATGGAGGAAGCAACCGGGAGTGACACATGACACAGCCATGAAGCAAAGGAGGTCGGGGACCACCGAAAGCTGAAAGAAGTGAGGAGTGACTATCTTTAGAGTCTGTGGAGGAAAACCCTGTCAACAGGTGATTTGGGACAATGGCTTTTAAAGATGTGAGAAAGTCAACTTCTGTTACTTAAACCTTCTCAATTTGTGATAATTTGTTACAATAAATCTAGGAAAATAATATGCTGTGTAAGTGTATTAAGGTGTTTTTATTCTAATCATCTGGAATAAATTCTGTATCTTTTAGGAACAATGATTTTTAAAAAAAATGTAGGATTTTTTTTAACTTTAAAAACAGTATCAATGAAGCCTCATAAAAATACTTGCCCAAGAATGATGGTTAATTGTGTTTGTTCAAGAATGTTTGTTAAAAGCTTTTTGAATACTGCAAAAGAGAACCCTAGCAAAGCAAAGGCAAGCTGTTCTCATTTGGAACATAGTAGACACGGGCACCCGTTTACCATGTGATGCTGCAGAGTCTCTCAAGACAATGTTTCAGAGACATGCCAGTGAGGAAATCCCAAGCTTTTCAGGCATGTAAGTAAGCACATAAATACATGTATAAAACATACCTCTATTTTTGTAAAATACAGGGAGATAGCATCCATATATTTATATAACATTTCACATGTGATTCTTTCTACTTAGTGTATATATATATATGTCAGCAATATCTGGATGTGTATTAGAAGAGAGAAAGGGGTGCTTTACAGTGACAGTTCAGGTAATATCTGACTTATTTATTTATACTTTTTTTGGAATATGGATTTGTTACAAAGAGTATAATATACACATAACAAAAATAATAAATTTTATTCAGAACATAAAAACTACATATGGAAAAAAATTACTGCATTTCTTCTTTTCTTATTGCCTCCCAATATTTTACAGAATATTTTAAAAAAAAAAACACAAACCCTTCAAACCTGTGGTTCTTTGGTGCCCAAGACTGTTGTGTGTTTTATATTTCCTGTTGTCCTGAATCACATGTTTTCTCCGTTCTATTTCATAATTTGAATGTTCAGTTTTCCCTCATCATGCCCAGCTTGCTCCCTCTTTTTAGTGTGAAATGCCTGCTTATCCCCAGCACTTATTCCATGTTCACCTAAGATTAGTCTGATAGAGCCACCATATTGGCTCCCCATGCCTTTCATCATATCACTCAGTGCTGGTGGTGGTGTTATTGTTGTCTTAAAAATTATTTGGATAATTCACTGTGATTATGGGGCTTCTCAGGTAGCAGATCCCATCTGCCAATGCAGGAGACTCAGGTTCAATCCCTGGGTCAGGAAGATCCACTGAAGGAGGAAATGGCAACCCACTCCAGTATTCCTGCTGGGCAATCCCATGGACCTAGGAGCCTGGTGGGCTACAGTCCATGGGGTTGCAAAAAGTTGGACACGACTGAGTAACCCCACACATATACATGTAATCATACAAAATGTGGATTTTATTCAGTTATCACCACACCTTCCAGTGTTATATAAAATGTCAATATAATAAAAAATAAATGTGCCAGACTGTTGCTGTTCAGTCATTAAGTTGTGTCCAACTCTTTGAAAGCCGGGGAGGAGCTGCAATAACGGTATCTCTCAGGAAACCCGCACTACGCGCGGTCCGCTGCGAGAGCCGGGCCGGCGCACCTGTCTCTTATACACATCTTTATAAATAGAGATGAATTTAAGTTTATCAAATGGATATATATGTACATAGGCACTATTGCATATGTATAATATATATTATATATCATATAAACATATATTTCAATATTCATTGGAAGGACTGATGCTGAAGCTGAAGCTCCAATACTTTGGCCACCTGATGCAAACAGCTGACTCATTAGAAAAGACCCTGATGCTGGGAAAGATTGAAGGTAGAAGGAGAAGTGGGCATCAGAAGAGGAGATGGCTGGATGGCATCATGGATTCAGTGGACATAAACTTAGGCAAACTCCATAAGATGGTGAGAGACAGGGTAGCCTGGAGTGCTGCAGTCCATAGGGATGTGAAGAGTTGGACATGGCTGGAAGACTAAACAACAACAACAAATATATATTTATAAATAGCTATACAAAAATAGAAAAATGACTGATTTCACTCTTTTCACAGAGAGATCATGAAACAAACACACACACAACACAGAAGCATATTTCACTTCAGTGATAACATTAGTTCTTTGGAGATTTTTCTGTATTCCCAAATGTCTGAGTGTTTCTTTTTGTAATATGTTCTTTTTTATGTGATTATCCTGGTGAGAAGCAGCATCAATATTCTCATAAACAGAGTTGAACAGGCTCTCAAATTCCTATGTATCTTTTCCTCAGTAACTTTTCCTTCTTGGAAATCTGTTATTTATCTGTCACTCTTTCTAGAATATCCATAAACCTTCAGTCAGAATATATATATATATATATATATATATATATGAAAGGAACTACAAATATATATTTTATTTGTATTCTTGGGGACACAGAATACTTGGTCTTGACAGTAATGGCCTATGACTGCTATGTGGCCATCTGTAACTTCTGCAACTTCTCCTACTTATAAACCAGGAGCTCTGTATTCAGATGATGATGCTTGGCTCTTGGATCAGTGGTGTTACAACCAGGATAAGGCAGACATGCCAGATTTCCCCTCATTTTTGGATCTAACTACAAGTTGGCTTGTGGCAATGTTTTTTAATGAATGAGATGTCAGTCTCTATAGTTGTACTATTAGTGAATCGTTTGTCATGATCCCTTTTCAGTTGACACTTGGCTCCTACAGTAAAATCACTTCTCCATCCTATGTTGCCATCAACAAAGGGATGAGCCAAAGTTTTCTCCACCTGCTCAACTCACATCACACGTGTGCACTAAGCTGCTTTGGTTGTGTCCAACTCTCTGCAATCCTATGGACCATAGCCCAGCTGGCTCCTGCATCCATAGAATTCTCCAGGCAAGAACACTGGAATGGGCTGCTGTGGCCATATATCCCTTCAGCGACACAAAGGAATCCCGAGGTGGCCCTCAAAACTTGAAAAGAGGCCTGAATTGCCTGAGGCAACATGCCAGGCTTCCAGAAGACCACGTCAAAACTCGAGAGGAACACAAAGCTTCCCACCACAACTCAAGAAACATCAGGAGATTCCCCCACAGCATGCACGATGAGGCCCGAGTCCCCTGCAGTGACTTGAGAGCCACCCTCTGCTCCACCTTACAACTCAAAAGGAGACTTGACTTCCCTGAGGCATCACGAGAGGTTCCCCTGAGGTACCCATGGCAGCTCGAGAGGAACCCGAAGCTTCCAGTGGCAACTCGAGAAACCAAGAGATTCCACCTTCTATGCAAGGTTAGGCCCTTTCCCCCTGCAGCACCTCGAGAGCAATCCCATGTTCCCTCTCGAACCTGGGAAGGAGGCTCGATTTCCTTTAGCAACTCAAGAGGTTCTCCACAATACCCATCACCACCTCGGTTTCACACAACAAATAGAGAAGAGCCCCATGTTCACCACCTCATCTTGACTGAGGGCCGATTCTTCTGCTTCATTTTGAGAAGAATCCCAGTATTCCCTTCATATCTCAAGAGAAGGATGGTCTCACATGTAGAACTCTAGAGGAACCCTGCGGTTTGTGCTGCAAGTCAAAAGGACAGCGAGTACTGCCTCAACTCGAGATAAGGCCTGATTCCCCCACACTGACTTGAATGGAGCACCGAGTAGGCCTTCACAACCCGAATGGAGGTCTGCCTCGCCTGTTGTACCTCTAGAAAAAGACCCACATCACCACCTCAACTCGACGAGAGGACTGACACCCCTTTTACTAGGGAGGAACTCAAGAGGAGCCCGAAGCTTCAGGCTGGAACTTGAGAAACACCACGAGTTTCCAACACAACATGAGATGAGGCCCTTTCCTCTGCAGTGACTTGAGAGCAATTCTGTGCACCGCATCACAACTCAAAAGGAGACTGGACTACCCTGAGGAAACAGGAGAGAGGTACCCTGAGGTACCCGATGCAACTCGAGAGGAACCCAAGGCTTCAGGCCACAACTAGAGAAATAGCATGAGATACACAACTGGAGGCTCAATGAGGCCCATTACCCGGCAGTGACTCGAGAGCAATCCTGTGCACTGCCTTGCAACTCAAAAGGAGGCTTGACTTCCTTGAGGCAACATGCGAGGTTCCCTGAGTTCACCTTCAGAAATCTAGAGGAACCTCAAGTTTCCTGCTGCACTCGAGAAAAACCATAAAATTTCCCACCCCACAGCCCCCCTCCCAAACGTGAGATGAGGCCCCTTTCCCCTGCAGTGCCACGAGAGCAATCTGGTATTCCCTTTTGAAACTCGAAAGGAGGCCTGCATCCCTACAGGCAACTCCAGAGTTTCCCCGAGATACCCGTCACCACTCGTGAGGAACCCCGAGTGTCAAGCCAAACTCGAAAAGAGCCCCGTTTTCACCACACCATCTCGAGATCAGCGCCAATTCTCCTGCTTCAACTCAGAGGAATCCCAAGATTCCACTAGCAGCTCAAGAGGAGGCCTGTTCTCCCTGTTGAAACCCGAGAGGAGCTCCACGGTTTCTGCTGCAAGTCAAAAGGACACCGACTTCCCCCTCAATCTGAGATAAAGCCTCATTGCCTGGAAAAGACTCAAATGGAACCCCGAGGATCCCCTAACAACACGAAGGGAGGTCTGACTCCCCTGTTGCACCTCTACAAAAAGCCAAAGTTCCACGTGTCAATTCAACAAGTGAGTCCTGACACCCCTTTTCCAATTCGATTGGAAAGTGGAGTTCCATGCCTCAGCATGAGCCGAGGGCTGACTGCCCTGTTGAAACTCGATAGGAAGACCGAGGCACCTGTCACAACTGGAGAGGAAGCCTGATTCCCACCACAACCTGAAAAGAGACCATATGTCCCTTCAGGGACTCAAAGGAATCCTGAGGTGGCCCTCAGAACTTGAAAGGAAGGCCTGACTTGCCTGAGGCAACATGCCAGGCTCCTGAAAGACCATGTCAGAACTCGAGAGGAACCCAAAGCTTCCCGCCACAGCTCGAGAAACATCAGGAGATCCCCCACAGCATGCGAGATGAGGCCCAAGTCCCCTGAAGTGACTTCAGAGCCACCCTCTGCTCCTCTTTGCAACTCGAAAGGAGACTTGACTTCCCTGAGGCATCACGAGAGGTTACCCTGAGGTACCTGTGGCAGCTCAAGAGGAACCACACGCTTCCAGTGACAACTCGAGAAACCAAGAGATTCTCCACTCTAAGCGAGATTAGGCCCCTTTCCCCTTCAACATCTCGAGAGCAGCCCATGTCCCCTCTCGAAAATGGGAAGGAGGGTCGATTCCCTTTAGCAACCCAAGAGGTTCTTCACGATACCCTTCACCACCTCGGTTTCCCACAACAAATGGAGAAGTGCCCCATGTTCACCACCTCATCTCGACTGAGGGCCGATTCCTCTGCTTCGTCTTGGCAAGAATTCTGCTGTTACCTTCATATCTCAAGAGAAGGCTGATCTCACCTATTGAAACTCTAAAGGAATGCCGCAGTTTGTGCTGCAAGTTGAAAGGACAGTGAGTACCGCCTCAACTCGAGATAAGGCCTGATTCCCCTACATCAACTGGAATGGAACCCTGAGTAGGCCTTCACAGCCCGAATGGAGGTCTGCCTAGCCTGTTGTACCTCTAGAAAAAGACCCACATCCCCACCTCAACTCCACGGGAGGTGTGACACCCCTTTTACTTGGGAGGAAATCAAGTCCCATGCCTCAACAAGAGCCGAGGCCTGACTCCCCTGTTGAAACTCGAAGGAATCCCGAGATCCCTGTCACAGCTAGAAAGGAACCCGGATTCCCACCTCAACCTGAAATGAGCTAATATAGCACTTCAGCGACTTGAGGGGAATCCCGAAGCTGTTCTCCCAATTTGAAAGGAGGCCTGACTTCTCTGAGGCAACATGAGAGGCTCGCTGAGGTCCCCCTCAAACCTTGAAAGCAACCCAAAGCTTCCCGCCACAACTAGAGAAACACCACGATTTCCCCCTCAATGCAAGATAAGGCTCATTTCCCCCTCAGTGACTTGAGAGCAATCCTGTGCAACCCTCGCACCTCAAATGGAGCCTTGACTAAATTCAGGCAAGACAAGAGGTACCCTGAGGTACCCGTCGCAACTCGAGAGGAACCTGAAGCTTCAGGCCGCAACTTTAGAAACACCACGAGTTTCCAACCCAATGTGAGACAAGGTGCTTTCCTATGGAGTAATTCGAGAGAAATCGTGCTCAATGCCTCCAAACTTGAAAGGAGGCTTGACTTCCTTGAGGCAACACGAGAGGTTCCCTGAGTTCACCTTCAGAAATCTAGAGGAACACCAAGCTTCCCACCAAACTCAAGAAAAACCACTAGATTTCCCACCCCCCGAGCTGGGGCTGTGGTAGGGAACCAAAACACACAGGGGAAGGCGAAAACCACATCCACATATCTTTGTTCTGTAGCAGAGCTCTAGTGAACCTTGTCTGTCAGGAACTTTCTTGGCGTGAATGGAGTAACATTCTGGGTGTGGAGCGGCATACCACATACCAAGGGAGCTGCATACCCAGGAAGCCTGATTCTCTCCTTGCAGCACTGAGTCTAACAGCATGAGAATACATTCAATTGCTCTTCCCTTACCTCTGACAGGGCTCTCATTGCTGTAGCCATTGGCAGTTTGGAAATAACCAGACACTAACCCCTCTCCAAGTAGGCCTGGGTCCTAGGTCGAAAGGAAAGACAATAGCAGAGCTAAGGCCAGTAAGGCGCCAGTCATGTCTCACACATCCCACAGCCCGCTCCTTCCTGGGCAGTAATGCTAGAAGCTAGGAATGTCTTGGCAAGGCTCGCAAAGGGCAGAGCAGAATCTCGGCCACAACTCTGCAATATTGGGCTTCTGAGCAGATCTGGAGCACTCCCGTTGTAGAAGCTAACATGGTCCTTCCAAATAAAGGCTTGTACACACACGCTGGTTGGCTGCCTCTTCTCCAAAGGAGGCTCACTTCCCTGCATCGGGTGAACTCCACTTCCAGGCCAAGGGGTAAAGTGCTTCCTGGAGGTCTTTCCTCAGGGGCCATTTCCCATGAGCTGGGGCAGCGGTAGTGAACCCATCACACGGGGGAAGGCCAAAACTACATCCACACCTTTGCTCTGTTGGAGAGCTAAAGTGAACCTAGTCTGTCAGTATCTTTCTTGGCGCAAACGGAGTAACACTGTGGGTATGCAGATGCATACCCAGCACAGGGGCCCAGGGAGCCTGATTTTCTCTGTGTGGCACTGAATCTGTGTGGCCAGGAAACAGGTTGAGAATCAATCCAATTGTTCTTCCCTTACCTCTGACAAAGATCTCATTGCTGTGGCCCTTGGCAGTTTGGAAACAACCGGACCTAACCGCTCTCCAAGTAGGCCTGGGTACTAGGTCAAAAGGAAAGGTGAGAGTGGAGCCTAGGTCAGTAAGGTGCCAGTCATGTCTCACACACTGCTGCAGCCCACTCCTCCCTGAGCAGCAAGGCGAGAAGCTAGGAATACCTTGGCAAGTCTCGCAAAGGGCAGAGCAGAATCTCGGCTGCGGCTCTGCAATATCAGGCTTCTGAGCAGATCTGAAGCTCTCCCATTGTAGAAGCTAACACAGTCCTTCCAAATAAAGGCTTGTACACACACGCTGGATTGCTGACTCTTCTTCCCCACAGGAGGCTTGCTTCCCTGCATTGGGTGAATTCCGCTTCCAGGTCGGGGTAAAGTGCTTCCTGGCGGTCTTTTCTCAGGGGCTGCTTCTCCTGAGCTGGGGCTGCAGTAGGGAACCCAAACACATGGGGGAAGACCAAAACCACATCCACACGTCTTTGCTCTGTAGTAGAGCTCTAGTGAACCTATTCTGTGAGGAACTTTCTTGGCCGAATGGAGTAACACCTGGGTATGGAGATGCATGCCCAGCACAGGGGCCCAGGGAGCCTGATTCTCTCCGTCCAGCACTGAGTCTGTGCGACCAGGTGACAGCGGGAGAATCCATCGAATTGTTCTTCCCTTACCTCTGACAGAGATCTCATTGCTGTATCCCTTGGCAGATTGGAAACAAACGGACCCTAACCCCTCTCAAAGTAGGCCTGGGTCCTAGGTCGAAAGGAAAGACAATAGTGGAGCTGAGGCCAGTAAGGCGCCAGTCATGTCTCACACATCCTGCAGCCCGCTCCTTCCTGGGCAGTAATGCAAGAAGCTAGGAATGTCTTGGCAAGGCTTGCAAAGGGCAGAGCAGAATCTCAGCCACGACTCTGCAATACCGGGCTTCTGAGCCAATCTGGAGTTCTCCCGTTGAAAAATCTAACACGGTCTTTCCAAATAAAGGCTTGTACACACACGCTGGTTTGCTGCCTCTTCTTCCCCAAAGGAGGCTTGTTTCCCTGCATTTGTGAACTCCGCTTCCTGGCCAGGGGGTAAAGCACTTCCTGGAGGTCTTTTCTCAGGGGCTCTTTCCCCTGAGTTGGGGCTGCGGTTCACTTCAGTTCAGTTCAGTTGCTCAGTTGTGTCCGACTCTGTGACCCCATGAATCGCAGCATGCCAGGCCTCCCTGTCCATTACTGACTCCCGGAGTTCACTCAGATTCACGTCCATCGAGTCAGTGATGCCATCCAGCCATCTCATCCTCTGTCATCCCCTTTTCCTCTTGCCCCCAATCCCTGCCAGCATCTAGGTCTTTTCCAATGAGTCAGCTCTTCACATGAGGTGCCCAAAGTACTGGAGTTTCAGTTTTAGCATCATTCCTTCCAAAGAAATCCCAGGGCTGATCTCCTTCAGAATGGATTGGTTGGATCTTCTTGCAGTCCAAGGGACTCTCAAGAGTCTTCTCCAACACCACAGTTCAAAAGCATCAATTCTTCAGTGCTCAGGCTTCTTCACAGTCCAACTCTCACATCCATACATGACCACAGGAAAAACCATAGCCTTGACTAGATGCTGTCTCTTATACACATCTATGTCAGAACTCGAGAGGAACCCAAAGCTTCCCGCCACAGCTCGAGAAACATCAGGAGATCCCCCACAGCATGTGAGATGAGGCCCAAGTCCCCTGAAGTGACTTCAGAGCCACCCTCTGCTCCTCTTTGCAACTCGAAAGGAGACTTGACTTCCCTGAGGCATCACGAGAGGTTACCCTGAGGTACCTGTGGCAGCTCAAGAGGAACCACACGCTTCCAGTGACAACTCGAGAAACCAAGAGATTCTCCACTCTAAGCGNTTCCCTTGGTATCTCTAATTTTCTTGAAGAGATCTCTAGTCTTTCCCATTCTGTTGTTTTCCTCTATTTCTTTGCATTGATCACTGAAGAAGGCTTTCTTATCTCTTCTTGCTATTCTTTGGAACTCTGCATTCAGATGCTTATATCTTTCCTTTTCTCCTTTGCTTTTTGCTTCTCTTCTTTTCACAGCTATTTGGAAGGCCTCCCCAGACAGCCATTTTGCTTTTTTGCATTTCTTTTCCATGGGGATGGTCTTGATCCCTGTCTCCTGTACAATGTCATGAACCTCATTCCATAGTTCATCAGGCACTCTATCTATCAGATCTAGACCCTTAAATCTATTTCTCACTTCCACTGTATAATCATAAGGGATTTGATTTAGGTCATACCTGAATGGTCTAGTGGTTTTCCCTACTTTCTTCAAATTGAGTCTGAATTTGGTAATAAGGATTTCATGATCTGAGCCACAGTCAGCTCCTAGTCTTGTTTTTGTAGGCTGTATAGAGCTTCTCCATCTTTGGCTGCAAAGAATATAATCAATCTGATTTCAGTGTTGACCATCAGGTGATGTCCATATGTAGAGTCTTCTCTTGTGTTGTTGGAAGAGGGTGTTTGCTATGACCAGTGTATTTTCTTGGCAAAACTCTATTAGTCTTTGCCCTGCTTCATTCCTCATTCCAAGGCCAAATTTGCCTGTTACTCCAGGTGTTTCTTGACTTCCTACTTTTGCATTCCAGTCCCCTATAATGAAAAGGACATCTTTTTAGGGTGTTAGTTCTAAAAGGTCTTGTAGGTCTTCATAGAACCATTCCATTTCAGTTTCTTCAGTGTTACTGGTTGGGGCATAGACTTGGATTACCATGATATTTAATGGTTTGCCTTGGAAACGAACAGAGATCATTCTGTGGAACCCAAACACAAGGGAGAAGGCCAAATCCACATTCACATCTCTTTGCTGTGTAGGAGAGCACTAGTGAACCTAGTTTGTCAGGAACTTTCTTGGGGTGAATGGAGTAACACTCTGGGTATGCAGATGCACACCCAGCACAGGGGCCCAGGGAGCCTGATTTTCTCCGTGTGGTGCTGAGTCTGTGCGGCCAGGCAACAGCTTGAGAATTCAAGTTGCTCTTCCCTTACCTCTGACAGAGATCTCATTGCTGTAGCCCTTGGCAGTTTGGAAACAACCAGACCCTAACTGCTCTCCAAGTAGGCCTGGGTCCTAGGTCAAAAGGAAAAGCGAGAGCAGAGCTGAGGTCAGTAAGGCGCCAGTCATGTCTCACACACTCCGGCAATCTGCTCCTTCCTGGGCAGTAACACTAGAAGCTAGGAATGACTTGTCAAGGCTTGCAAAGGCAGAACAGATTCTCAGGCCGTGACTCTGCAATATCCAGCCTCTGAGCAAATCTGCAGTTCTCCTGTTGTAGAAGCTAACACTTTCCTTCCAAATACAAACTTGCAAACACACGCTAGTTTCATGCCTCTTCTTCCCCAAAGGAGGCTTGCATCCCTGCATCCTGTGAACTCCACTTCTAGGCCTGGGGGAAAAGCGCTTCATGGAGGTCTTTTCTCAGGGGCTGTTTCCCCCAAGCTGGGACTGTGCTAGGGAACCAAAACACACAGGAAAAGGCCAAAACCACATCCACACTTCTATGTTCTGTAGGAGAGCTCTAGTGAACCTAGTCTCTCAGGCTTTCTTGGTGTGAATGGGGTAAGTCTCTGGGTGTGGAACTGCATACCCAGCACAGGGGCACAGGGAGCCTGATTCTCTCCATGTGGCGCTGAGTCTAACAGTTTGAGAATACATTCAATTGCTCTTCCCTTACCTCTGACAGAGATCTCATTGCTGTAGCCCTTGGCAGATTAGAAACAACCAGACCCTAACCGCTCTCCAAGTAGGCCTGGGTTGAAAGGAAAGGTGAGAGTGGAGTTGAGACCAGTAAGGCGCCAGTCATGTCTCACACATCCTGCAGCCCTCTCCTTCCTGGACAGTAATGCTTGAAGCTTGGAATGTCTTGGCAAGGCTCGCAAAGGGCAGAGCAGAATCTTGGCCAAGACTCTGCAATATCAGGCTTCTGAGCAGATCTGCAGCTCTCCTGTTGTAGAAGCTAACATGGTCCTTCCAAATAAAGGCTTGTATACACACGCTGGTTTGCTGCCTCTTCTTCCCCAAAGGAAGCTCACTTCCATGCATTGGGTGAACTGCAATTCCAGGCCTCGGGTAAAGTGCTTCCTGGAAGTCTTTTCTCAGGGGCTGTTTCCCCTGAGCTGGGGCTGTGGTAGGGAACCCAAACACATGGAGGAAGGCCAAAACCACATCCACACGTCTTTGTTCTGTAGGAGAACACTAGTGAACCTAGTCTGTCAGGAACTTTCTTGGCATGAACAAAGTGACACTCTGGCTATGGAGCTGCATGCCCAGCACAGGGGCCCAGGGATCCTGATTCTCTCCTTGTGGCACTGATTCTGTGCGGCCAGGCAACAGCTTGAGAATCCATCCAATTGCTCTTCCCTTACCTCTGACATAGATCTCATTGCTGTAGCCATTTGAGTTTGGAAACAACAGGACCCTAATTGCTCTCCAAGTAGGACTAGGTCCTAGGTTGAAAGACAAGGTGAGAGTGGAGCTGAGGCCAGTCAGGCTCCAGTCATATCTCACACATCCCACAGCCCACTCCTTCCTGGGCAGTAATGCTAGAAGCTAGGAATGTCTTGGCAAGGCTTGCAAAGGGCAGAGCAGAATCTCGGCTGCAACTCTGAAATATTGGGCTTCTGAGCAGATCTGGAGCTTTCCCATTGTAGAAGCTAACATGGTCCTTCTAAATAAAGGCTTGCACACACACGTTGGCTTGCTGGCTCTTCTTCCCCAAAGGAGGGTCGCTTCCCCACATTGGGTGAACTCCGCTTCCAGGCTAGCGGGTAAAGTGCTTCCTGGAGGTCTTTTCTCAGGGGCTGTTTCCCCTGAGTTGGGGTTGTGGTAGGGAACCCAAACACACGGGGGAAGGCCAAAACCACATCCACACGTCTTTGCTCTGTAGAAGAGCTCTAGGGAACCTAGTCTGTCTGGAACTTTCTTGGCGTGAATGGAGTAACACTCTTGGTGCGGAGCTGCATACCCAGCACAGGGGCCCAGGGAGCCTGATTCTCTCCACGCGGTGCTGAGTCTAGCAACTTGACCATACATTCAATTGTTCTTCCCTTAGCTCTGATAGAGATCTCATTGCTGTAGCCTTTTGCAGTTTTGAAACAACTGGATCCTAACTGCTCTCCAAGTAGGTCTGTGTCGATACGAAAGGCAAAAGCAGAGCTAAGGCTAGTAAGGCGCCAGTCATGTCTCACATATCCCACAGTCTGCTCCTTCCTGGACAGTAATGCTCGAAGCTAGGAATGTCTTGGCAAGGCTCGCAAAGGGCAGAGCAGAATCTCTGCCACGACTCTGCAATATCGGACTTCTGAGGAGATCTGGAGCTCTCCCATTGTAGAAGCTAACATGGTCCCTCCAAATAAAGGCTTGTACACACACGGTGGTTTGCTGCCTCTTCTTCCCCACAGGAGGCCTGCTTCCCCTGCATCGGGTGAACTCTGCTTCCAGGCCTGGGGGTAAATTGCTTCCTGGAGGTCTTTTCTCAGGGGCTGTTTCCCCTGAGCTGGGGCTGCGGTAGGGAACCCAAATACACAGGTGAAGGCCAAAACCACATCCACACCTCTTTGCTCTGTAGGAGAGCTCTAGTGAACCTAGTCTGTCATGAACTTTCTTGGCACGAATGGAGTAACACTCTTCGTATGGAGCTGCATACCCGGAACAGGGGCGCAGGGAGCCTGATTCTCTCTGTGCAGCACTGAGTCTGTGCAGCCAAGCAACAGCTGGAGAATCCATCCAATTGCTCTTCCCTTACCTCTGACAGAGATCTCATTCCTGTAGCCATTTGCAGTTTGGAAACAACAGGACCCTAACCGCTCTCCAAGTAGGGCTGGGTCCTAGGTCAAAAGGAAAGGCGAGAGTGCACAGAGGCCAGTAAGGTGCCAGATGTCTCACACACTCCCGCAGCCTGCTCCTTCCTGGGCAGTAATACTAGAAGCTAACAATGACTTGTTAAGGCTTGCAAAGGCAGAGCAGACTCTTGGCCATGTCTCTGCAATATCAGGTCTCTGAGCAAATCTGCAGCTCTCCCGTTGTAGAAGCTAACTCGTTCCTTCCAAATACAAACTTGCAAACACACACCTGGTTTGCTCCCTCATCTTTCCCAAAGGAGACTCGCATCCCTGCATGCTGTGAACTGTGCTTCCAGGCCTGGGGGAAAAGCACTTCCTGGAGGTTCCTTCTCAGGGGCTGGTTCCCCTAAGCTGGTGCTGTGGTAGGGAGCCCAAAAACACAAGGCAAGAACAAAACCATATCCACACGTCTTTGCTGTGTAGGAGAGCTCTAGTGAACCTAAGTCTGTGAGGAAATTTCTGTCACAAAGGGAGTGACACTCTGGGTGTTGAGCAGTATACACCACAGAGGGGTACTGGGACTTTGATTCTTTCCTTGTGGTGCTCAGTATAGGAAGCCAAGCAACAGCTTGAGAATCCATCCAGTTGCTCTTCCCTTACCTCTGACAGAGCTCTCATTGCTGTAGACCTAGGCACTTTGGAAACAACTAGACCCTAACCCGTCTCCAAGTAGGTCTGGGTCCTTGGTCGAAGGAAAGGCAAGAGCGGAGCTGAGGGCAGTAAGGCTCCAGTCATGTCTCCCACACTTCCACAGCCTTCTCCTTCCTGGGCAGCAACACTAAATGCTAGGAATGTCTAGGCAATGCTTGCAAAGGGCAGAGAAGAATCTCAGCCGTGACACTGCAATATCGGGCCTTTGAGAGATCTGTATCTCTCCCGGTCCTTCCAAATAAAGTTTGAAAACACATGCCGGTTCACTGCCTCTTCTTCCCCACAACAGGCTCTCCACCTGCATGCTGTGAACTCCGCTTCCATGCCTTGGGGGATAAGCCCTTCCTGGAGGTCTCTTCTCAATGGCTGGTTCCCCTGAGCTGGGGCTGTGGTAAGGAGCCCAAACACAGGGCAAGGCCAAAACCACATCCACACATCTCTACTGTGTAGGAGAGCTCTGGTGAAACTCAGTCTGTGAGGAAATTTCTTGGTGCAAACGGAGTGACAGTCTGGGTGTCGAGCTGCATACATCACTCAGGGGCACTGGGATCCTGATTCTCTCCGTGCAGCCCTGAGCCTAAGAGTGCAGGCAACAGCTTGAGAATCCATCCAGTTGCTCTTCCTTTACCTCTGACAGAGGTCTCATTGCTATAGACCTACGCACTTTGGAAACAACTGGACCCTAGCACCTCTCCAATTAGGCCTGTGTCCTTGGTCGAAGGAAAGGCAAGAGCGGTGCTGAGGTCAGCAAGGTGCAAGTGTTGTCTCCCAAACTCCCGCATCCTGTTCCTTCCTGGGTAAGGGTAGAAGCTAGGAATGTCTTGGCAAGGCTCACAAAGGGCAGAGCAGAATCTCAGCCGTGACGCTACAGTATCAGGGCTCTGAGCAGATCTGAAGCTCTCCCGTGCAGAAGCGAGCACTTTCCTTCCAAATAAAGGCTTGGAAATACGCACTGGTTGGCTGCCTCTTCTTCCCCAAAACATGCTCTCCACCCTGCATGCTGTGAACTTCTCTTCCAGGCTTGGAGGAATAGCGCCTCCTGGAGGTCTCTTTTCAGGGGCTGGTTCCCCTGAGCTGGGGCTGTGGTAGGAGTCCAAACACAAAGGGCAAGAACAAAACCATATCTACACGTCTTTGTTGTGTGGGAGAGCTCTAGTGAACCAAAGTCTGTGAGGGAATTTCTTGGCATGAACGGAGTTACACTCTGGGTGTTGAGCTGCAAACACCACACAGGGACAGTGGGACCCTGATTCTCTCCCTGTTGTACTGAGTCTAGAAGGCCAAACAACAGCTTGAGAATCCATCCAGATGCTTTTCCCTTACCTCTGACAGAGCTCTCTTTGCTGTAGACCTAGGCAGTTTGGAAACAACTAGACCCTAACCCATCTCCAAGTAGGTCTGGGTCCTTGGTCGAAGGAAAGGCAAGAGTGGAGCTGAGGCCAGTAAGGCACCAGTCATGTCTCCCACACTCCCGCAGCATGCTCCTTCCTGGGCAGCAATGCTAGAAGCTAGGAATGTCTTGGTAAGGCTCGCAAAGGGCAGAGCAGAATCTCAGCAGTGATGCTGCAATATCGGGCCTCTGAGCAGATCTGCATCTCTCCTGTTGTAGAAGTGAGCATGTTCCTTCCAAATAAAGGTTTGCAAACACACGCCGGTTGGCTTCCTCTTCTTCCCCAAAGGAGGCTCGCTTCCCCGCATGCAGTGAACTCTGCTTCTAGGCCTGGGGAAAAAGCGCTTCCGGGAGGTCTCTTCTCAGGGGCTGGTTCCCCTGCGTTGGCACCCTGGTATGGGCTGAAACACACAGGGCAAGACCAAAACCACATCCACACTTCTCTGCTGTGTAGGAGAGCTCTAGTGAACCTTTGTCTGTCAAGAACTTTCTTGGCGCGAATGGAGTCACACTCTGGGTGTGGAGCTGCATACCCAACACAGGAGCACTGGGAACCTGATCCTCTCTGTGTGGCCCTAGGTCTTGGTGGCCAAGCAACAGCTGGAGAATCCATCCATTTGCTCTTCCCTTAACTCTGACAGAGCTCTCATTGCTGTAGACCTAGGCACTTTGGAAACAACTGGACCCTAACACGTCTCCAAGTAGGCCTGGGTCTTTGGTTGAAGGAAAGGCAAGAGCAGAGCAGAAGCCAGTGAGGCACCAGTCATGTCTCCCACACTCTCACAACCTTCTCCTTCCTGGGCAGCAACGCTAAAAGCTAGGAATGTCTAGGCAATGCTCGCAAAGAATCTCGGCCATGATGCTGCAATATCAGGCCTCTGAGCAGATCTGGAACTCTCTCATTGTAGAATGGAGCATGGTCCTTCCGAATAAAGGCTTGGAAACACACACCGTTTCGCTGCCTCTTCTTCCCCCAAACAGGGTTTCCACCCCACATGCTGTGAACTCCACTTTCAGGTCTGGGGAAAAAGCGCTTCCTGAAGGTCTTCTCTCAGGGGCTGGTTCCCTTGAGCTGGGGCTGTTGTAGGGAGCCCAAACATACAGGGCAAGGCCAAAACCACATCCACATGTCTATGGTGCATAGAAGAGCTCTAGTGAACCTAAGTCTTTCAGGAACTTTCTTGGCACAGATGGAGTGACACTCTGGTTGTGGAGCTGCATACACCACACAGGGGCAGTGGGAACCTGATTCTCTCCGTGCACCACTGAGTCTAGGAGGCCAAGCAACAGCTTGAGGATCCAGCCAGTTGCTCTTACCTTACCTCTGACAGACCTCTCATTGCTGTAGACCTAACCATTTTGTGAACAATCAGACCCTACGCCTCTGCAAGTAGGCTTGGGTCCTAGGTAGAAAGGAAAGGCAAGAGTGGAGCTGAGGCCAGTAAGGCACCACTCATGATTCCCGCACTGCCGCAGCCTGCTCCTTCCTGGGCAGTAGGTCAAGAATCTAAGGATGTCTAGCCAAGGCTTGTGAAGGGCAGAGCAGAATCTCGGCCGTGATGCTGCAATATCGGGCTTCTGAGCAGATCTGGAGCACTCCTATTGTAGAAGCGAGCACAGTCCTTCAAAAGAAGGCTTGCAAACATACGCCAGTTCAAGGAGGCTCACTTCCCCGCATGCTGTGAAATCCGCTTCCTGGCCTGGGGGTAAATTGCTTTCTGGAGGTCTCTTCTCAGGGGCTGGTTCCCCTGAGCTGGGGCTGTGGTAGGGAGCCCAAACACACAAGGCAAGGCCAAAATTACATGCACACGTCTCTGCTGTGTAGCAGAGCTCTAGTGAACCTAAGTCTGTGAGGAAATTTCTTGGCGTGGATGGAGAGACACTCTGGGTGTGGAGCTGCATACCCAACACAGGGGCACTGGGAGCCCAATTCTCTCCATGTGGCACTGAGTCTAGGCGGCCAACCAACAGCTTGAGAATCCATCCAGTTGCTCTTCCCTTACCTCTGACAGAGCTCTCATTGCTGTAGACCTAGGCAGTTTGGAAAGAACCAGACCCTAACCGCTGTCCAAGTAGGCCTGGGTCCTTGACTGAAGGAAAGGCAAGAGCAGAGCTGAGGCCAGTGAGGCGCCAGTCATGTCTCCCACACTCCCACAGTCTGCACCTTCCTGGGCAGTAAGGCTAGGAGCTAGGGATATTTTGGCAAGGCTCGCAAAGGACAGAGCAGAATCTCAGCCATGACGCTGCAATATCGGGCCTCTGAGCAGATCTGCAGTTCTCCCGTTGTAGAAGCGAGCACAGTCTTTCCAAATAAAGGTTTGCAAACACATGCAGGATGGCTTCCTGTTCTTCCTCAAAGGAGGCTCGTGTCCCCGCATGCAGTGAACTCTGCTTTCAGGCCTGGGGGGAAAGCACTTCCTGGAAGTCTTTTTTCAGGCGCTGGTTCCCCTGAGTTGGGACTCTGGTATGGGGACCAAACACACAGGGCAAGGCCAAAACTACATCCACACGTCTCTCCTGTGTAGGAGAACTCTAGTGAATCTTTGTCTGTCAAGAACTTTTTGGTGCCAGTGGAGTCACATTCCAGGTGTGGAGCTGCATACTCAACACAGGGGCAGTGGGAACCTGATCCTCTCCGTGTGGCCCTGAGAATGGGCTACCAAGCAACAGCTTGAGAATATATCCAGTTGCTCTTCCCTTACCTCTGACAGAGCTCTCATTGCTATAGACCTAGGCACTTTGGAAAAAACCGGACGCTATGCCCTCTCCAAGCAGGTTGGGTCCTTGGTCGAAGGGAAGGCAAGGGTGGATCTGAGGCCAGTAAGGCGCCAGTCATGTCTCCCACACTCCCGCAGCCTGCTCATTCCTAGGCAGTAAGGCTAGAAGCGAGGAATGTCTTGACAAGGCTCGCAAAGGGAGAGCAGAATCTGTGCCGTGACACTGCAATATTGTGCCTCTGAGCAGATCTGGAGCTCTCCCGTTGTAAAAGCGAGCACGTTCCTTCAAAATTAAGGCTTGCAAACACACGCCAGTTTGCTGCCTCTTCCCCAAAGGAGGCTTGCTTCCCAGCATGCTATGAACTCCACTTCTAGGCCTGGGGTAAAAGCACTTCCTGGAGGTCTTCTCTCTGGGGCTGGTTATCCTGAGCTGGGGCTGTGGCAGGGAGCCCAAACACAGAGGCAAGGCCAAAACTATATCCACACGTCTTTACTGTGTAGGACAGCTCTAGTGAACCTAAGACTGTCAGGAACTTTCTTGGAGCGGACAGAGTCACACTCTGGGTGTCGAGCTGCACACCCCACACAGGGGTCACTGAGAGCCTGTTTCTCTCAATGTGGTGCTGAATCTAGATGGCCAAGCAACAGCTCTAAAATTCATCCAGTTGCTCTTTCCTTACCTCTGACAGAGCTCTCATTGCTTTAGACCTAGGCAGTTTGGAAAAAACTGGACCCTAACCCCTCTCCAAGTAGGCCTGGGTCCTTGGTTGAATTGAAAGGCAAGATGGGGCTGAGGCCTGTAAGGTGCAGGTCATGTCTCCCACACTCCTGCAGCCTGCTCCTTCCTGGGCAGCAATGTTAGAAGCTAGGAATGTCTTGGCAAGGCTTGCAAAGGGCAGAGCAGAGTCTGTGCTGTGACGCTGCAATATCGGGCCTCTGAGCAGATGTGGAGCTCTCGCATTGTAGAAGCGAGCATGGTTCTTCAAAATGAAGGCTTGCAAACACATGCCTGTTCACTACCTCTTCTTCCCTAAAGGAGGCTCGCCTCCCCCCATACTGTGAACTCCGCTTCCAGGCCGGGGGGAAAAGCACTTCCTGGACGTCTCTTCTCAGGGGCTGGTTCCCCTGAGCTGGGGCTATGGTAAGGAGCCCAAACACACAGGGCAAGGTCAAAACTAAAATCACACATCTCTGCTGTGTAGGAGAGCTCTAGTGATCCTAAGTCTGTCAGGAACTTTCTTGGCATGGATGGAGTCACACTCTGGTGTGGAGCTGTATACCTATCACAGGAGCACTTAGAGCCTGTTTCTCTCTGTGCAGAACTGAGTCTATGCGGCCAAGCAACAGCTTGAGAATCCATCCAGTTTCTCTTTCCTTACCTCTGACAGAGCTCTCATCACTATAGCCCTTGTCAGTTTGGAAAAAATGAGACTGTAGCCCATCTCCAAGTTTGCCTGGGTCCTTGGTTGAAGGAAAGGCAAGAGCAGAGCAGAGGCCAGTATGGCTCAAGTTATGTCTCCCACACTCCCTCAGCCATCTCCTTCCTGGGCAGCAAGGCTAGAAGCTAGGAATGTCTTGGCAAGGCTCACAAAAGGCAGAGCAGAATCTCGGCCATGACGCTGCAATATCAGGCCTCTGAGCAGAGCTGGAGCTGGCCCGTTGTAGAAGAGAGCACGGTCCTTCAAAATGAAGGCTTGCAAACACAGGCCCATTTGCTGCCTCTTCTTCCCCAAAGGAGGCTCTCTTCCCCGCATATTATGAACTCTGCTTCCAGGCCTGGTGGAAAAGCACTTCCTGGATGTCTTTTCTCAGGGGCTGGTTCCCCTGAGCTGGGGCTGTGGTAGGGAGCCCAAACACACAGGGCAAGACCAGAATCACATCCACACATCTCTGCTGTGTAGGACAGCTCTAGTGAACCCAAGCCTGTGAGGAAATTTCTTGGCATGGATGGAGTCACCCTCTGGTGTGGAGCTGCATACACCACACAGGGGCACTGGGACCCAGATTCTCTCTGTGTGGTGCTGAGTCTGAGCAGCCAAGCAACAGCTGGAGAATCCATCCAGTTGCTCTTCCCTTACCTCTGACAGAGCTCTCATTGCTGTAGACCTAGGCAGTTTGGAAAGAACCAGACCCTAACTCTTTTCCAAGTAGGCCTGGGTCCTTGGTCGAAGGAAAGGCAAGAGCGTAGCCGAGGCCAGTAAGGTGCCAGTCTTGTCTCCCACACTCCTGCAGCCTTCTCCTTCCTGGGCAGTAAGTCTTGAAGCTAGGAATGTTGTGGTATGGCTCGCAAAGGGCAGAGCAGAATCTTGGCTGTGACACTGCAATATTGGGCCTCCGAGCAGAGCTGGAGCTTTCCCATTGTAGAAGCGGGCACGGTCCTTCAAAATGAAGGCTTGCAAACACACGCCGGTTTGCTGCATCATCTTCCCCAAAGGTGGCTTGCTTCCCTGTATGCTGTGAGCTCCGCTTCCAGGCCTGGAGGAAAAGCGCTTCCTGGAGATCTTCTCTCAGGGGCTGGTTCTCCTGAGCTGGGGCTGTGGTAAGGAGCCCAAACACACAGGGCATAGGCCAAAACCATATCCACAAGTCTCTGTTGTCTAGGAGAGCTCTAGTGGACCTAAGTCTGTCAGGAACTTTCTTGGCACGGATGGAGTCACACTCTGGGTGTTGAGCTGCATACCCAACACAGGGGCACAGGGAGCCTGTTTCTCTCCATGTGGCACTGAGTTTAAGCGGTCAAGCAATAGCTCTGAAATTCATCCAGTTGCTCTTCCCTTACCTCTGACAGTGCTCTCATTGCTTTAGACCTAGAGAGTTTGGAAACAACTAGACCCTAACCCTTCTCCAAGTAGGCCTGGATCCTTGGTCGAAGGAAAGGCAAAAGCAGAGCTGAAGCCAGTAAGGCACAAGTCATGTCTCCCACACTCCCGCAGCCTGCTCCTTTCTGGGCAGTAAGGGTAGAATCCAGGGACGTCTAGGCAAGACTTGCAAAGGGCAGAGCAGATTCTCGTCATTGATGCTGCAATATTGGGCCTCTGAGAAGATCTGGAGCTGGCCCATTGTAGAAGAGAGCATGGTCCTTCAAAATGAAGGCTTGCAAACACACGCCTGTTCACTGCCTCTTCTTCCCCAAAGGAGGCTCACTTCCCTGTATGCTGTGAGCTCTGCTTCCAGGCCTGGTGGAAAAGCACTTCCTGGAGGTCTCTTCTCAGGGGCTGGTTCCCCTGAGCTGGGGCTGTGGTAGGGAGCCCAAATACCCAGGGCAACACCAAAGCCACATCCACAAGTCTCTGCTGTGTAGGACAGCTCTAGTGAACCTAAGCCTGTGAGGAAATTTCTTGGCATAGATGGAGTCACCCCCTGGGTGTGGAGCTGCATACACCACACAGGGGCACTGGGAGCTTGATTTTTTCTGTGCAGCACTGAGTCTGAGCAGCCAAGCAACAGCTGGAGAATCCATCCAGTTGCTTTTCCCTTACCTCTGACAGAGCTCTCATTGCTGTAGACCTAGGAATTTTGGAAGAACCAGACCCTAACCCCTCTCCAAGTAGGCCTGGGTCCTTGGTCGAAGGAAAGGCAAGAGTGGAGCTGAGTTCAGTAAGATGCCAGTCTTGTCTCCCACACTCCCACAGCCTTCTCCTTCCTGGGCAGTAATGCTTGAAGCTAGGAAAGTCTAGGCAAGGATCGCCACGGGTAGAGCAGAATCTCGTCCATGACGCTGCAATATCAGGCCTCTGAGCAGATCTGGAGCTGTAGAAACAAGCACAGTCCTTTAAAATGAAGGCTTGCGAACGCACACTGGTTTGCTGCCTCTTCTTCCCCAAAACACACTCTCCACCCCACCTGCTGTGAACTCCGCTTCCAGGACTGTGGGAAAAGCACTTCCTGAAGGTCTTCACTCAGGGGCTTGTTCCACTGAACTAGGGATGTGGTAGGGAACTGAAACACACAGGCAAGGCCAAAACCACATCAGCACGTCTATGCTGTGTTGGAGTGGTCTAATGAACCTAAGTATGTCAGGAACTTTCTTGGCGCGAACGGAGTCACACTCTGGGTGTGGAGCTGCATACCCAACACAGGGGCACTTGGAGTCTGTTTCTCTCCATGTGGTATTGAGTCTAGGCGGCCAAGCAACAGCTTGAGAATCCATCTAGTTGTTCTTCCCTTACCTTGTCATCGCAGTAGCCCTTGGCAGTTTGGAAACAACCAGACCGTAACCTGTCTCCAAGAAGGCCTGGGTTTTAGGTCGAAAGGAAAGGCAAGTGTGGAGCTGAGGCCAGTAAGGCGCCAGTCATGTCTCCCACACTCCTGCAGCTTTCTCCTGCCTGGGAAGCAGTGCTAGAAGCTAGGAATGTCTTGGCAAGGCTCGCAAAGGGCAGAGCAGAATCTTGGCCATGATGCTGCAATATCGGGCCTGTGATCAGATCTGGAGCTTGCCCATTGTAGAAGCGAGCACGGTCCTTCCAAATAAAGGTTTACAAACACATGCCGGTCCACTGCCTCTTCTTCCCCGAAGGAGGTTCTGTCCCTGCATGCAGTGAATTCTGCTTCCAGCCATGGGGAAAAAGCGCATCCTAGAGGTCTCTTCTCAGGGGCTGGTTCTGCTGAGCTGGGGCTGTGGTAGGGAGCCCAAACACACAGGGCAAGGCCAAAACCACATCCACATGCCTCTGCTGTATAGGAGAGCTCTAGTGAACCTAAGTCTGTGAGGAAATTTCTTGGCATGAAAGGAGTTACGCTTGGGGTGTCGAGCTGCATACCCAACACAGGGGCACTGGGAGCCTGATTCTCTGTTTGGTGCTGAGTGTGGGCGACCAAGCAACAGCTTGAGAATCCATCCAGTTGCTCTTCACTTGCCTCTGGCAGTGCTCTCGTTGCTGTAGACCTAGGCAGTTTGGAAACAACTGGACCCTAACTGCTGTCCAAGTAGGCCTGGGTCCTTGGTAGAAGGAAAGGCAAGAGCAGAGCTGAGGCCAATGAGGCGCCAGTCATGTCTCCCACACTCCCACAGTCTGCTCCTTCCTGGGCAGTAGGGCTAGGAGCTAGGGATATTTTGGCAAGGCTCACAAAGGGCAGAGCAGAATCTCAGCCATGATGCTGCAATATTGGTTCTCTGAGCAGATCGCAGTTCTCCTGTTGTAGAAGCGAGCATGGTCCTTTCAAATAAAGGTTTGCAAACATAAGCCGGTTGGCTTCCTGTTCTTCCTCAAAGGAGGCTCGTGTCCCCGCATGCAGTGAACTCTGCTTCGAGGCCTGGGGGAAAAGTGCTTCCTTGAGGTCTCTTTTCAGGGGCTGGTTTCCCTGAGCTGGGGTTCTGGTACAGAGACCAAACACACAGGGCAAGGTCAAAACCACATCCACACGCCTCTCCTGTGTAGGAGAACTCTAGTGAATCTTAGTCTGTCAAGAACTTTCTTGGCACCAATGGAGTCACATTCCAGGAGTGGAGCTTCATACCCAACACAGGAGCAGTGGGAACCTGATCCTTTCCGTGCGACCCTGAGAATGGGCGGCCAAGCAACAGCTGGAGATCACATCCAGTTGCTCTTCCCTTACCTCTTACAGAGCTCTCATTTCTGTAGACCTAGGCACTTTGGAAAAAACTGGACCCTAAGCCCTCTCCAAGTAGGGTAGGTCCTTGCTCAAAGGAAAGGCAAGAGTGGAGCTGAGGCCAGTAAGGCACCAGTCATGTTTCCCACACTCCTGTAGCCTGCTCATTCCTAGGCAGTAAGGCTAGAAGTGAGGAATGTCTTAACAAGGCTCGCAAAGGGAAAGCAGAATCTGTGCCGTGACGCTACAATATCATGCCTCTGAGCAGATCTGGAGCTCTCCCGTTGTAAAAGCGAGCACGTTCCTTCAAAATTAAGGCTTGCAAACACACGCCAGTTTGCTGCCTCTTCTTCCCCAAGGAGGCTCGCTTCCCCACATACTGTGAACTCCGTTTCCAGGCCTGGGGGTAAAGTGCTTTCTGGAGGTCTCTTCTCAGGGGCTGGTTCTCCTGAGCTGGGGCTGCGGCAGGGAGTCCAAACACAGAGGCAAGGCCAAAACTATATCCACACATCTTTGCTGTGTAGGAGAGCTCTAGTGAACCTAAGACTGTCAGCAACTTTCTTGGCATGGATGGAGTCACACTCTGAGTGTCAAGCTGCATATCCCAGACAAGGGCACTGAGAGCCTGCTTCTCTCAATGCGGTGCTGAATCTAGACGGCCAAGCAACAGCTCTAAAATTCATCCAGTTGCTCTTCCCTTACCTCTGACAGTGCTCTCATTGCTTTAGACCTAGGCAGTTTGGAAAAAACTGGACCCTAACCCCTCTCCAAGTAGGCCTGGGTCCTTGGTTGAATTGAAAGGCAAGATGGGGCTGAGGCCTGTAAGGTGCAGGTCATGTCTCCCACTCTCCTGCAGCCTGCTCTTTCCTGGGCAGTAAGGCTAAAATCTAGGATTGTCTAGGCAAGGCTTGTAAAAGGCAGAGCAGAATCTGTGCCTTGATGCTGCAATATTGGGCCTCTGAGCAGATCTGGAGTTCTCCTGTTGTAGAAGTGAGCACAGTCCTTCAAAATGAAGGTTTGCAAATACACGTCCATTCGCAACTTCTTCTTCCCCAAAGGAGGCTCGCTTACCCGCATATTGTGAACTCTGCTTCCAGGCCTGGTGGAAAAGCACTTCTTGGAGGTCTCTTCTCAGGGACTGGTTCTCCTGAGCTGGGACTGTGGTAGGGAGCCCAAACACACAGGGCAACACCAAAGCCACATCCACACATCTCTGCTGTGTAGGACAGCTCTAGTGAACCTAAGCCTGTGAGGAAATTTCTTGGCATGGATGGAGTCACCCTCTGGGTGGGGAGCTGCATACACCACACAGGGGGACCGGGGGCCTGATTCTTTCTGTGCAGCGCTGAGTCTGAGCAGCCAAACAACAGCTGGAGAATCCATCCAGCTCTTCCCTTACCTCTGACAGAGCTCTCATTGCTGTAGACCTAGGCAGTTTGGAAAGAACCAGACCCTAACCCCTCTTCAAGTAGGCCTGGATCCTTGGTCGAAGGAAAGGCAAGAGCGTAACTGAGGCCAGTAAGGCGCCAGTCTTGTCTCCCACACTCCTGCAGCCTTCCTTCCTAGGCAATAAGGCTTTAGCTAGGAATGTCTAGGCAAGGCTCACCAAGGGCAGAGCAGAATCTCGTCCATGACATTACAATATCGGGCCTCCAAGCAGATCTAAAGCTCTCCCCTTGTAGAAACAAGCATGGTCCTTCCAAATAAATGCTTGGAAAAAGACGAGGGTTAGCTGCCTCTTCTTCCCCAAAACAGGCTGTCTACCCTGCCTGCTGTGAACTCCAATCCAGGCCTGTGGAAAAGCGCTTCCTGAAGGTCTTCACTCAGGGTCTGGTTCCGCTGAGCTGGGGATGCGGTAGTGAGTCAAAACACACAGGCAAGGCCAAAACCACATCTGCATGTCTCTGCTGTGTTGGAGTGGTCTAGTGAACGTAAGTATGTCAGGAACTTTCTTGGCATGGACGGAGTCAACTCTGGGTGTGGAGCTGCAAATGCAACACAGGGTACTGGGAGCCTGTTTCACTCCATGCAGTGCTGAGTCTAGGCGGCCAAGCAACAGCTTGAGAATCCATCTAGTTGTTCTTCCGTTACCTCTGACAGAGCTTTCATCACTGTAGCCCTTGGCAGTTTGGAAACAACCGGACTGTAACCCATCTCCCAGTAGGCCTGGGTTTTAGGTCGAAGGAAAGGGAAGTGTGGAGCTGAGGCCAGGAAGGCACCAGACAGAAACCCTGAGGTTCCGGCCTCAACTCGAGATGAGGACCTAGGCCCTTGCTCCAACTGGAGAGGAATCCCGAGAGGCCCCTCACAACTCGCATGGAGACTTGACTATCCTAAGGCAACACAAGTGGGTCCCTGAGGTCCCGTTGTAACTCGAGAGGAACCCCAAGGTTCCTGCCGCAACTTGAGAAAAACCAGGAAATTCTCCCCTCAAGGCAAGATGAGACTCTTTTCTGCTGCAGAGTCTCGAGAGAAATCCCACCTTCCCTCTTGAGACTCAAAAGGATCCTTGACACCCTTGATGCAACTCAAGAAGTTCCCCGACATACCCATCTCCACTCAAGAGGAACACTGAGTGCTCCACCACAACTCAGGAAGAGCCCCGATTTTTCCTCCTTATCTCGAGATGAGGGTCCATTTCTCTGCTTCTTTGGGAAAGGAATCCCAGCGTTTCCATCACACCTCAAGAGGAGGCGGTCTCAACTTGAAATCCAAAAGGAACTCCAGGGGTCGTGCCACAGTTAAAAGACCCAGATGTCCCAATCCATTCCAGATAAACCTGATTCCCCTGCACTGACTCAACTGTTACCCTGAGTATCAACTCAAAACATGATGGGAAGTGTGACAGCCCTGTGGCACCTAGACAGCAAGCCACAAATCCCTATGTCAGCTCGTCAGGAAGGCTGACACTACTTTTACAGCTTGAGAGTAAAGTGGAATTCTATGTATCCACATGAGACGAGGCCTCACTCCCCTGTTGAAACTCCATAGGTACCCCGAGATCCATGTCAGCACTGCAGAGGGACACTGAGGCTCTGGCCTCAAATCGAGATGAGGATGTAGGCCCCAGCACCATATGGAGAGGAATCCTGAAAGGCCCCTTGCAACTCGCATGGAGACTTGACTTTCCTGAGGCAGCATGAGTGAGTACCTGAGGTCCCCATTGTAACTTGAAAGGAAGCCCAAGTTTCCTGCCGCTACTCTAGAAAAACCAGGAGATTCTCCCCTCATTGTGAGATGAGGCCCTTTTCCACTGCAGCATCTCAAGAGAAATCCCACCTTCCTTCTTGAGCCTTGAAAGTGTCCTTGATACCCTTGATGCAACTCAAGAAGTTCCCTGACATACCCGTCTCTCTTCGAGAGGAATAGCTAGTGTCCCGCCACAACTCAAAAAGAGCCCCGTTTCTCCATCCTCATCTCGAGATGAGGGTCCATTTCCCTGCTTCGTCAGGAAAGGAATCCCAGCATTCTGGTCACACCTCAAGAGTAGGCGGTCTCAACTTGAAACTGGAGAAGAACTCCAGGGTCGTACCACAATTCAAAAAGAGCCAGATGTCACAATCCACTCTAGATAAACCTGATTCCCCTGCACTGACTCAACTTTCACCCTGAATATCTACTCAAAACACAACGGGAGCTGTGACAGCCCTGTGGCACCTCAAGAGAAAGCCACAGATCCCTATGTCAACTCGAGAGGAAGCCTGACACTACTGTTACAGCTCGAGAGGAAAGCAGACTTGCATGTCTCCACACGAGACAAGGCCTGACTCCCCTGTTGAAACTCCATAGGAACCCTGAGATCCATGTCAGCACTGGAGAGGAAACCTGAGGTTCTGGCCTCAGCTCCAGATGAGGACCTAGGACCCGGCACCGACAGGAGAGGAATCCCGAGAGGCCCCTGGCAACTCACATGGAGACTGGACTTTCCTGAGGCAACACGAGTGGGTCCCTGATGTCCCCGTTGTAAATCAATAGGAACCCCAAGTTTCCTGCTGCAACTCAGGAAAAACAAGGAGATTCTCCCCTCAACGTGATATGAGGCCCCTTTCCTCTGTGGCATCTCGATAGAAATCCCACCTTCCCTCTTGAGCCTCGAAAGGGTCCTTGACACCCTTGAGGCAACTCAAGCAGTTCCCCGGCATACCCATCTCCACTCGAGAGGAACACCGAGGGTCCTGCCACAACTCAAGAAGAGCCCTGTTTTTCCCTCCTCATCTCGACATGAGGGTCCATTTCCCTGCTTCATCGAGAAAGGTATCCCGGTGTTCCTGTCACACCTGAAGAGGAGGCGGTCTCAACTTGAAAGTCGAGAGGAACTCCAGGGGTCATGCCACCATTCCAAAAGACCCTGATGTCCCTATCCACTCCAGATACACCTGATTCCCCTGCACTGACTTGACTGTCACCCCAATTATCGACTCAAAACACGATGGCACATGTGACAGATCTGTGGCACTCAAGAGAAAGCCACAGATCCCTATGTCAACTCGACAGGAAGACTGACACTACTGTTGCAGCTTGAGAGGAAAGCGAACTTGCATGTCTCAACAGGAAATGAGGCCTGACCCCCCTGTTCAAACTCCATAGGAACCCTGAGATCCATGTCAGCATTGGAGAGGAACCCTGAGGTTCTGGCCTCAACTGTAGATGAGGTCCTAGGACCCGGCACTGACTGGAGAGAAATCCCAAGAGGGCCCTCGCAACTGGCATGGACTCTGGCCTTTCCTGATGCAACACAAGTGGGTCCTTGAGGTCCCAATCCTAACTCGAAATGAACCAGAAGTTTCCTACAGCAACTCAAGAAAAACCAGGAGATTCTCCCCTCAAAGCGAGATGAGGCCCTTTTCTGCATCGGCATCTCGAGAGAAATCCCACCTTCCCTCTTGAGCCTCAAAAGGGTCCTTGACACCCTTGATGCAACTCAAGGAGTTCCCTGACATACCCGTCTCCACTCAAGAGGAACACCGAGGGTCCCGCCACAACTCAAGAATAGCCCTGTTTTTCCCTCCTCATCTCGAGATGAGGGTCCATTTCCCTGCTTTGTGGGAAAGGAATCCCGGCGTTCCCTTCACACCTCAAGAGGAGGTGTTCTCTACTTAAAAGTCGAGAGGAACTCCAGGGGCCTTGCCACCATTCCAAAAGACCCCGATGTCCCATTCCACTCCAGATACACCTGATTCCCCTGCACTGACTCGACTGTCAGCCTGAGTATTGACTCACAAAATGATGGCCCGTGTGACAGCCTGCCAGGAACCACTGTGAGGAATCCTGCCTGAGGGAAAGGTCATGAAGAAGGAAGCCTGACATACACAAAGGTGTGATCTGGCTTCAGGGGTTCCCCCTGGATTTTCCTGAACATCTACTCCCCAAAACCAGAATCTGCCTTCCTTATTGTACTGTGCTTTGCACTCTTCTGACATTAACAGGGGCTGTCCCCCACCACCTTACTCTGGAAAAAGTTAGCTTAGAGCTCCAACTGGTATCCTGCATATGAAAGGAATGTTTCAGCTCAAATCCCTCTGATGGCTCTCTAACTTGCCTGACAGGTCCCCCCGACTTTTACAACTTGTGATCGTTTACAGCCCCCCAACCATGAAAGACACGAAGCTTAAAGCATCTTAAAGATTCAGAGCCTTTTCTAAAAAGCTAAAAATTATATTGGTGATGCATTTCACTGTTGAGTCAATGACTGCTGCCAGGCCTCAATATTCTTTATCTTTTAAGCACCTGAAGGTATTAATCAATGTAATTGGCATATAGAAAAAGGAATAAAGTAGTTTTGATGTTAGCTACACTAGACTTTTGAGTTAATTAATTTTCTCTTTGTTATAAGTCACTGTACTCCTCTTTCTTTGTTATAAATTGTTGTGTCCTTGCTATGTAAGAATGTAACTTTATTTAGTGCTTTCTGAGAGTGGCACCAGACTTTGGGAAGAACAACACTTTTAAGGTTTTCTGGTTGACAGACCCTTATCAGAAAAGGGCTGTAAAATGTTAACTGGCCCTCTGGCCATAAGATGATGTAAATCACCTAAGACTTGTGTATACAGCTAGGTATGCAGAGAGAAAGCCTGGTCTCAATAAGAGTCAGGGCTTCTGATGCTGCATAATTTTGTATTATCCATTGAACTAAAAACCCTCTTGAAGAAAGTAAAAGAGGAGTTAAAAAGTTGGCTTAAAGCTCAACATTCAGAAAATGAAGATCATGGCATCCGGTCCCATCACTTCATGGGAAATAGATGGAGAAACAGTGGAAACAGTGTCAGACTTTATTTTTGGTGGCTCCAAAATCACTGCAGATGGTGATTGCAGCCATGAAATTAAAAAATGCTTACTCCTTGGAAGAAAAGTTATGACCAACCTAGATAGCATATTCAAAAGCAGAGACATTACTTTGTTGACTAAGGTCCGTCTAATCAAAGCTATGGTTTTTCCAGTAGTCATGTATGGATGTGAGAGTTGGACTGTGAAGAAGGTTGAGCGCCGAAGAATTGATGCATTTGAACTGTGGTATTGGAGAAGACTCTTGAGAGTCCCTTGGACTGCAAGGAGATCCAACCAGTCCATTCTGAAGGAGATTAGCCCTGGGATTTCTTTGGAAGGAATGATGCTAAAGCTGAAGCTCCAGTACTTTGGCCACCTCATGCAAAGAGTTGTTGACTCATTGGAAAAGACTGTGATGCTGGGAGGGATTGGGGGCAGGAGGAGAAGGGGATGACCGAGGATGAGATGGCTGGATGGCATCACTGACTCTATGGACGCAAGTCTGAGTGAACTCCGGGAGTTGGTGATGGACAGGGAGGCCTGGCATGCTGTGATTCATGGGGTCACAAAGAGTCAGACACGACTGAGCGACTGAACTGAACTGATTGAACTCTATGTACAACCAAAGGTAAAAAAGCTTTTCTGGACAGTAAAGGATGGACCAGTTTGTCAGACCAGCTTCTTGAAATGGTTTCTTGGAAATCTGGCTCCCCCCGTGTCGACTTCCTCTCTCTTTCTTTCTCCCTCTCCCTATCTCTCCTTCTCAAGCTGAATTCCCATCTGGAGCGTGGAGGCTCACCACGTCTACTTAGTTGCTCTGGCTTCTAACCCCACGTGAGAGGGAGCCCAAGGCGGGCACCCTCCGCTATTCAAGTGGGTGCCGGTGGCTTAACATAGATGGTGCAAACCTCTTGTCTCGAGGTTTTATTAGTTTTCCACATAAACCAAGTTATTCAGCCACTTTTGTCGACTAAATTTTCCTACTACATTATTTTTTCCTAATCTCTCTTACCTTTCTAATTAAATAGTCCTTTCCCAGTCTCCGACTCTGTTCCAGCTTTGAATTCCCTGGATCCACTGGGGCTGGACCCTGGCAACAGCCCTGTGGCACCTCAAAAGAAAGTCAAAGATCCCTATGACAAATGGACAGGATGCTGACACTATTTTGACAGCTTGAGAGGAAAGTGGACTTTCCTGTCTCCACCTGAGATGAGGCCTGACTCCCTTGTTGAAACTCTATAGGAACCCCAAGATCCATGTCAGCCCTGGAGAGGACACCTGAGGTTCCAGCCTCAACTCTAGATGAGGACCTAGACCCTGGCACCAACTGGAGAGGAATCCTAAGAGGCCCTTCACAACTAGCATGGAGGCCTGACTTTCCTTGGGCAACACGAGCGGGTCCCTGAGGTCCCAGTTGTAACTCGAGAGGAATGCCACGTTTCCTGTCACCATTGAGAAAAACAATGAGATTCTCCCCTCAATGTGAGATGAGGCCCTTTTCTGCTGCAGCATTTTGAGAGAAATCCCACTTTCCCTCTTGATTCTTTTAAGGGTCCTTGACACCGTTGATGCAACTCAAAAGTTCCCCGACATACCTGTCTCCACTTGAGAGGAACACTGAGGGTCCTGCCACAACTCAAGAAGAGCCCCATTTTTCCCTCCTTGTCTCGAGATGAGGGTCCATACCCCTGCTTCTTTGGGAAAGGAATCCCAGCATTCTGGTCACACCTCAAAAGGAGGCGATCTCAACATGAAACTCAAGAAGAACTCCAGGGGTCGTGCCACAATTCCAACAGACTCTGATGTCCCATTCCACACCAGATACACCTGATTCCCCTGCACTGACTGACTGTCTCCCTGAGTATCGACTCAAAACACAATGACAGGTGTGACAATCCTGTGGCACCTCAAGAGAAAGCCACAGATCCAAATGTCAACTCGACAGGAAGCCTGACACTACCTTGTCAGCTCGAGAGGAAAGCAGACTTGCATGTCTCCACAGGAGACGAGGTCTGGCTCCCCTGTTGAAACTCCATAGGAACCCTGAAATCCAGTCAGCCCTGGAGAGGAACCCTGAGGTTCCGGCCTCAGCTCCAGATGAGAACCTAGGCCCCAGCACCAACTGGAGAGGAATTTTGAGAGGCCCATCACAACTCGCATGGAGACTTGACTATTCTGAGGCAACACGAGCGGGTCCCTGCGGTCCCCGTCGTAACTTGAGAGGAAGCCCAAGTTTCCTGCCGCAATTTGAGAAAAACCAGGAGATTCTCCCCTCAACACGAGATGAGGCCCTTTTCCACTGTGGCATCGAGACAAATCCCACCTTCCCTCGTGAGCTTTGCAAGTGTCCTTGACACCCTGGATCCAACTCAGGAAGTTCCCTGACATACCCATATCCCCTCGAGAGGAACACAGTTTGTCCTGCCACAACTCAAGAAGAGCCCCGTTTTTCCCTCCTCATCTCGAGATGAGGGTCCATTTGCCTGCTTTGTTGGGATAGGAATCCCGGCGTTCCCATCGCACCTTAAGTGGAGGCACTTTCAACTTGAAACCCTAGTGGAACTGCAGGGGTCATGCCACAATTCAAAAAGGCCCTGATTTCCCAATCCACCCCAGATATACCTGATTCCCTTGCAATGACTCGACTGTCACACAGAGTATCGACTCAAAACATGATGGCATGTGGGACAGCTCTGTGGTCCCTTGAAAGAAAGCCACAGATCCCTAAGTCAACTTGACAGGAAGCCTGACACTACTTTGACAGCTTGAGAGGAAAGTGGACTTGCATGTCTCCACAGGAGATGAGGCCTGACTCCCCTGTTGAAACTCCATAGGAACCCCGAGATCCATGTCAGCCCTTGAGAGGAACCTTGAGGTTCCTGATTCAACTCCAGATGAGGACCTAGGCCCTGGTACTGACTGGAGAGGAATCCCAAGAGGCCTGTTGAAACTTGCATGGCAACTTGACTTTCCTGAGGCAACATGAGCGGGTCCCTGAGGTCCCTGTCATAACTCGAGAGGAATGCCAAGTTTCCTACCACAACTCAAGATAAAGCAGGAGATTCTCCCCTCAACGCAAGATGAGGCCCTTTTCTGCTGCAGCATCTCAGGAGAAATCCCACCTTCCCTCTTGAGCCTCGCAAGGGTCCTTGACACCCTTGACGCAACTCAAGAAGTTTCCCGACATAACTGTCTCCACTCGAGAGGAACACCGAGTGTCCTGCCACAACTCTAGAAGAGCCCTGTTTTTCCCTCCTCACCTCGAGATGAGGGTCCATTTCCCTGCTTCGTCGGGAAAGGAATCCTGGCATTCCTGTTGCACCTCAAAAGGAGGCACTCTCAACTTGAAATTATAGTGGAACTCCAGGTGTTGTGCCACCATTCCAAAAGCCCCCAATGTCCCAGTCAAATCCAGATACAGCTGATTCCCTTGCAATGACTCGACTGTCACCATGAGTATCAACTCAATACATGATGGCAGGTGGAACAGCCCTGTGGCACCTCGAGAGAAAGCCACAGATTCCTATGTGAAGTCAACAGGAAGCCAGAAACTACTTTGATAGCTTGAGAGGAAAGGGGACTTGCCTTCACATGAAATGAGGGCTGACTCCCCTGTGGAAACCCTGTAGGAACCCCAAGATCCATGACAGCTTTGGAGAGGAAACCTGAGGTTCTGGCCTCAACTCCAGATGAGGTCCTACGCCCTGGAACTGACTGGAGAGGAATCCCGAGAGGCCCATCACAACTCGCATAGAGACTTCACTTTTCCTAGGCAACATGAGCGGGTCACTGAGGTCCCTGTTGTAACTCAAGAGGAACTCCACGTTTCCTGCTGCAACTCGAGAAAAACCAGGAGATTCTCCCCTCAATGCTAGATGAGGCCCTTTTCCACTGTGGCATCTCAAAAGACATCCCACCATCCCTCCTGAGCCTCACAAAGGTCGTTGATACCCTTGATGCAAATCAAGAAGTTCCCTGACATACATGTCTCCAGTAGAGAGGAACACCAACTATCCCTCCACATCTCAAGAAGAGCCCCGTTTTTCCTTCCTCATCTCGAGATGTGGAAGGAAACATTTCCCTGCTTCGTCGGGAAAGGAATCCCGGTGTTCCTGTCACACAAGTGGAGTCGCTCTCAACTTGAAACTCGAGAGGAACTCCAGGGGTCGTGCCACCATTCCAACAGACCCCGTTGTCCCAATCCACTCCAGATACACCTGATACGCCTGCACTGACTCGACTGTCACCGTGACTGTCAACTCAAAACACGATGGCAGGTGTGACAGCCCTGTGGCACACAGAGAGAAAGCCACAGATCCCTATGTCAAATCGACAGAAATCCTGACACTACTTTGACAGCTCGAGTGGAAAGCGGACTTGCATTTCTCCACACAAAATGAGGCCTGACTCCCCTGTTGAAACTCCATAGCTGCCGGGAGCCAGCACGGGAGATCCCACCCATGACAAGGTCATGTGGAAGACACCTGTTGAGCAAGGCAGATCAGGACTCGAGGGACCCCCAGACCTGCTCTAGTATCTACCCCAAAACCAGATTCTGCCTGTCTTCCTATTTTGTGCCTTTCACCAACTCTTCTGACATTAACAGGGGGCTATTCCTGACCACCTTTCTCTGGAGAAAATCAACTTATATCTCTAGCTAATAAGTCTCCTGGACTTGAAAGGAATATTTCAATTCAAACCCCCTCTGTTGGCAATCTAGTTTGCCTAACAAGTTTATCCAGACTCTTGCAGCTACGCATGTGAGTTTTCACAGTCTCCCAACTGTGAGAGGCACGGGAAGCCTAAAACGTTCTAAAAATATAGAGTCTTTTGAAGAGTTAAATGCTATTAGAGTAGCGCTGGTGTAGGTTTTCATTGTTGAGCCAATGCTTGCTGTTAAGTTCCCATATCTCTTATCCACTGTGCACCTGGGAGTGCAATAGTTAATGTAGTTGGAATTTAAGAAAAACAAGCAATAGCCTTGGAGTTAACCATATCAGATCATTGAGCTAGTTTGTTCTTTCTTTGTTGTAACTCACTGCACCTTTGCTCCATGAGAAATGTAACTCTGTTTAATACTTTCTGAGGCTGACATAGATTAAAAATATAAAGAAAAAAACCTTCCAAGGGAAAATAAGATTTTTGGTTGAGCAGCCTTTATCAAAAGAGGGTCATAAAATGTTCACAGGCCTTTTTCCCGACATAACTGTCTCCACTCGAGAGGAACACCGAGTGTCCTGCCACAACTCTAGAAGAGCCCTGTTTTTCCCTCCTCACCTCGAGATGAGGGTCCATTTCCCTGCTTCGTCGGGAAAGGAATCCTGGCATTCCTGTTGCACCTCAAAAGGAGGCACTCTCAACTTGAAATTATAGTGGAACTCCAGGTGTTGTGCCACCATTCCAAAAGCCCCCAATGTCCCAGTCAAATCCAGATACAGCTGATTCCCTTGCAATGACTCGACTGTCACCATGAGTATCAACTCAATACATGATGGCAGGTGGAACAGCCCTGTGGCACCTCGAGAGAAAGCCACAGATTCCTATGTGAAGTCAACAGGAAGCCAGAAACTACTTTGATAGCTTGAGAGGAAAGGGGACTTGCCTTCACATGAAATGAGGGCTGACTCCCCTGTGGAAACCCTGTAGGAACCCCAAGATCCATGACAGCTTTGGAGAGGAAACCTGAGGTTCTGGCCTCAACTCCAGATGAGGTCCTACGCCCTGGAACTGACTGGAGAGGAATCCCGAGAGGCCCATCACAACTCGCATAGAGACTTCACTTTTCCTAGGCAACATGAGCGGGTCACTGAGGTCCCTGTTGTAACTCAAGAGGAACTCCACGTTTCCTGCTGCAACTCGAGAAAAACCAGGAGATTCTCCCCTCAATGCTAGATGAGGCCCTTTTCCACTGTGGCATCTCAAAAGACATCCCACCATCCCTCCTGAGCCTCACAAAGGTCGTTGATACCCTTGATGCAAATCAAGAAGTTCCCTGACATACATGTCTCCAGTAGAGAGGAACACCAACTATCCCTCCACATCTCAAGAAGAGCCCCGTTTTTCCTTCCTCATCTCGAGATGTGGAAGGAAACATTTCCCTGCTTCGTCGGGAAAGGAATCCCGGTGTTCCTGTCACACAAGTGGAGTCGCTCTCAACTTGAAACTCGAGAGGAACTCCAGGGGTCGTGCCACCATTCCAACAGACCCCGTTGTCCCAATCCACTCCAGATACACCTGATACGCCTGCACTGACTCGACTGTCACCGTGACTGTCAACTCAAAACACGATGGCAGGTGTGACAGCCCTGTGGCACACAGAGAGAAAGCCACAGATCCCTATGTCAAATCGACAGAAATCCTGACACTACTTTGACAGCTCGAGTGGAAAGCGGACTTGCATTTCTCCACACAAAATGAGGCCTGACTCCCCTGTTGAAACTCCATAGCTGCCGGGAGCCAGCACGGGAGATCCCACCCATGACAAGGTCATGTGGAAGACACCTGTTGAGCAAGGCAGATCAGGACTCGAGGGACCCCCAGACCTGCTCTAGTATCTACCCCAAAACCAGATTCTGCCTGTCTTCCTATTTTGTGCCTTTCACCAACTCTTCTGACATTAACAGGGGGCTATTCCTGACCACCTTTCTCTGGAGAAAATCAACTTATATCTCTAGCTAATAAGTCTCCTGGACTTGAAAGGAATATTTCAATTCAAACCCCCTCTGTTGGCAATCTAGTTTGCCTAACAAGTTTATCCAGACTCTTGCAGCTACGCATGTGAGTTTTCACAGTCTCCCAACTGTGAGAGGCACGGGAAGCCTAAAACGTTCTAAAAATATAGAGTCTTTTGAAGAGTTAAATGCTATTAGAGTAGCGCTGGTGTAGGTTTTCATTGTTGAGCCAATGCTTGCTGTTAAGTTCCCATATCTCTTATCCACTGTGCACCTGGGAGTGCAATAGTTAATGTAGTTGGAATTTAAGAAAAACAAGCAATAGCCTTGGAGTTAACCATATCAGATCATTGAGCTAGTTTGTTCTTTCTTTGTTGTAACTCACTCCACCTTTGCTCCATGAGAAATGTAACTCTGTTTAATACTTTCTGAGGCTGACATAGATTAAAAATATAAAGAAAAAAACCTTCCAAGGGAAAATAAGATTTTTGGTTGAGCAGCCTTTATCAAAAGAGGGTCATAAAATGTTCACAGGCCTTCAAGGCCAGAAGATAATGTACACAACATTGTTTATGAGAAAGATATGCAGAAAAAATCCTGGTTTCGATAAAGACAAAACAGATGTAATGTTTGGGCTGACTCTGTATGACTTTGCATCTTTCATTTGCCTCTATGTACAAGTCAAGATATAAAAGTTCCTTTTGAAAATAAAGTTACGGGCCTCGCTCACTGAAGCTTCATCACCCTGTGTCTTCCTTTCTTTCTTTCTCTCTCTTACTCTCTTTTTCAGGCTGATCCCTTGGAGCACAGAGGCTCTCTGCATTCACTTTCCTCCCTGGGCTTCTAAGACCTGAATGGGAAGGTGCTCTGCATCTTCACTCCCTCAGGAGACCGGGAGGGTGCCTGCGGCCTATGTGAACAGAGCAAGTTCCTTGTCTTGGGGCTTTATTGGCTTTCTGTGTAAACCAAAAAATATCACTTCTTTCTCTCCTCTATTTTCTTATCTTCAACATTCTTTCTTTATCTCTCTGTAAATTTCTTTGGGAATGCCATCTTTCCTGAGGGTACCCCTGGATCTTTCGGGGGCTGGACCCTGGCACATAGGAACCCCGAGATCCATATCAGCACTGGAGAGGAACCCTGAGTTTCTGGCCTCGGCCCCTTGAAAGTCATAGATCCCTATGTCAACTCTTCAGGAAGCCTGACACTACTTTTACAGCTTGAGAGGTAAGCGGACTTGCAAGTCTCCACACGAGATGAGGCCAGACTCACTTGTTGAAACTCCATAGGAACCCCGAGATCCATGTCAGCACTGGAAAGGAATCTTTAGGATCCAGCCTCAACTCCAGATGAGGACCAAGGCCCTGGCACTGACTGGAGAGGTATCCTGATAGGCCCCTCACAACTGCCATGGAGATAGACTTTCCTGAGGCAACATGAGTGGGTCCCTGAAGTCCCTATTGAAACTCGAGAGAAACCCTAGTTTCCTGATGCAACTCGTGAAAAACCAGGAGATTCTCCCCTCAATGTGACATGAGGCCCTTTTCTGCTGCGGCGTCTCGGGAAAAATCCCACCTTCCCTCTTGAGCCTCGAAAAGTCCTTGACACTCTTGATGCAACTCAAGAAGTTCCCCAACATATCCGTCTCCACTAGAGAGGAACCCCGAGTGTACCACCACAAATCAAGAAGAGCCCTGTTTTTCCCTCCTCATCTCGAGATGAGGGTCCATTTCTCTGCTTCGTCAGCAAAGGAATCCCGGCATTCCTGTCACACCTCAAGAGGAGACGCTTTCAACTTGAAACTTGAGAGGAACTCCAGGGGTCGTGCCACAATTTAAAAAGGCCCTGATGTCCCAATCCACTCTAGATAAACCTGGTTCCCTTGCCTGACAGGAGAGGATCCCAAGAGGCCCCATGCAACTCGAATGGAGACTGGACTTTTCTGAGGCAACACGAGAGGATCCCTGAGGTCCCCATCGTAACTTGAGAGGAACCTCAAGTTTCCTGCCACAACTCGAGAAAAACCAGGAGATTTTCCACTCAACGCAACATAAGGCCCTTTTCCACTGCAGTGTCGCAAGAGAAATCCCACCTTTCCTCTTGATCTTCGAAAGCCTCCTTGACACCCTTCATGCAACTCAAGAAGTTCCCTAGCATACCCATCTCCACTCGAGAGGAACTCTGAGTGTCCTGCCACAACTCAAGAAGAGCCCTGATTTTCCCTCCTCATCTCGAGATGAGGGTCCATTTCCCTGCTTCGTCAGGAAATGAATCCCGGCGCACCTCTAGAGGAGGCGCTCTCAACTTGAAACTCAAGAGGAACTCCAGGGGTCGTGCCATGCAGTAGTCCAGCCCCAATGCATCCAGGGAATTCAAAGAGGGGGTGGATTCGGGGAGGAGAGACCTATTTATAAAAAGAGATTAGGAAAGATTAGTGTAGTAGGAAAATTAGTGGAGAAAAGAGGCTGAACAACTTGGATTACACAGGAGACCGATAAAGCTCTGAGACAAGGGGCTTGCACCGTCTATGTAGGCCACCAGCCCCTGCTTGAATATCGGTGGGTGCCCCACCTTGGGGTCCCTCTCTCGTGGGTTTTAGAAGCCAGGGCAAATAAGTAGACATGGAGAGTCTCTGTGCTCCAGATGGGAATTCAGCCTGAAAAGGGAGAAAATAATGACATGTGGGAGCTACGCATTGGTGCCAGACCCACAACTTTATTTTCAAAAACAGCTTATATACTCCAAGTTGTACATAAAAAAAATAATGGAATATGCAGAGTTATGCAGGGTCAGCAGTCCTGACCCTTATTGAGACCAGGCTTTCTTTTTTCACACCATTCCATACACAATAGATCTTAGGTGTTTTTACATCATCTTCTGGCCAGGGGGCCTGTTAATATTTATATGGCTCTTTTCCTAGATAAATGTCTATCAACCAGAAAACTCATTTTCCCTTGAAGTGTTTTTTCTTTAATCTGCATCATCCTCAAAGTACTAAATAAAATTACATTCCTGTAGAACAAAGATGCAGTGGGTTATAAGAAAGAAAGTACTTAATTCAAAGATCTAATGTTGCTAATACCAGGATTACTACCTGTTTTTTCTACATACCAACTATATTAACAAATAAAATATATGAAAACTTGGCAGCAAGTATTGGCTCAACAAATGAAACCTTTAATCAGTCCTATTCTAATGATTTTGACTCCTCGGAAGCCCATACATTCCTAGGATGTTTTAAGCCTCCTGAGCCTCTTGCAGTCGTCAGGTCACAAACAATCACATGCACAGCTGTAAGAGTCTGGAAAAACCTGTCAGTCAGACTAGAAAGCCATCAGAGGGGTTTTTGGATTGAAATAATTTTATTCTGCCCAGGAGACTTATTTTCTAAAAGCTCTAATATAACTTTTCCCAGAAAAAGGTGGTGGAGGACACCCCCTGTTAATGTTAGAAGAGTAGGAGGAAAGCATAACACAGTAAAGCAGGCAGACACTGGTTTTGGGGGTAGATGCTCGAGAAAATCCAGAGGGAACCCTGAGGCCTGATCCTGCCTTTGCGTTTTGTTAGGCCCCTTTCCTAAAGACCCTTACCATGGGCAGGATTCCCCACGTTGGCTACTGGCAGTGCCACAATTCCAAAAGACCCCAATGTCCCAATCCACTCCAGATAAACCTGATTCTCCTGCACTGACTCGACTGTCACCCCAAGTATAGACTTGAAACATGATGGCAGCTGTGACAGCCCTGTGGCACCTCGAGAAAAAGGCATAGATCCCTATGTCAACTCGACAGGAAGACTGACACTATTTTAGTGCTCAAGAGGAAAAAGAACTTTGATTCTCAACACAAGAAGAGGCCTGACTCCCCTGTTGAAAGTTCATAGGAACCCCGAGATCCATGTCAGGACTGGAGAGGAACCCTCAGGTACAGGACTTAACTCCAGATGAGGACCTAGGCCCCGGCACCAACTGGAGAGGAAAACCAAGAGGCCCCTCGCAACTCGTGTGGAGACTTGACTTTTCTGAGGCAACATGAGCGGGTCCCTGAGGTCCCCATTGTAACTCGAGATGAACCCCAAGTTTCATGCTGCAACTCGAGAAAAACCAGGAGATTCTCCCCTCAATGTGAGATGAGGGCCTTTTCTGCTGTGGCTTCTTGAGAGAAATCGCACCTTCCCTCAAAAGGGTCCTTGACACCCTTGAGGTAACTCAAGAAGTTCTCTGACATACCCGTCCCACCACAGCTCAAGAAGAGCCGCTTTTTCCCTCCTCATTTCGAGATAAGGGTCCATTTCCCTGCTTCGTCGGGAAAGGAATCCTGGCATTCCCGTTGCACCTCAAGAGGAGGCTGTCTCAATTTGAAACTCGAGAGGAACTTCAGGGGCTGTGCGACAATACTAACAGACCCCGATGTACAAATCTACTCCAGATAAACTTGATTCTGTTGCACTGACTCGACTGTACTCCCAAGTATTGACTCAAAACACGATGGCTGGTGTTACAGTCCTGTGTCACCCAGAGAGAAAGCCACAGATCCTTATCTCAACTCGACAGGAAGCCTGACACTACTTTGACAGCTCAAGACGAAAGTGGACTTGCATGTCTCCACACGAGACGAGGCCTGACTCCCCTGTGGAAACCACAGAGGAACCCCGAGTTCCATGTCAGCACTGGAGAGGAACACTGATGTTCCAGCCTCAAGTCCAGATGAGGACATAGAACCTGGCACCAACTGGAGAGGAATCCTGAGAGTCCCCTCACAACTCGCATGGAGACTTGACTTTCCTGAGTCAACACAGGCAGGTCCCTGAGGTCCCCATAGTAACTCGAGAGGAACCCCAGGTTTCCTGCCAAAACTCGATAAAAACCAGGAGATTCTCCCCTCAACGCGAGATGAGGCCCTTTACTGCTGCAGTGTGTCGAGAGAAATCCCACCATCACTCTTGAGCCTCGCAAGTGTCCTTGACACCCTTGATGGAACTCAATAAGTTCCCCGACATATCCATCTCCACTCGAGAGGAACACTGAGGGCCCCGCCACAACTCAGGAAGAGCCCTGTTTTTCCCTCCTTATCTAGAGATGAGGGTCCATTTCCCTGCTTCGTCGGGAATGGAATTTCGGCATTCCTGTCACACCTCAAGAGGAGAGGGTCTCCACTTGAAAATCGAGAGGAACTCCAGGGGCCGTGCCACAATTCCAACAGACCCCAATGTCCCAACCCACTCCAGATACACCTGATAACCCTGCACTGACTCGACTATCACCCCGAGTAGCGACTCAAAACACGATGGCAGCTGTGACAGTCCTGTGGCACCTCAAGAAGAAGCCAAAGATCCTTATGTCACCTCGACCGGAAGCCTGACACTACTTTGACAGCTTGAGAGGAAAGCGGACTTGTGTGTTTCCAGATGAGATGTGGCCTGACTCCCCTGTTGAAACTCCATAGGAACTCTGAGATCCATGTCAGCCCTGGAGAGGGAAAGTGAGGTTCTGTCCACAAATCAGGTTGAGGTCCTAGGCCTCAGCACCGACTGGAGAGGAATCCTGAGAGGCTCCTTGCAACTCGCATGGAGACTAGATGTTCTTGAGGAAACACAAGCAGGTCCCTGAGGTCCCTGTAGTAACTCGATAGAAACCTCACGTTTCCTGCCATAACTCGAGAAAAACCAGGAGATTCTCCCGTCAACACGAGATGAGGACCTTTTCTGCTGTGGCGTCTTGAGAGAAATCCCACCTTCCCTCTTGAACCTCGAAAGGGTCCTTCACACCCTTGCAGCAACTCAAGAAGTTCCAGACATACCCGTCTCGACAAGAGAGGAACACCAAGGGTCCCACCACAACTCAAGAAGAGCCCCATTTTTCCCTCCTCAACTCAAGATGAGGGTCCATTTCCCTGCTTCATTGGAAAGGAATCCCGGCATTCCTGTCGCACCTCAAGTGGAGGCAGTCTCAACTTGAAACTCGAGAGGAACTCCAGGGGTCGTGCCACAATACCAACAGACCCCATTGTCCCAATCCACTCCACATACACCTGATAGCACTGCACTGACTCCACCGTCACCAGACTATCAACTCAAAACACGATGGCAGTTGGGACAGCCCTGTGGCACCTAGAGTGAAAGCCACAGATTGCTATGTCAACTTGACAGGAAGCCTGACACTACTTTGACAGCTCGAGAGGTAAGCAGACTTGCATGTCTACACAGGAGACGAGGCCAAATTCCCCTGTTGAAACTCCATACATGCCGGGAACCAGCACATGAGATCCCACCCAGGACAAGGTCATGTGGAAGAGACCTGGTGAGCAAGGCAGATCAGGACTCAAGGGACCCCCTGGACCTGCTCTAGTATCTACCCCAAAACCAGATTCTGTCTGTCTTCCTATTTTGTGCCTTTCATCAAGTCTTCTGACATTAACAGTGGGCTATCCCGACCACCTTTCTCTGGATAAAATCAACTTAGGTCTATCCCTCAGAAGTATGGTGTAGCCATCATGGTCAACAAAAGGGTCCAAAATGCATTACTTGCATGCAATCTCAAAAATGACAGAATGATTTCTGTTCTTCTCAAGGCAAACCATTCAATATCACCGTAATCCAAGTCTATGCACCAACAAGTAACTCTGAAGAAGCTGAAGTTGAATGGTTCTATGAAGACCTACAAGACCTTGTAGAACTGACACCCCCAAAAGATGTCCTTTTCATAATAGGGGACTGTAATGCAAAAGTAGGAAGTCAAGAAACACCTGGAGTAACAGGCAAATTTGGCCTTGGAATGCAGAATGAAGCAGGGCAAAGACGAATAGAGTTTTGCCAAGAAAATGCACTGGTCATAGCAAACACCCTCTTCCAACAACACAAGAGAAGACTCTACACATGGACATCACCAGATAGTCAACACTGAAATCAGATTGATTATATTCTATGCAGCCAAAGATGGAGAAGCTCTATACAGTCAGGAAAAACAAGACCAGGAGCTGACTGTGGCTCAGATCATGAACTCCTTATAACCAAATTCAGACTGAAACTGAAGAAAGTAGGGAAAACCACTAGACCATTCAGGTATGACCTAAATCAAATCCCTTATGATTATACAGTGGAAGTGAGAAATAGATTTAAGGGTCTAGATCTGATAGATAGAGTGCCTGATGAACTATGGAATGAGGTTCATGACATTGTACAGGAGACAGGGATCAAGACCATCCCCATGGAAAAGAAATGCAAAAAAGCAAAATGGCTGTCTGGGGAGGCCTTACAAATAGCTGTGAAATGAAGAGAAGTGAAAAGCAAAGGAGAAAAGGAAAGATACAAGCATCTGAATGCAGAGTTCCAAAGAATAGCAAGAAGAGATAAGAAAGCCTTCCTCAGTTCTGCTAGACCATTCAGGTATGACCTAAACCAAATCCCTTATGATTATACAGTGGAAGTGACAAATAGATTTAAGGGCCTGGATCTGATAGATAGAGTACCTGATGAACTATAGAATGAGGTTCATGACATTGTACAAGAGACAGTAATCAAGACCATCCTCATGGAAAAGAAATGCAAAAAAGCAAAATGGCTGTCTGGGGAGGCCTTCCAAATAGCGGTGAAAAGAAGAGAGGCGAAAAACTAAGGAGAAAAGGAAAGATATAAGCATCTGAATGCAGAGTTCCAAAAAATAGCAAGAAGAGATAAAAAAAATCTTCTTCAGTGAACAATGCAAAGAAATAGAGGAAAAGAACAGAATTGGAAAGACTAGAGATCTATTCAAGAAAATTAGATACCAAGGGAACATTTCATGCAAAGATGGGCTCGATAAAGCACTGAAATGGTATGGACCTAACAGAAGCAGAAGATATTAAGAAGAGGTGGCAAGAATACACAGAAGAACTGTACAAAAATGGTCCCATCACTTCATGGGAAATAGATGGGGAAACAGTGTCAGACTTTATTTTTTTGGGCTCCAAAATCAGTGCAGGTGGTGACTGCAGGCATGAAATTAAAAGATGAAAAGACGCTTACCCTTTGGAAGAAAAGTTATAACCAACCTAGACAGCATGTTCAAAAGCAGAGTCATTACTTTGCCGACTAAGGTCCATGTAGTCAAGGCTATGGTTTTTCCTGTGGTCATGTATGGATGTGAGAGTTGGACTGTGAAGAAGGCTGAGCGCCGAAGAATTGATGCTTTTGACCTGTGGTGTTGGAGAAGACTCTTGAGAGTCCCTTGGACTGCAAGGAGATCCAACCAGTCCATTCTGAAGGAGATCAACCCTGGGATTTCTTTGGAAGGAATAATGCTAAAGCTGAAACTCCAGTACTTTGGCCACCTCATGCGAAGAGTTGACTTATTGGAAAAGACTGTGATGCTGGGAGGGATGGGGGCAGGAGGAGAAGGGGACAACAGAGGATGAGATGGCTGGATGGCATCACGGACTTGATGGACGTGAGTCTGAGTGAACTCCGGGAGTTGGTGATGGACAGGGAGGCCTGGCATGCTGCGATTCATGGGGTTGCAAAGAGTCGGACAAGACTGAGTGACTGCACTGAACTGAACTGAACTAGTTCTCTAGTAAATAAGTCTCCTGGACATGAAAGGAATATTTCAATTGAAACTCCCTCTGTTCACAATCTAGCTTGTTAACAGGTTTATCCAGACTCTTGCAGCTACGCATGTGAGTTTTTACAGCCTCCCAACTGTGAGAGGCACGGGAAGCCTAAAACGTTCTAAAAATATAGAGTCTTTTGAAGAGTTAAATGCTATTAGAGTAGTACTGGTGTAGGTTTTCATTGTTGAGCCAATGCTTGCTGTTAAGTTCCCATATCTCTTATCCACTGTGCACCTGGGAGTGCAATAGTTAATGTAGTTGGAATTTAAGAAAAACAAGCAATAGCCTTGGAGTTAACCATATCAGATCATTGAGCTAGTTTGTTCTTTCTTTGTTGTAACTCACTGCACCTTTGCTCCATGAGAAATGTAACTCTGTTTAATACTTTCTGAGGCTGACATAGATTAAAAATATAAAGAAAAAAACCTTCCAAGGGAAAATAAGATTTTTGGTTGAGCAGCCTTTATCAAAAGAGGGTCATAAAATGTTCACAGGCCTCCAAGGCCAGAAGATAATGTACACAACATTGTTTATGAGAAAGATATGCAGATAAAATCCTGGTTTCAATAAAGACAAAACAGATGTAATGTTTGGGCTGACTCTGTGTGACTTTGCATCTTTCATTTGCCTCTATGTACAAGTCAAGGTATAAAAGTTCCTTTTGAAAATAAAGGTTTCCCTGGTGGCTCAGAGGTTAAAGTGTCTGCCTGCAACGCGGGAGACCCAGGTTCACTCTCTGGGTTGGGAAGATCCTCTGGAGAAGGAAATAGCAGCCCATTCCAGTATTCTTGCCTGGAGAATCCCATGAATGGAGGAGCCTGGTAGGCTACAGTCCATGGGGTTGCGAAGAGTCGGACACGACTGAGCAACTTCACTTTCACTTTCACTTTGAAAATAAAGTTACGGGCTTCGCTCACTGAAGCTTGGTCACCTCGTGTCTTTCTTTCTTTCTCTCTCTTACTCTCTTTTTCAGGCTGATCCCTTGGAGCACAGAGGCTCTCTGTGTTCACTTTCCTGCCTGGGCTTCTAAGACCTGAATGGGCAGGTGCTCTGCATCTTCACTCCCTCAGGAGACTGGGAGGGCACCTGCAGCCTACGTGAACAGAGCAAGTTCCTTGTCTTGGGGCTTTATTGACTTTCTGTGTAAACCAAAAAACATCACCCTCTTTCTCTCCTCTATTTTCTTATCTGCAACATTCTTTCTTTATCTCTCTCTAAATCTCTTCACCAATGCCGTCTCTCCTGAGGGTACCCTTGGATCCTTTGGGGGCTGGACCCTGCCTGGCACATAGGAACCCCGAGATCCATATTAGCAGTGGAGAGGAACACTGAGATTCCGGTCTCAACTCAAGATGAGGACCTACGCCCCTGCACTGACTGGGGAGGAATTCTGAGAGGCCCCTCACAACGCACATGGATGCTGGGAGCCAGCATGGGAGATCACACCCATGACAAGGTCATGCAGGAGAGTTCTGATGGGCAAGGTGGAATCAGGACTCAAGGGACACCCTGGATTGATCCCACCCATGACAAGGTCATGCAGAGTGACCAGACGGCAAGGTGAATCAGGACTCAAGGGTTTCCCTGGACCTGCTTGAACATCTGCCCCCAAACCAAAAACTGTCTGTTTTACTATTTTATGCCTCTCACCAACACCTATAACATTAGTTCAGTTCAGTTCAGTTCATTTGCTCAGTCGTGTCCGACTCGTTGCGACCCCATGAATCGCAGCACGCCAGGCCTCCCTGTCCATCACCAACTCCTGGAGTTCACTCAGACTCTTGTCCATTGAGTCAGTGATGCCATCCAGCCATGTCATCCTGTCATCCCCTTCTCCTCCTGGCACCAATCCCTCCCAGCATCACAGTCTTTTCCAATGACTCAACTCTTCACATGAGGTGGCCAGAGTACTGGAGTTTCAGCTTTAGCATCATTCCTTCCAAATAAATCCCAAGGCTGATCTCCTTCAGAATGGACTGGTTGGATCTCCTTGCAGTCCAAGGGACTCTCAAGAGTCTTCTCCAACACCACAGTTCAAAAGCATCAATTCTTTGGTGCTCAGTCTTCTTCACAGTCCAACTCTCACATCCATACATGACTACTGGAAAAACCATAGCCTCAGAAGATATTAAGAAGAGATGGCAAGAATACACAGAAGAGCTGTATAAAAAGGATCTTCATGACCTCGATAATCATGATGGTGTGATCACTCATCTAGAGCCAGACATCCTGGAATGTGAAGTCAAGTGGGCCTTAGAAAACATCACTACGAACAAAGCTAGTGGAGGTGATGGAATTCCAGTTGAGCTATTTCAAATCCTGAAAGATGATGCTATGAGAGTGCTGCACTCAATATGCCAGCACATTTGGAAAACTCAGCAGTGGCCACAGGACTGGAAAAGGTCAGTTTTCATTCCCATCCCAAAGAAAGGCAATGCCAAAGAATGCTCCAATTACTGCACAATTGCACTCATCTCACACGCTAGTAAAGTAATGCTCAAAATTCTCCAAGACATGCTTCAGCAATACGTGAACTGTGAACTTCCTGATGCTCAGGTTGGTTTTAGAAAAGGCAGAGGAACCAGAGATCAAATTTTCAACATCAGCTGGATCATAGAAAAAGCAACAAAGTTCCTCTAGCATTAATGTGGGGCTATCTCTGACCACCTTTCTCTGAAGAAAATAACTTAGAGTTTTAGTTAATAATTCTTCTGTGCATAATATGAGTGTTTCCATTCAAACCCCTCTAATGATTTTCTAAGTAGCCTGACAGGTTTGTTCAGGCTCCTGCAGTTAAGCATGTGATTTTTATGGCCTCCCAACCATGAAAGGCACAGGAAGCCTATTATATTCTAAATGTAGTGTCTTACGGGGAGTTAAGAATTTAGTAGAATAGTACTGGTGGAGGGTTTCATTGTTGAGCCAATATTTGCTGCTAAGTTTCCATATCCCTTACCCATTATGTTTTTAAGAACATACATTAATTAGAATAGTTGGTATGTGGAAAAATAAGTTGTAGCCTTTGATTTAACAACATTGAAATTCTTTCCATGTTATAGCACACTTCACCCTTAAGCTATGGGAATGTAACCTTTTCTAGTGCTAGCTGAGAGTGGCGCCTGACTTTAGAATAATCACCTTTGGAGAAAATAGGTTTTCTGGTTGACAAATCATTATCAGAAAGTGTCATAAAAATGTTAGCAGGCCTTCTGGCCAGAAGATGATGTAAATCACCTGAGACCTCTGTATTTCTATGTACAGCTCAAGGTATATAAGCCCCCCCTATAAAATAAAATTTGGGCCTCACTCAATTATGCTTGGTCTCCCTGTGACAATTCTTTTTCTCTCTGTCTTTTTCTCCCTCTCCTTTTCAGTCTGATCCCTTGGAGCACAGAGGCTCTCTGTGTTTAATTTTTTGCCTGGGTTTCTAAGATCTGACGGGGAAAGTGCTCTGTGTCTTCATTCCTTCGAGAGACTGAGAGGGTTCCTGCGGCCTACATGAACAGAGCAAGTTCCTTGTCTGGAGCTTTCTTGGTGTTCTGTGTAAACCAAGGAATATTGGCCTCTTTCTCTCCTCTATATTCTTAAATGTAACATTCCTTTCTTATCTTCCTCTAGATCTCAAAATAGTTTCAGGACGGTGATGCTGTCCTCATGAGGATACCCTGGATTCAACAGGGACTGGACTGAGACACAGGGAGACTTGACTTTCCTGAGGCAACATGAGTGGGTCCCTGAGGTCACCATCGTAGCTCGAGAGGAATCCCAAGTTTCCTGCTGCAACTCGAGAAAAACCAGGAGATTCTCCCCTCAACGTGAGAGGAGACCATTTTCTGCTGCGGCGTCTCGGGAAAAATCCCACCTTCCCTCTTGAGCCTCGAAAGGGTCCTTACACTCTTGACGCAACTCAAGAAGTTCCCCAACATATCTGTCTCCACTAGAGAGGAACCCTGAGTGCCCCGCCACAACTCAAGAAGAGCCCCATTTCCCCCTCCTCATCTTGAGATGAGGGTCCATTTCTCTGCATCTTTCAGAAAGGAATCCTGGCATTGCCGTCACACCTCAAGAGGAGGCACTCTCAACTCGAAACTCGAGAAGAACACCAGGGGTCGTGCCACAATTCCAAACACCCTAATGCTCCAATCCACTCCAGATACAGCTGATTCCCATGCAGTGACACGACTGTCACCCTGATTATCGAGTCAAATCACGATGGCAGGTGTGACAGCCCTGTGGCACCTCGAGAGAAAGCCACAGATCCCTATGTCAACTCAACAGGAAGCCTGACACTACTTTTACAGCTCAAGATGATAGCAGACTTGCATTTCTCCACACGGGACAAGGCCTGACTCCCCTATTGAAACTCCATGGGAACCCCGAGATCCATGTCAGCACTGGAGAGTTACCCTGAGGTTCTGGCCTCAACTCCAGATGAGGGAGTCATCCTCAACTCCAATGGGGGAACCAGATGTCTGGGGGACTGCGACATGGTGAATCAGTCTGTCCAGGATCCAAATTGGCGAATCTGCATCCTGTGGAAAACTACAAGCACGTCCTCGACTGCTAGTTAACAATGGGTCAGTACCTTTCCTTTTTCTGGAGAGGAGGTCCTTCCAACAGCTTTACATTTTGTTTCTCTGGACACCAATGACGAAGCATCGCAGTGGTTCCAGATGAATCAGCATTTAGGTTATTTATTACAAAGAGAGCATGTTCCAAGTTTTGATGGGGAGAACTATACTTAAATTCCACTTCTTTTAATTTTTGAATTTGTATTTTTATTGTCTGAGGTGCTCTTTCCACTATGGCTTGTTCCTGTGGATTATAAGGGATGCCTGTGTTATGTTTTATTTGAAATTTTATACAAAATTCTTGGAAAGACTTAGAAGTGTAAGCAGGAACATTACCAGTTTTTAAAGCTTTTGGCAGACCCAAATATGAAAAACAAGTAAAGAGATGTTGTATTATATCCTTATAATAAGCTTTTCCATTAGCCAACCTGTCAGAAGCTATCTGAGCATCTGGAATAGGGAACTGTTTGCATCTAACAGGAAAAATGACTGGGTGTCTAGATATAAAATTTAACAAGACATGTGAGGGTAAATGATGCAAAATTTGATCAAAATAATTTCTTATAGCAATCTGCCAATTTTCATCAAACATTAAAAGAGCATCAAGCTCTTCCTTATATATGGAATTGCAATTTCTGATGGCTCTTTACCAAATAATTCAATGCTCTGCTTTTTTCCCTCTAATATCAATGTAGCTATCAAGCTTGGATAAGAAGTCACTACTTTTTTAGCTTGAGCAGGAAGATCGACCCATTCTAGGGGGCCATTTTGCCATAAAACTCACGTAGGTACAGTAGGGGTTGCTAGGCAAAGGAATTGCCAGTTTGCTGCTAAATCAATTCTTTTTACATAGCTATCAGATAAGGCTTTTTCTACTTTGCCTAGGGCTTCTGGAGCCTCAGTAGTCAATTGTATTTTTGAAGTTGGATCGGGATCCCCAGGAAAAATGTTAAAAAGAGGCTTTAATTCAGCAGTGGTTAATTTTAAATAGGGCCTAAACCAATTAATATCACCTAAAAGTTTTTGATAAACATTTAAAGTAATGAGATGGTCTTTTCTTAATTGCAGTGGGGCATGAGTCACTGTTTCTGGATTTATAACCCTTCCTAAGTAAGTTATGGGTGGGTTAGTTTGAATTTTCTCTGGGGCAAGTTTTAAGCCTCTAGCTGACAATGCCTGAGTTAAATCTTGGAGGATGGTTTGTAAATGAGCTCTATCTGGATGAGCTATTAAAATATCATCCATATAGTGAATCATATATACTTATTCATATTTAGCTCTAATATTTTCTAAAGCAGCATTGACAAATTTTTGACATAAGGTAAGGCTATTTTTCGTTCCCTGAGGTAACACTCTCCATTGAAACCTTAAATAAGGCTGTTTAAGATTTTCTGATGGCAGACTAAAGGCAAATCGCTTTATATCCTCAGCACTTAAGGGAATGGTGAAAAAACAGTCTTGTAAATCAATTACAATTATACTATATCCCTCTGGAATGGCTACTGGAGAAGGGAGCCCAGGTTGTAAGGCCTCCATATCCTCCATGGTGGCATTAATTGCTCTCACATCCTGTAAAAGTTGCCATTTACCAGATTTTTTCTTAATAACAAAAATAGGAGTGTTCCAGGGGCTATTGGAGGGCTCAATATGTTCCAATTCCAGTTGTTCGGAAATTAACATTTTAGCTGCCAGTAATTTTTCTTTAGGCAGAGGCCATTGTTCCACCCACACTGGGTCTTGAGATTTCCATGTAATAGGGTCAGCAGCAAAAACAATGGCCTCCATTAAAAATTTGGATACCCCAATCCAGTATGTAGCTGTCGAGGAGTTGGGAAAATTGGCTCAATTATTCCTGTCTGTTGTTTACCCTATCCTTTTGATGGATCATAGCCCATTTGCAGCATTTGAGAGCTCACTTTATCATCAGGGCTAAAAAGTAACACTCCCATTTGAGACAGTACTTCCCTCCCCAACAGGGTAGAGGGGAGTGAAGGAACAACATAAGGTTGGAAAGTTCCACGAGTATCACCAAATTACCAATCTAATATTTTTGCACTCTTAGCTACTGTGGGGGCTCTTCCTAATCCCATCAACTCATTTTCAGTAGTATGTGTGGGCCAGGAGCAGGGCCAGTCTTTTCCTGAAATACAAGGAACATCTGCTCCTGTGTCTAATAACCCCACAATAGACTTGCCACTGACCAGAATAGTTTTCATAGGGCCTTTATGAGTAATTTCTGCTACCCAGAAAACCATGTCACTAGACCCAAATCCTTTGTCTTGCATTTCATTCTGAGTAGCTGTATGCCCATTGCAAGAGGGCATCAGAGGGCAGACACACTGAAACCATACTCACAGAAAACTAGTCAATCTAATCACACTAGGATCACAGCCTTGTCTAACTCAATGAAACCAAGCCATGCTCACAGGACAACCCAAGACGGGCAGGTCATGGTGGAGAGGTCTGACAGAACATGGTCCACTGGAGAAAGGAATGGCAAGCCACTTCAGTATTCTTGCCTTGAGAACCCCAGGAGCAGTATGAAAAGGCAAAATGATAGGATACCAAAAGAGGAACTCTCCAGGTCATTAGGTGCCCAATATGCTACTGGAGATCAGTGGAGAAATAACTCCAGAAAGAATGAAGGGATGGAGCCAAAGCAAAAACAATACCCAGTTGTGGATGTGACTGGTGATAGAAGCAAGATCTGATGCTGTAAAGAGCAATACTGCATAGGAACCTGGAATGTCAGGTCCATGAATCAAGGCAAATTGGAAGTGGTCAAACAAGAGATGGCAAGGGTGAACATCGACATTCTAGGAATCAGCGAACTAAAATGGACTGGAATGGGTGAATTTAACTCAGATGACCATTATATCTACTACTGCGGGCAGGAATCCCTCAGAAGAAATGGAGTAGCCATCATGGTCAACAAAAGAGTCCGAAATGCAGTACTTGGATGCAATCTCAAAAACGACAGAATGATCTCTGTTCGTCTCCAAGGCAAACCATTCAATATCACAGTTATCCAAGTCTATGCCCCAACCAGTAATGCTGAAGAAGCTGAAGTTGAACGGTTTTATGAAGACCTACAAGATCTTTTAGAACTAACACCCAAAAAAGATGTCCTTTTCATTATAGGGGACTGGAATGCTAAAGTAGGAAGTCAAGAAACACCTGGAGTAACAGGCAAATTTGGCCTTGGAATGCGGAATGAAGCAGGGCAAAGACTAATAGAGTTTTGCCAAGAAAATGCACTGGTCATAGCAAACACCCTCTTCCAACAACACAAGAGAAGACTCTACACGTGGACATCACCAGATGGTCAACACCGAAATCAGATTGATTATATTCTATGCAGCCAAAGATGGAGAAGCTCTATACAGTCAACAAAAACAAGACCAGGAGCTGACTGTGGCTCAGATCATGAACTCCTTATTGCCAAATTCAGACTCAAATTGAAGAAAGTAGGGAAAACCACTAGACCATTCAGGTATGACCTAAATCAAATCCCTTATGATTATACAGTGGAAGTGAGGAATAGATTTAAGGGCCTAGATCTGATAGATAGAGTGCCTGAAGAACTATGGAATGAGGTTCGTGACATTGTACGGGAGACAGGGATCAAGACCATCCCCATGGAAAAGAAATGCAAAAAAGCAAAATGGCTGTCTGGGGAGGCCTTACAAATAGCTGTGAAAAGAAGAGAGGCGAAAAGCAAAGGAGAAAAGGAAAGATATAAGCACCTGAATGCAGAGTTCCAAAGAATAGCAAGAAGAGATAAGAAAGCCTTCTTCAGTGATCAATGCAAAGAAATAGAGGAAAACAACAGAATGGGAAAGACTAGAGATCTCTTCAAGAAAATTAGAGATACCAAGGGAACATTTCATGCAAGGATGGGCTCGATAAAGGACAGAAATGGTATGGACCTAACAGAAGCAGAAGATATTAAGAAGAGGTGGCAAGAATACACAGAAGAACTGTACAAAAAAGATCTTCACGACCCAGATAATCATGATGATGTGATCACTAATCTAGAGCCAGACATCTTGGAATGTGAAGTCAAGTGGGCCTTAGAAAGCATCACTACGAACAAAGCTAGTGGAGGTGATGGAATTCCAGTTGAGCTGTTTCAAATCCTGAAAGATGATGCTGTGAAAGTGCTGCACTCAATCTGCCAGCAAATTTGGAAAACTCAGCAGTGGCCACAGGACTGGAAAAGGTCAGTTTTCATTCCAATTCCAAAGAAAGGCAATGCAAAAGAATGCTCCAATTACCGCACAATTGCACTCATCTCACATGCTAGTAAAGTAATGCTCAAAATCCTCCAAGCCAGGCTTCAGCAATACGTGAACCGTGAACTCCCTGATGTTCAAGCTGGCTTTAGAAAAGGCAGAGGAACCAGAGATCAAATTGCCAACATCCGCTGGATCATGGAAAAAGCAAGAGAGTTCCAGAAAAACATCTACTTCTGCTTTATCGACTATGCCAAAGCCTTTGACTGTGTGGATCACAATAAACTGTGGAAAATTCTGAAAGAGATGGGAATACCAGACCACCTAACCTGCCTCTTGAGAAATCTGTATGCAGGTCAGGAAGCAACAGTTAGGACTGGACATGGAACAACAGACTGGTTCCAAATAGGAAAAGGAGTGCGTCAAGGCTGTATATTGTCACCCTGCTTATTTAACTTATATGCAGAGTACATCATGAGAAACGCTGGACTGGAAGAAACACAAGCTGGAATCAAGATTGCTGGGAGAAATATCAATAACCTCAGATATGCAGATGACACCACCCTTATGGCAGAAAGTGAATAGGAGCTAATAAGTCTCTAGATGAAAGTGAAAGAGGAGAGCGAAAAAGTTGGCTTAAAACTCGACATTCAGAAACAAAGATCATGGCATCTGGTCCCATCACTTCATGGGAAATAGATGGGGAAACAGTGGAAACAGTCTCAGACTTTATTTTTGGGGGCTCCAAAATCACTGCAGATGGTGAGTGCAGCCATGAAATTAAAAGGCGGTTACTCCTTGGAAGAAAAGTTATGACCAACCTAGATAGTATATTCAAAAGCAGAGACATTACGTTGCCGACTAAGGTCTGTCTAGTCAAGGCTATGGTGTTTCCTGTGGTCATGCATGGATGTGAGAGTTGGACTGTGAAGAAGGCTGAATGCCAAATAATTGATGCTTTTAAACTGTGGTGTTGGAGAAGACTCTTGAGAGTCCCTTGGATTGCAAGGAGATCCAATCAGTCCATCCTGAAGGAGATCAACCCTGGGATTTCTTTGGAAGGAATGATACTAAAGCTGAAACTCCAGTACTCTTGCCACCTCATGAAGAGAGTTGAGTCATTGGAAAAGAGTCTGATGTTGGGAGGGACTGGGGGCAAGGGGAGAAGGGGACGACCGAGGATGAGATGGCTGGATGGCATCATGGACTCGATGTGAACTCCGGGAGATGGTGATGAACAGGGAGGCCTGGCGTGCTGCGATTCATGGGGTCACAAAAAGTCGGAGACGACTGAGCAACTGAACTGAACTGAAGGCAAAAGTAAAGGTTGAGCTCTTTTGTCCCTGATGTATTTGTAAAGTTTTAGTTGAGGTTGAAATCATTATCTGAATTTCTCCTGTATAATCTGAATCAATTACTCCATGGATAATTGTGAGGACTTGCATGGCTAAAGAGCTTCTGCCTAATATAATTCCCAACAAACCTGTTGGTAATGGACCTTTAACCCCTGTGGGGATTTTAATAGTGGGGCTATCTGATGTTCATATTGTTGAGGTGGTGGAACCGAGGTCCAGTCCTGAGCTACCTGAGGTTGATTGGCACAGCTTGTTGTCTCTGTTTAACAGGACATTGCTGGCAAAAATGCCCCATTTGGCCACAAGAGAAATATTTTTTATTTGTAAAATCCTTTTTATTACGATGATTTTTCTTTCTTTTTCTTTTTTTTCTCTCTCTCTCTTTTTTTTTTTTTTTGCTTAGTTGAAGCCCCCCTGAAGGGGTTTTCTGCAAGGAGTAGGCTCTATTTTAAAAGGCCCTTTGTTTAAAAAAATCTCTTTATCTTTTTCAGCCTTAGGTAATGCTCTGGGAGGCTTTGGAGGCAAATTGGTGCAAACGGAAGTGGCGGTGGGGTGGTCGCCTTAAATCAGAAAGTGGTGGATAAATTTTTAAAGGTATGTGTAAAGAGGGAGGGGGCTTGCCAGGGCACCCGGACGCAGCATCCTGTAAGTCCTCTCCTTCCTCAGGAGGTAGAGCACAGTCTCCCTCCTTTGTTTCATCAATGGCAGAAAATATGATCTGTGTAGAAGGTGGAGACCCACCACCATCCACCACTATAGCTTCTACCATAGGCTATCTAACAACCTCATGACAGGGGTCCAGAATATTTCTAATCATATTCCACAAGCAAAAGCATCTACAGGCCCATGCAAAGTGTGATAAGTTTTTATCTGTTTTCCTAGCTTCACCCAAGTATCTAAATTAACAGTGCCCTTTTCTGGAAACCAAGGACATAGTTCTTATACAAATGTAAAAAGGGAATGAATATTGGCTTTCTTAACTTTAATTCTGTTTGAGCACCGCTTGCCGGGGTCCAACCCTGGTGGATCCAGGGTAATTTGAATTGGGGACGGAGTCAGCGTCTAGAGGAAAATTATTTAAGTAAAGATATGGAGAGATATTAGGGAAGAATAGTGTAGTAGGAAAATTAGTGGAGAAAAGAGGCTGAATAGCTTGGTTTATGCGGAGAACCAATAAAACCCCAGGACAAGGGGTTTGCGCTGCCTACGTAGGCCACAGGCATATTCCTGGTCTCCCGGAGAAGAGGAGACACAAAATGCCTCCTCGTTCAGATCTTAGAAGCCCAGGCAAAATTAGTAGGCTTGGCGAGCTTCCACGCTGCTGATGGGAATTCAGCCATAAAAGATGAGAGCGAGAAAACATGACATGGGGGAAACCAGTCTTTCCAGGAACTGGTCCCGTTTCTTTATTTTCCAAGGCCGTTTTTATACTTTAAGTCATACATAGAGATAAATGGGAAATGCAAAGTCATGCGGGGTCAGCAGTCCTGACCCTTATTGAAACCACGCTTTCTTTCTGTATTCCTTCCAACATACAAAGTTCTCAGGTGATTTACATCATCTTCTGGCCAAGAGGCCTGGTAACATTTTATGACCCTTTCTGATGATGATTAGTCAACCAGAAAACTTATTTTCAACAAAGGTGATTTTTCTTAAGTCAGGCACCACCCTCCGTAGGCACCAGATAAAGTTGCATTCCTACAGGGCAAAGGTGCAGTGGGCTATAATCAAGAAAAGAATTTACTTAGCCTAAGGTCTAACGTGATTAATATTGAGGTTAATACTTATTTCTCCTATATGTTAGTTATATCAATTGGTGTGTATTAGGGGCAAGGGATATGGAGGCTTAGCAGCAAATATTGGCTCAACAATGAAACCCTCCACTGGTATAATTTCTAACTAACTCACTAATACTCTACTAATAATTTTCTAACTTCTCAAAAGAATCTGTATGTAGAAAGATTATAGCATCTCGTGCCTCTCATGGCTGGGAAGCTGTGAACAATCACATGTGGCTGGACAAACCTGTCAGGCAGGCTAGAGAGTCATCAGAGGAGCTTGTGGACTGAAACACTCTTGTTATGCCCAGGAGATTTATTAACTGGAGCTCTAAGATAGCTCGATTTCAGAGAGAGGTGGTGGGGGATAGCCACCCGTAATGTCAGAACTGTAGGTGAAAGCATAATGCAGTAAGGTAGGCAGATACTGGTTTTGGGGGTAAATGCTTGAGAATGTCCAGGGGGCCCCCCCGAGGCCTGATCCCGCCTTTGTGTATGTCAGGCCACCTTCCTCATGACCTTTGCCATGGGTGGGATTCCACACACTTGCTCCCTGCAGAACTCCAAGGGTTGTGCCACAATTCAAAAAGACCCTGATGTCCCAATCCACCCCAGATAAATCTGATTCCCTGCACTTACTAGACTGTCACTCAGAAAATCGACTCAAAACACGATGGCAGGTGCGACAGCCCTGATGCACCTGGAGAGAAAGCCACAGATCCCTATGTCAAATTGACAGGAAGCCTGACACTACTTTGACAGCTTGAGAGGAAAACAGACTTGCATGTCTCCACATGAGACGAGGATTGACTCCCCTGTTGAAACTCCATAGGAATCCCTAGATCCATGTCATCACTGCAGAGGAACACTGAGGTTCCGATCTCAACTCCAGATGAGGACTTAGGACCCGGCACTGACTGGAGAGGAATCCCGAGAGGCCCCTGCAACTCGCATAGAGACTTGACTTTTTGAGACAACACAAGAAGGTCCTGATGTACCCGTTGTAACTTGAGACGAACCCCAATATTCCTGCTGCAACTCGAGAAAAAAGGAGATTCTCCCCTCAAAGTGAGATGAGGCCCTTTCTGCTGTGGTGTCTCGAGAGAAATCTCACCTTCCCTCTTGAGCCTCGAAAGGGTCCTTGACACCCTTGATGCAACTCAAGAAGTTCCCTGACATAGCCGTCTCCACTGGAGAGGAAGACTGAGTGTCTCGCTGCAACTCAAGAAGAGACCCGTTTTTCCCTCCTCATCTCGAGATGAGGGTCCCTTTCCCTGCTTTGTCGGGAAAGGAATCCCAGCATTCCCATCACACCTCAGAGGAGGTGGTCTAAACTTGAAACTCAAGAGGAACTCCAGGGGTGTGCCACAATTCCAAAAGACGCTGATGTACAAATCCACTCCAGATACACCTGATTCCTTTGCACTGACTCGACTGTCAGGCCAAGTAAATACTAAAAACACGATGACAAGTGTGACAGCCCTGAAGCACCTTGAGAGAAAGCCACAGATCCCTATGTCAACTCGACAGGAAGCCTGACACTCCTTTTACAGCTCGAGAGGAAAGCAGACTTGCATGTCTCCACACAAGACGAGGCCTGAGTCCCCTGTTGAAACTCCATAGGAAACCCTAGATACAAGTGAGCACGGAGACGAACCCTGAGGTTCCGGCCTCAACTCCAGATGAGGACATAGGCCCGACACTGACTGGAGAGAAATCCTGAGAGTCCCCTCACAATTTGTGTGGAGACTTGACTTTCCTGAGGAAACACGAGTGGGTCCATGAGGTCCCTGTGGTAACTAGAGAGGAACCCCAAGTTTCTTGCCACAACTCGAGAGAAACCAGGAGATTCTTCCCTCAATGCGAGATGAGGCCCTTTTCTGCTCTGGAGTCTCAATCAAAATCTCACCTTCCTTCTTGAGCCTTGAAAGGGTCCTTGACATCCTTGATGCAACTCAAGAAGTTCCCCGACATACCCGTCTCCACTCCAGAGGAACACCGAGTGTCCCTCCAGAACTCAAGAAGAGCCCCATTTTTCCCTCCTCATCTCTAGATGAGGGTCCATTTCCCTGCTTCATTGGGTAAGGAATCCCGGCATTCCTGTCGCAACTCAAGAGGAGGTGGTCTCAATTTGAAAGTCGAGAGGAACTCCAGGGGTCAAGCTACCATTCCAAAAGACCCTGATGTCCCAATCCACTCCAGATACATCTGATTCCCCTGCACTGACTCGACTGTCACCCCGAGTATCGAGTCAAAACATGATGGCACATGTGACAGACCTGTAGCACTTCGAGAGAAAGCCACTGATCCCAATGTCATCTCGACAGGAAGACTGACACTACTTTGACAGCTTGAGAGGAAAGCAGACTTGCATGTCTCAAAACTAGACGAGCCCTGACACCCCGTTGAAATTCCATAAGATCCCTGAGATCAATGTCAGCACTGTAGAGGAATCCATATGTTGCGGCCTCAACTCGAGATGAGTACCTAGGCCCCACCACCGACTGGAGAAGAATCCTGAGAGGCCCCTTGCAAATTGCTTTGGAGACTTGACTTTCCTGAGGCAACATGAGCAGCTCCCTGAACTCCACGTCGTGACTCAAGAGGAACTCCAAGTTTCCTGCTGCACTTGAGAAAAACAACCTGCTGTGTCTTGACAGAAATCCCACCTTCCCTCTTGAACCTCGAAAGGATCCTTGACACCCTGGATGCAACTCAAGGAGTTCCACGACATACCCATCTCCACTCGAGAGGAACACCAAGGGTCCTGCCACAACTCGAGAAGAGCCCCATTTTTCCCTCCTCATCTCGAGATGAGGTTCCATTTCCCTGCTTCTTTGGGAAAGGAATTCCAGCATTCCCGTCGCACCTCAGAGGAGGCGGTCTAAACTTGAAGGTCGAGAGGAACTCTAAGGGTTGTGCCACCATTCCTAAAGACCCCAAAGTCCCAATCCACTCCATATACACCTGATTCCCCTGCACTGTTTCGACTGTCACCCCGAGTATTGACTCACAACATGATCACAGGTGTGACAGCCCTGTGGCACCTTGAGAGAAAGCCACAGATCCCTATGTCAACTCGACAGGAAGCCTGACACTACTGTTACAGCTGGAGGGAAAGTGGTTGCCGGGAGCCAGTGTGAGGAATCCCGCCCGTGGCAAAGGTCATGAGGAAGGAAGCCCGACAAAACACAAAGGTGTGATCTGGCTTCAGGGGTTCCCCCTGGGTTTTCCTGAACATCTACCCACAAACACCAGAGTCTCCCTGTTTTATTGTACTGTGCTTTCCACTCTTCTGACATTTTCTGGAAAAAGTTAACTCAGGCCTCCAGTTTAACAGTCTCCTGCATATAAAAAGAGTGTTTCGGTTTAAACCCCTTTGATGGTTTTCTACCTTACCTAACTGGTCTGCCCGGATTTTACAGTTTGTGAATTATTTACGGCCCCCAACGGCGATAGGCATGAAGCTTAGAGCATCTTAGAGATACAGAGCCTTTTCTAAAAATCTAAAAATTGTATTGGTGATGGGTTTCACTGTTGAGTCAATGAATGCTGCCAGGCCTCCATATTCTTTAACTTTTAGGCACCTGAAGGATATTAATCAATGTAATTGGGATATAGAAAAAGGAATATAGTACTTTTTGATGTTAACAACACTAGACTTTTGAGTTAATTAACTTTCTCTTTGTTATAAACCACTGTACTTCTTTCATTGTTATAAATTGCTGTGTCCTTGCTATGTAAGAATGTAACTTTATTTAGTGCTTTCTGAGAGTGACACCAGACTTTGGGAAGAACAACACTTTTAAGACAAACAAGTCTTCTGGTTGACAAACCCTTAACAGAAAAGGGCCGTAAAGTGTTAACTGGGCTTCTGGCCAGAAAATGATGTAAATCACCTAAGACTTGTGTATACAACTAAGTATGCGGAGAAAAAACCTGGTCTCGATAAGAGTCAGGGCTGCTGACACTGCATAATTTTGTATCATCCATTGATCTCTATGTACAATAAAAAGTATAAAAGGCATTTTTGGACAATAAAGGATGGACCAGTTTCTCAGAGCAGCTTCTCGAAATGGTTTCTTGGAAATCTGGCTCCCCCCATGTCTGCTCTCTTTCTTTCTCCCTCTCCCTCCCTCTCCTTTTCTGGCTGAATTCCCATCTGGAACACGGAGGCTTGCCGAGTCTACTTACTTGCCCTGGCTTTAAGATCCACGCTAGAGGGAGCCCAAGGCAGGATACCCTCCAATATTCAAGTGGGCGTCGGTGGCCCAATGTAGACGGTGCAAGTTCCTTGTCTGGAACTTTATTGGTTTTCCATGTAAACCAAGTTATTCAGCTTCTTTTCTCCAGTAAATTTCCTACTACACTATTTCTTCCTAATCTCTCTTATATTTCTAATTAAATAATTCTTTGTAAGATGCCACACCATCTTCCCTTCGAATTACCCTGGATCCACCGGGCTGAACCCCAGCTAGTGGCACCCAGAATAGACTATTCGAAGATAGGTCTCCCCCAGTGTGCAGTTTTCAGGATGGCTAGGACCCCACTCAGGGTGTCGTGGACCCCCCTTGCATAAGATAGGTAGGGAAAGAGGGGTGGGAAATTTTGGGTTGAAAGAAACCCAGTTGAAGGGTTGAAAGAAACTGACAGATTGAAAGAAACCCCCCTTAGTGAAGGATAGATGGGTAGAAAGAAACCCCCCTTGACAAAGGTAAAAACCTTGACAAGGTAGACTTTTAAGGGTTGAAAAGAAACCCCGTTTACAAAGGTTGAAACGAAATCTTCTTTACAAGACTTATATCTTTCTCTATACAAATCTCTGACATGGGTAACAGTGAGTCAAAAGACAGCTTCTTATAGGAGTAATCTTGCACTTGTTAAATAAAAGAGGAATTAAAGTTAAGAAAGCCAATGTTCAATCTGTTTTTTACATCTGTACAAGAGCAATATCCTTGGTTTCCAGAAGAGGGCACTGTTAATTTCAGTTCAGTTCAGTTCAGTAGCTCAGCCGTGTCCGACTCTTTGTGACCCCATGAATCGCAGCATGCCAGGCCTCCCTGTTCATCACCAACTCCCGGAGTTCACTCAGACTCACATCCAGCGAGTCCGTGATGCCATCCAGCCATCTCATCCTTGGTCGTCCCCTTCTCCTCCTGACCCCAATCCCTCCCAGCATCAGAGTCTTTTCCAATGACTCAACTCTTCGCATGAGGTGGCCAAAGTACTGGAGTTTCAGCTTTAGCATCATTTCTCCGAAAGAAATCCCAGGGTTGATCTCCTTCAGAATGGACTGGTTGGATCTCCTTGCAGTCCAAGGGACTCCCAAGAGCCTTCTCCAACACCACAGTTCAAAAGCATCAATTCTTTGGTGCTCAGCCTTCTTCACAGTCCAACTCTCACATCCATGCATGACCACAGGAAAAACCATAGCCTTGACTAGACGGACCTTAGTCGGCAAAGTAATGTCTCTGCTTTTGAATATATTATCTAGGTTGGTCATAACTTTTCTTCCAAGGAGTAACTGCCTTTTAATTTCATGGCTGCACTCACCATCTGCAGTGATTTTGGAGCCCCCAAAAATAAAGTCTGACACTGTTTCCACTGTTTCCCCATCTATTTCCCATGAAGTGATGGGACCGGATGCCATGATCTTCGTTTTCTGAATGTTGAGCTTTAAGCCAACTTTTTTGCTCTTCTCTTTCACTTTCATCAAGAGGCTTTTTAGTACCTCTTCACTTTCTGCCATAAGGGTGGTNTTCCCATGAAGTGATGGGACCGGGTGCCATGATCTTCGTTTTCTGAATGTTGAGCTTTAAGCCAACTTTTTTGCTCTTCTCTTTCACTTTCATCAAGAGGCTTTTGAACTCCTCTTTACTTTCTGCCATAAGGGTGTGTCATCTGCATATCTGAGGTTATTGATATTTCTCCCGGCAATCTTGATTCTAGCTTGTGTTTCTTCCAGTCCAGTGTTTCTCATGATGTACTCTGCATAGAAGTTAAATAAGCAGGGTGACAATATACAGCCTTCATGTACTCCTTTTCCTATTTGGAACCAGTCTGTTGTTCCATGTCCAGTTCTAACTGTTGCTTCTTGACCTGCCTACAGATTTCTCAAGAGGCAGTTTAGGTGGTCTGGTGTTCCCATCTCTTTCAGAATACCTGCATATAATATACTCTTGGTAATAGTCAAGCATATGAATTTATGCAAAGGGTATCATAAGTTTTGGTCCCTCATGCTTCCTTGGTGGCTCAGATGGTAAAGAATCTGTCTGCAAAATGGGAGACCTGGGTTCGATCCCTGGGTTGGGAAGATCTCCTGGAGGAGGGCATGGCAACCCACTCCAATATTCTTGCCTAGAGAATCCCATGGACAGAGGTGTCTGGCAGGCTACAGTCCATGGGACTGCAAAGAGTTGGACAACCCTGAACGATGAAGCACGGAACAGCATTGTTCCAGCATAGCTTTTAGACATAGGTGTCTTTGTAAAGAATTTTGATAGTTCTTTATAACGTATGCTTAGTGCAGGACTTTTTTTTATTTTCTAAAATTTTAAAATACTTTATCACTACCATTTTTTAATCTGTATAAAATGTCTTTTTTTTAAAAAGATCAATATTTTTAATGATAGGTACCATTCACATAGGAGGTAGACATCATAAACCATTAGACACCTTAATAACAAAGATATATAAAGTAAAAATCAAAAGAAATATAAGGGAAAAGATAAATAATCATAATGCAAAGAATATAATCAATCTGATTTCAGTGTTGACCATCTGGTGATGTCCATGTGTAGAGTCTTCTCTTGTGTTGTTGGAAGAGGGTGTTTGCTATGACCAGTGCATTTTCTTGGCAAAACTCTATTAGCCTTTGCCCTGCTTCATTCAGTATTCCAAGGCCAAATTTGCCTATTACTCCAGGTATTTCTTGACTTCCTACTTTAGCATTCCAGTCCTCTATACTGAAAAGGACATCTTTTTTGGGTGTTAGTTCTAAAAGGTCTTGTAGGTCTTCATAGAACAATTCAACTTCAGCTTCTTCAGCATTACTGGTTGGGGCATAGCCTTGGATAACTGTGATATTGAATGGTTTGCCTTGGAAACAAACAGAGATCATTTTGTCATTTTTGAGATTCCATCCAAGTACTGCATTTCAGACTCTTTTGTTGACCATGATGGCTACTCCATTTCTTCTAAAGGATTCCTGCCCGCAATAGTAGATATAATGGTCATCTGAGTTAAATTCACCCATTCCAGTCCATTTTAGTTCACTGATTCCTAGAATGTCGACATTCACTCTTGCCATCTCCTGTTTGACCACTTCTAATTTGCCTTGATTCATGGACCTAACATTCTGGGTTCCTATGCAATATTGCTCTTTACAGCATCGGACCTTGCTTCTATCACCAATCACATCCACAACTGGGTATTGTTTTTGCTTTGGGTCCATCCCTTCATTCATTTTGGAGTTATTTCTCCACTAATCTCCAGTAGCATATTGGGCACCTACTGACCTGGGCAGGTCCTCTTTCAGTATCCTTTTCATACTGCTCATGGGGTTCTCAAGGCAAGAATACTGAAGTGGTTTACCATTCCCCTCTCCAGCAAACTGCATTCTGTCAGACCTCTCCACCATGACCCGCCCATCTTGGGTGGCCCTACAGGACATGGCTTAGTTTCATTGAGTTAGACAAGGCTGTGGTCCTAGTGTGATTAGATTGACTAGTTTTCTGTGATTATGGTTTCAGTGTGTCTGCCCTCTGATGCCCTCTTGCAACACTTAACCCTCTTACTTGGGTTTCTCTTACCTTGGATGAGGGGTATCTCCTCACCGCCGCCCCTCCTGACCTTGAACATGGAATAGCTCCTCTAGGCCCTCCTTCGCCTGCACAGCCACCAGTCATTGGACGTGGGGTTGCTCCTCTCAGCCGCCACCTTTGGCCTCGGGTCGGGGTAGCTCCTCCTGGCCACTGCCCCTGACCTCGGACCCCAGGTAGCTCCTCTCGGCTGCTTCTTTGCCCTGGCTATTCTCTAGAACACAGAAAGGTAGGCAGAATTCTTAACCTTCATTTTTTTCCAGAATCGTGGGGTTCAGGCAAAGTATTACATTGTCACTTCCCACTATTTAGCCAATGTGTTGATGAGATTAGCTTTGGAAGAGTCCCTGGATGAACTTGTGACCTCCCTAGTCTGGATTGTTAATCAAGTCAGTATGTTTTAGGAATTCTTTGCTACAGAGGTTTAACTAGTAACAAATAGTAACACATTCAATGTTGAAACATACATCCACTGTAGTTTGAATCAAGTCACTTTTCTTGTTGAAGCTTAGTTTCGTTACCTGCTAAATGAAGTTGGATTGAACAAATCCTCTCTTAGCTCTGACCTTCAGAAATTTATGAAACCAAAAAGATTTGTTCAACTGCCCTGTGACTTGATATGTGGAATCAGAGACTGAACGATGCTTTATTCTTCCTCCCAAGACTCAGGGAGCATCAGCACAGGAACCACTTAGAAATACTCTGGCTTTGGATGTCTGTAGACTGTCTATAGCTCTTTTATCAGCAATTCAGAATAATGCTATCCAGATTGCTTTTGTCTTCCATGCTTCCAATCAATCATTTGTTCTTCTTGAACCTGTAGTACCCCCTTTACAGTGCCTTGCATAAATGGGGTGATTCTTTGATTGCCTCTTCAACCATCCTGATTTTCTACATTTTCCATTCACAGTCTCTCTGAAATTTTTTTTGGTGTCATGAAAACCCAGTTTTGGGTGTTGTTTCAAGTCTTCCCAAAGACCAGGTTCGTTTTCCTACTTAATATTCAAGAAGCATTCTTGAAAGGTATCTCTTTTGGAGAAAGCCCATGAAACTTACCAGTACTCAGCTGATGACTTACTTCAGGCTCTGCTGTGTCTCTGCATTGGATTCTTAGTATCAACTGCTTAAAGCAGGACTCTGTGGGTCTTTTTTATCACTCAGTATCTTGAGAGTAGCACGGCAATAGATATAAAATTTAATTACCAAACCTTTAGACACACTTATTTTTTTAATGTATAATCCTACTAATAATATACGAATGTTGTACTATAAATATGGGCGGTAGCCTACAGTGGACTTTATTGAAGTAACAGTAAATAGGGTATCTAAATTTTACTATTATTTTGCCCAACTTGGAAAACATTGAGTACAATTTTGGTGGATTATAACATGTAACAAGGAGAGTGGAAGAAGCACAGCTACCATATTAAAGTACTTAGGTAGAGCAGAATGGAAAAGACCTAAATTCAAAGAGCAGGAGGTGGCTCAGTATCTCTAGAATCTTGAAAAAGTTATTCATCTTAGTTCTCTTGACTGTAAGATAGGGACAATAATTACATCCATTAGGGCTTCTCAGGTGGGCTGTGGTAAAGAACCCACCTGACAATGCAGGAGACATAAGAGATGCAAGTTCCATCCCTGGGTCAGGAGGATGCCCTGGAGGACGGCATGGCAACACACTCCAGTGTTCTTGCCTGGAGAATCCCATGGACAGAGGAGCCTGGTGGGCTACAGTCCATAGGGTCAGACATGAGTCAGACATGACTGACACGACTGAGCAAGCATTCACAGACATCCATAAATGTTGGAATTGTTGATGTTAGTATCATATAGTTGGTTTAAACTGACTTACCAGCTGGACTTAAAAAACAATATTCACTAGTCAGAACTGTTGTTAAACTCAGGAGGTAAGATTTGCAATCACAGTTCCTAGTGTGGACCACTTCATGGGTTTTAAGAGAAATATTTCCTATGGAAAGAGAAACATGACAGAGATCTGAAGAGTTATATTTACAAATAATTTTCATGTTAGGGTGGTTAAAATGGTTCTTCATTTTCTCATCACAGTCAGCATTTTCTCTCTTTTTGTGAGTACTTGCCCTACTAATATCATTCTTCAGTATTTCTTTCTTCCCATTTAGCACTTACTAGACATTACTTTGCCAACAAAGGTCTGTCTAGTCAAAGCTATGGTCTTTCCAGTAGTCATGCATGGATGTGAGAGTTGGACTATAAAGAAAGCTGAGCACCAAAGAATTGATGCTTTTGAACTGTGGTGTTGGAGAAGACTCTTGAGAGTCTCTTGGACTGCAAGGAGATCCAACCAGCCCATCCTAAAGGAAATCAGTCCTGAATATTCATTAGAAGGACTGATGCTGAAGCTGAAACTCCAGTACTTTGGCTACCTGGTGCCAAGAGCTGACTCATTAGAAAAGACCCTGATGTTGGGAAAGATTGAAAGCAGGAGGAAAAGGGGACAACAGAGGATGAGATGGTTGGATGGCATCACCAACTCAATGTCATGAGTTTGAGTAAGCTCTGGGAGTTGGTGATGGACAAGGAAGCCTGGCTTGTTGCAGTCCATGGGGTCGCAAAGAGTCGGACACAACTGAATGACTGAACTGAAGACTTTCTAAAGGCTGTTGTATTTGGGTCATGTTTTTGGATGTAAATTATTCTCTTTTATTGTGTTAAAGCTGGGTGAGGAGACAACAATTGGAGAAATAAACACAAGGAAATCAAATTCCAAAAGAGGAAAATACCTGAAAATATAAAATAGATACAAAAAGAGAGGTTAGGGATAAAATTTGAACAGATGGACTAATTTTAGTGTGACAAAGAGAAAGGAAGATTAACTTTTGCTGGTTCATTTGATCAAAGACAATAACCTGGATGATGAGCTACCAGGTTTGGAATTCTGTGGAGCACATCTGTTGGATAACTGATATCTCTCTCATTTCCTTTAAGCTAATAGAGTCCCTTAAATCTCAATATTGTCAAATTCTGGATTTACAAATCAAAAGGAGAAACAATAATCTTAGGGGGAAAAAAAAAGTTAATTAAACAAAGTAAAAGCTTTGTCCTTAGGAAGTTAATAGGTTTATTTGCTTGACTGTTGCTAATATGGGAACTTGTTCACCATTGGTGGCAGTAATGGGACAGAAATTAATCAGTAGGGGCCAGTTTTAAGAAACGGCTTCAGCCTCTAAGTGGTTTGCCAAGTTTCTGTTAAACATCTCACATTATTGAGGATACAAGTCAAAATCACTTATCAGCAGTTCGTCTAAATAGCAAGGAACATGTATTAAAGAGGCCATGAAGGAATTTCTAATAAGAAAAAATGCTCTTACTTTTTGAGAAATTAACTGCTCCAATAAATTGCAAAGATAAAATAGGAAAAGTTATCATAATAATGTCTGTTGTAATAAAACTAAACTGTACAGATGATAACAGTTAAAATGCCAGAAGGTGAGTTAATGAAATACCGTTCTCCTAAAGCCTCTTTGGTCCTTACTCTGAAATATAATTCTGACACTCACATATAAAGGATATGGTGGAAGCTACATGGAGATACTGCATTTTCACATGTTCTACAGATTCATTGCCTATGAACTTTTGAATATACATAAAATTTAAAAAGCAGAGTATATTAAATGAAACTTTCAGAAAGGTGACATAAAATAATCCTAGGGCAGAAAATTGATTCTTAAAGTGTAAAAGAGTTGAAAATCTATAGGGAGAGAAATCAGTGGAAATTTTCTATCAAAGATCATATGAATGGGGCAAAGATAGAGCCACTGAAGTCTTCCTAATGCAATCTGTGGATTCAGGAATGTAGGAGATGCCTGAAGCTTATGTTATGATTTTCTACAGTCAAATTCCCACACAAGTTAAAGATTGTAGCAATGCAGAGGAACTCCTAAGAATAATGAGAGAGCAGACAAACATGCAGCACAAACAAATAAACAGCAGGTGTAGAAGCTGAAAAGTAGTTAAGTAGGGGAGTTTGGGGCTAAGAGTTTTACTCAGCATTGAATTTCTCTCTTACATAGTAATGACCAAATTGGCCCTGAATGATGAAAATAAATGTGTATGTGTATGGAGAGATAAAGAGAAGGGGAAAAGGAAGGAGAGGAGGGAAGTTCAGTTCAGTTCAGTCGCTCAGTCCGACTCTTTGCGACCCCATGAATCGCAGCACGCCAGGCCTCCATGTCCATCACCAACTCCCGGAGTTCACTCAGACTCACGTCCATTAAGTCAGTGATGCCATCCAGCCATCTCATCCTCTGTTGTCCCCTTCTCCCACTGCCCCCAATCCCTCCCAGCATCAGAGTCTTTTTCAATGAGTCAACTCTTAGCACGAGGTAGCCAAAGTACTGGAGTTTCAGCTTTAGCATCATTCCTTCCAAAGAAATTCCAGGGCTAATCTCCTTCAGAATGGACTGGTTGGATCTCCTTGCAGTCCAAGGGACTCTCAAGAGTCTTCTCCAACAACACAGTTCAAAAGCATCAATTCTTCAGCGCTCAGCCTTCTTCACAGTCCGACTCTCACATCCATACATGACCACTGGAAAAACCATAGCCTTGACTAGACAGACCTTAGTCGGCAAAGTAATGTCTCTACTTTTGAGTATGCTATCTAGGTTGGTCATAACTTTTCTTCCAAGGAGTAAGCGTCTTTTAATTTCATGGAGAAGGGAAGAGGGGAAAGAAAATCAAAGTTGAGAAAACCCTGGAAAGCCAAAACTACACATGTGCTCAGACACAAGGCTTCTCATCACATAGTAAAAGTCAAATGATCCAGGGCATTGATCAAACTGTCTGCAGGGGGGAAATACACAGAGCCATCTCCAGTTACCATGAGTTCAACAGGGGCCAGTCAAGTGCCCTATTCACATAAGCATCTTCTGACTAATTAAGTAAAAACAACAACAAAAGCAGTGAAACAATTACCCACGAAATAAACAAAATTGAAACTCACCAAAACTCTTTAAGATAAGGCATGAAGAAATAGTGCAGACCATGACAGAAACAAACCTCTCTGCTCTGAGCCATCTGTGCCACCCATCAGCTGGTAATAAAGTGACTCTGAGTAGCAATAGAAATAATCAAAGGAAGAGCTTTAAGAAGGCATGACAACACTAATAGATTTTTTTCTGGGTTTCTGGTCTTTGTTTATGGATAATTAAAATTTGGCAAAGTGTTCAGAGGCCCATCATATGAATGCCTCCCTTGTGTTTTATTTAAGCAACAGCTCATAAAAGACTTCAGTTTACTACCATGCCAAGTAAATGCTTGCAGAAAGAGAAAACCTCCAAATGATATGTGAATTTAACATTGTAAGTTGATTTAATGTATTACAGTAAATTTTCCAACCTGACTTTTACATCAGAGTGTTTAATATGCTTTCCTGTCCATTGAAGGCAGTTTTGATTTCTTACATATTTGAAGCAAATCTTGCTTTCAATTATGGCTATTTAATTTTACTTTATTTTAGAACTTGCTTTCATATATTCCCAAATATATCCTTATGTATCCTTGCATTTGTTGAAATTTCAATGAAGTAGAAAGTAAATAAACTTGGCTTTATATATATAAGAAAAACCTATTCTGAGAAAAACAAGATATTTTATGGAACAGTTATGAAAACTATAAAGCTTGCTAAACTGCCCTCATTTGTATCACATTGAGTCTACCTTCAACTATGCTCTATCTTTTTGTTAGAAACAGATTCTCTGAATATCAGTATATTAATTGGTATTCTTCAGGGGCATGCAACAGGAATCAATTTTGGATAATTTGAGCAAAAACAGAAATTTATTATGGAGATAGAATCACTCAGTGATTCACAGGAATAGTGGAAGAAACACGTATCAGCAAGGGTAGACAAGACAGTTCCAGGAATCTAGGTAACAAGAATTGATGGACAGTTTATTCAAAATGCTCTCATTGATATGAGTGAAATCTAACCATTTAAAATCTCTGTGTTGCTCAGATTAATATTCAAACTCTTGGAAGAGAACTTAGTTATGGTCTAGCTTAAACCATTTATCTATCTCTTGCCAATGGGAAGGCTAAGTCATGTTTTGGTCAGATTACCACAACTGTAGCTAATAAGAGGAATAGAACTTCTGTTATAAGAAGAAAAGGAAATAGATGCTGGCAAGACATAAAGCAATCCTATGTTTAAATGCATTCATAATCAGAGACTAGTATACAGAATGTTATGAAAAACAGCATTATGAATAGTTCAGGGATAGTTTATGCTTTTTAAATTTTAATTGATAACTGTTTCATTAAAATAATGAAGGAAATTACAGTAAATGCATCCATATTGAGCCCATATTTATCATGGATACATTATATACTATGTATTAGGTACTATAGTGTAATAAGAAGTTTCACAGCTATTATCTCATTAAATTGTCACTTATAATTTCTGTTAAAATTGGTATTTCTATTTCATTCTTATGGAAACTGAGGATCAGAAATTTATGTAGTCTTGTTTCCTGCCATTCCATACATAATTATGATCCATTTTTGTTTATATTTTTATTATTTGTCCATTTTGGGAGTTGCATTTTTATTTTCTATGCAGAGGGATTTCATTGAACTAATGATTAAAAAGCACTGACTTTGTTCATTAGCACTAACTTTCACTAAAGAAAAAAAAAAAAAAGAAACCTGAATAATAATACAGAAAAGATAAAATGCTGTCATTAGGTAACCATTGGTGTCAAAACTACATCTATAAATTTAGAACCTTATATACAGAATGATGAGTTCAACTATATATAGCAGACTGAACACACACTTGTCACCATTCCTTCCAGAAATCTCACTTACACGAGAATGAAGTAAGGATATAAGACTACCTGGAGAACCACCAATAAAACAGAGAGGACAACAAATTTTTGGAGCATAGGCAGCAGAAGAGGAGTGAGGAGTTAAGACTGAGAAAGTAGAATAAAGATATATTTTCTCAATTGAAGTTGTCATTTATTATAAGATGAACCATTAGTTTGTTTCATAAGGGGAAAAAATCACTCACAAATATAATTATAAATATATGCTTCCAGTTATCTGTTATCCCAGTAACAAATTAACAAAAATTATTTTATTATTATCTCTCACATTTCTGGGGGAGACTGGGCCTTGATGAATCAAGGTTAGTCATTCAATTGTGATCAGATATCAGCTTGGGGTGGAATCAGCTCAAAAGTTTCTCCACTCGCACGGATAATGATTACTACTCACTATCCTCTGGGACTTTCAATGATGGCTATTGGCCAAGACACTTATATACAATTATTCATGTAGCCTGGGCTTCCTTAGAGCATGGTAGCTGAGTTAGGAGAGCAGACATCCCAAGAGAGATAGCTGGAAAGTGCCTTATTGCTCCTTACAAACTCTCTTCAAGTTACACAGCCCCACTTTCACCCCATGCTATTCTTTGAGGCAGTCATATAAAGTTTTAACCAGATTCCATGGAAAAAGACATGCATTCTGTGTCTTCATGGAAGAAAGACAAGGTCACAGTGAAACAAGGATGTGTGGGATAAAAGATATTGTTGCAGCTGTTTTTGGAAAATTTAATCTTCCACAGTGCAAATAACAGTAACACAGTTCCCCCCATTCAGAAACATGAGAATGATTTTAAAAATTATTTTAGAACAAATAAACATGATAGTGATATACAGTTGAGGAGATATTAAATGAGAAGCAAGCTAGTTTATGTTTCAGATCCTTACAAGGTTCAGGTATTTGAGGCATGGTCTTCCTTGGAAGGTCTTCTTAAGATTTATAGTAGGTATGGCACCCCACTCCAGTACTCTTGCCTGGAAAATTCCATGGGTGGAGGAGCCTGGAAGGCTGCAGTCCATGGGGTCGCTAGGAGTCGGACATGACTGAGCAACTTCACTTTCACTTTTCACTTTCATGCATTAGAGAAGGAAATGGCAACCCACTCCAGTGTTCTTGCCTGGAGAATCCCAGGGATGGGGGAGCCTTGTGGGCTGCCGTCTATGGGGTCACACAGAGTTGGACACAAATGAAGTGACTTAGCAGCAGCAGCAGCAGCAGAACATTTGAAGAAGGAGCAGTTAAATTCACAGGATTATTTCTTCATCCTGTATAGCTAGCTAACTGTCTCTTTCACTTCTGACAGGAGAAATCTTTCCATATTGAAGAAATCAAGCCAAGATTTTCAAGATCTTGCAGATGAGAAGCACAATATGAAAACAAAGGTATTAAGAAAAGTCTACATACTGAACAATAAAATCCTCATACTTCTCCTTGTCAGCTCCAAGAACTTTGGAATGGAGGCTTGTTCTTCATCCTTTCCTTTCTACTATCTTGTATAGGCAATGAATTGGAAGATTTTTCTCTGGGGCCATGAGGAAGACCACTAAGAAGGTTAGGCCTAGAGAGTGTACAGCAAAGAATGTTATCATCCCAAAACAGTCATTCCGCAGTGAAGCCTTGTCAAGCAGTTCAGTCATCTCTTCAGTGTTTTAATTTTATAAATATAATGCAAGTGGGTAACCAGCAATTATTAGACATATATGGAAAAAAAAAAAACAAAACACCTCAACATGAAATGAGATAGAAGCAAATAGTAGAGAGAAGTTTCCATAAAAAGAGGCAAACAGTGAACAAAATAGATCTTAAAACAAGCAGTCAAATTACCCTGTGTCTTTAATCTTGGAGGGCTTCCCTCATACCTCAGTTGGCAAAGAATCCACCTTTGGTGCAGGAGACCCCAGTTCAATTCCTGGGTCAGGAAGATCCCCTGGAGAAGGGAAAGGCTACCCACTTCAGTTTTCTGGTCTAGAGAATTCCATGGACTGTATAGTCCATGGGGTCACAAAGAGTTGGATGTGACTGAGCAACTTTCACTTTCAGTTTTCACTTTTAATCTTGGAGAGATAAGAGAAGATATTGCATTTCTGAAATAAAAACATAATAACATAAAAAGAAAATAGAGAACAATAAATGACTTGAAAGAATAGCTTACACTAAAAATTTGAAATAAATCTCTTTTTTAAAAAATTATTATGATAAAGGCAGTTAACTTGGGATCTTACTCTCTTAATTGATTTTTAAGTGTAAAATACTGTATTGTTATCTATAGGTATAATGTTGTACAGCAGGTCCCTAGAACTTATTCATTTTCTATAACTGAATTTTTTACATGTTAATTAGCAACTCCCAATTTCTCTCTCCCTCAGCCCCTGGAAACTGCTATGCATTCTTTAACTCTTTGAGTTTGACTATTTTAGATACCTCATGTAAGTGGACTCATGGATTATTTGTCCTATAATTAGCTTATTTCACTTGTCATAATGTCTTCAAAGCTATCCATGTCACATATTACAGGATTTTCTTCTCCTTTAAGGCTGAGTGATGTTCCATTGTGTGTATATAACACTTTCCTTATCCATTCACCCATTGCCTGGAGTAGGAAATGGCAAACCACTGTAGTATTCTTGCCCGGAAAATCCACAGACAGGGTTGCAAGTGGGCTACAGTCCATGGGGTCGCAGAGAGTCAGACATGACTGAGCAGTTGAGCATGCGGGCTATTTTTACACATGATTACTATGAGTAACACTGCAATGAACCTGGAAGTGCTAATGCCTCTTGAGATCATAACTTCAATTATTTTGGCTAAATACACAAAAGTAGAATTTCCAGATCATATGGTAGTTCTATTTTTAATTTTATGATATTGTTTTCCATAGTGACTATACCATTTTGTACTCTTCCAATTTCACCAATACTGTCTTAAAAAGAAAAAGAAAAAGAAACATGCTCACAGGGTTAAGGTGACATTTTATTGTGATTTTGATTTGCATTTTTCTGATTATCAGTGTCATTGAGCGTCTTTTCACATATCCTTTGACCTCAACAGCAATCCTTAAGAAAGTAGAATCAAAAGGCCAACATTTTCTAAAAGTAGATAAGAAAAATTATAATAAATGATTATCCAGAAGTTTCATCATATGGCTAATATAAATTCTAGGAAAAAAGAACAAGAAAAATTTAAAAGAGACTTTCAGAATTAAAGTCTCTTTGGAAGGACTGATGCTAAAGCTGAAACTCCAATACTTTGGCCACCTCATATGAAGAGTTGACTCATTGGAAAAGACTCTGATGCTGGGAGGGATTGGGGGCAGGAGGAGAAGGGGACAACAGAGGATGAGATGGCTGGATGGCATCACCAACTTGATGGACATGATTTTGGGTGAACTCCCTGAGTTGGTGATGGACAGGGAGGCCTGGCGTGCTGCAATTCATAGGGTCGCAAAGAGTCGGACACGACTGAGTGACTGAACTGAACTGAACTGGTGTACAGAACAATGATGATAAAGAAAAATAAATTAAAAAAATGCCCACACTAAGACATATCATCATAAAATTAATGAAACTAAAATAAATTAAGATCCAAACACTCCCACTGAGGGGAAAAAGAAGATCATATGGAAAGCACGGAGAATCGGAATGGCAACTGACAATTTAAGCAAAACTAGAAACTAAATAACAATGGAATAATATTTTCAAAATCCTGAATTTTGTAATTCAGCACTTCTATACGAATTGCCAGTCCAGGTTCAGTGCATGATAGTGAATGCTTGGGGCTGGTGCACTGGGACGACCCAGAGGGATGGTATGGGGAGGGGAGGTGGGAAGGGTGTTCAGGATGGGGAACACATGTATACCTGTAGTGGATTCATGTTGATGTATGGCAAAACCAATACAATATTGTAAAGTAATTAACCTCCAATTAAAATAAATAAATTTATATTTAAAAAAAAGAATCCTATACTCAGCCAAATGTTAATCACAGATGAAGGGAGAGAAAAAAATTTTGGACACGTATGCCAATATATTTATACCGGTCACTTTAAAGGCCACTGTTGCATCTCAGAGTATCTTTCATCCAAACAAAGAGATAAGCAAGAAAGAAGACCCAGAATTCAGGAAAGAGTAGATTCATCATCAAGAGATAAGAAAGGCAGTGCCAGGCTAAGAGCAGGAGGCTGGTCTCAGGCAAGAGTTGAGAATGGGTGGGAGCATGGGAACCTTTAGTAACAGTGTCTCCAGGGAAATGGAGAAGCAAATAATCTAATGTGTTTGTCTATGTAAAACAGAGAATTTGAAAGTGGCTTGATATTTTTGAAGACTTTGTGAAGAAAATGTTAGGGACATAGACAATTAAGCCAAAATTAATTCAAGAAAATTATTAAAGTCAAAAAAAAAAAAAACAAAAGATGGAACATGAAAGACATTTAAAATATAGTGCTTCACTTGGCTCAGGGGTGAAAAACAACTACTTAGGAAGCATAATGAAAATATTAAAAATTGCTTTATCTGAACAAATTTGATATAATTTGAATGAAAAAATGTAAAGAAGATAGCTGGGACATTTGGGTGAAAAGTCTCCATATTTAATAACAGGAAGATAATAATGTCTCAACTTAGTAAACTAAGAAACAAATATTTGTATGTTATTAGAATTAGGAGTGAAGAGGAAAAGGAAAAGGTTGATGGTTTTTGCATTTGTCTTAAGTCTTGTAATATTACTTATCTTTTAAATATAATGCATAGGTATCACACTGATAAAATTAATTTAAAAAAGATAAAAGTAAATACCTGGAATTTAGAAAAATACAGTCTAAGTTTCCACTCCTCTGCTTATTACCTGTTTGCCCATAAGCAAGGTGTATGTTTCTTATGGCCTCAGTAAAATGAAGACATTAAGAGCAGTTACCATGTAGAACACTTTGCTATGCTAAATATTTGAATATATTATTTCATTTAATCATCACAAAACTCCGGTGAATTTTCATGCTCTTATTATTTCCATCTTACATATGGGAAACATGAGGAAGGAAGGGAAAGGTTGAGCAATTTGTCCAAATTAAAGTAGTAAACCCAGGTAGCAAAATATCAGAAATATGCTCAACTCTTGTTATTGCGAAATTAATATGAAGTGTAGATAAGAGCACATAAGCCCTGTTTGACAAAGTGAATATTCAATAAATAAAAATGAATGAGTGAATATTTGTTGAACAACTTCATTAAGTGTATTAAACACATACAATGATCTATTTTATAATGCTCATGTACTGAACTCACACAATAGTCAACCAAGCACTACCAGAGTTTTCCTGTAAGACTTGGACACTTGGGTTGAAATATATAGCCATACAACCACGAAAGTATCTACAATCTAGTAAATTAACTTATAGCAGCAGTTAACTATTAATTTATACTTCTGCTGAGTTAGAAAAAATTTGCAGATTGTGAGGGATATTTTTCATTATGAAAGCTCAGTCAGGTAAAGAAATTCCTACAGTTAAATACTAGCCAGGAATTATGTTTTTCAAATCCGTGTGTCAAGAAAGAAATCCTCCACTGTCAGTTCTTCCTTCTCATCTTTGTACTGGATCAATTTCCCTATTGATTATGCTAATGTGCATCACATCAAGACTTGCCACCCAGAAGCAGGACTGTCTAGAATTGAAAGTCTGTTAAGGGGTATGAATGGATTTCTCATCACCCTGGTTAGATTGTCCTTTGTACAGCATTTTCATCCATTTTTTGAAGGAGAACATGACCAAACCCAGTTTAGATTACACTTCAGTCAACAGTTAATTATGATATATCCAAAAAAGTTCTGCCCTTAGAAGTTTAAAATCTTAAATGCCTCAAAGAGATTTTAAGGAATGGCAACAACAAAAACCAGTACAGTATACTAACACATATATATGGAATTTAGAAAGATGGCAATGATAACCCTGTATGAGAGACAGCAAAAGAGACACAGATGTATAGAACAGAGTTTTGGACTCTGTGGGAAAGGGAGAGGGTGGGATGATTTGGGAGAATGGCATTGAAACATGTATACTATCATGTAAGAAATGAATCGCCAGTCTAGGTTTGATACAGGATACAGGATGCTTGGGGCTGGTGCACTGGGATGACCCAGAGAGATGATATGGGGGAGGAGGTGGGAGTGGGGTTCAGGATTGGGAACTCATGTATACCCGTGGCAGATTCATGTCAATGTATAGCAAAACCAATATAGTATTGTAAAGTAAAATTTAAAACAAAATAAAATTAATTAACTATTAAAAAAAAGAAAAATTTTAAACATGTAAACATCTTTAAGGAATATTGTGTTAGCTATAGGTAGAATTAAAGCTTCAAAAATTTGGCTTTTGTAAAGATTTAAATGGAAGAACTGAAGGGGTTTGTTCACTGCTAAGAGTTGTTTCATGACTAGGATTTGGGAAGTGTAATCTGATACATAGAAGTCTTAATTCCAAGTCCCATTTTTTTTTTCTCTTTTATGCCATATTATCTTCTATTAAAAAAAAGACAAGTCCTAGTGAATACAATGTATTACAAAATCAAATTATTAAAAATTACTAAAATTGAATTTTAAGAAAGGGGATCTTCCCTCATAGCTCTGTTGGTAAAAAATCCACCTGCAATGCTGGAGACTCCAGTTTGATTCCTGGGTAGGGAAGATTTGCTGGAGAAGGATAGGCTATCCACTCCAGTATTCTTGGGCTTCCCTTGTGGTTCAGCTGGTAAAGAATCCACCTGCATTGCGGGAGACCTGGATTCGATCCCTGGGTTGGGAAGATCCCCTGGAGAAGGGAAAGGCTACCCACGCCAGTCATGGATTGTACAGTCCATGGTCGCAAACAGTTGGACATGATTGAGCAGCTTTCACTTTAATTCCAATGTTAAAAAAGGAACACTACCACTGGCTACTCCTGTATATCTCCATGACACCTTGTAAAAAATATCCCAGGAATTTAAAACAGCAATATGACTTTAAGCATGTTTCTGTTACCAGACATGCAAACCAATTTCTCATTACTATTCATGACTACCAAATGCTTAGAATTGGTTTTGTTTGAGTCTTAAAAGAATTAATTTTGATTAAAGAAACCTGAATTAAGAAATAACCTTGATTTTAAGAGGATGGTTATTAGGAAAACTTCATTTTTTATGGGAATATCCATACTGCCTAAAGATTTTTTGGAAGACATTCAGGCATTTTCACATTTCCATGTACTCATTCTTACCACTCTTAAGCAAAAGAAAGAAAATCCCATAATTTTACTGTAATACATTAGGGATACTGAACTTGAATTAGTTTTTGGTTGACTTCTTGCTGGTTATGAATGGCTTCTGGATGCTAATAAAAAATTGACTTACTGATCAACAACTTTCATAAATACATCATGGGCAGTTTTTGAATATACTGATTCTCTTTTTTGTTCCTCCTAGTAAAAGCATTGCCAATGATTATAAAATATCTTTTAGTACTTATTCTAGTAGTTAAAATTTAGTTGGGGCTGGTGTATATTAAGAAATGTAGTTAATCTGGATCATTCAGGTTAAAATTCCTTCCTAATATTATCATGCAACTGTGTGATCACATTTATCAAGGAACCGAGAAAGAGGAATTCTACAAGTGTTTTCAAGATACATCTGCTTTACAAGAACATGATAGAGAAAGTATGTGTAGTATGAACACCTCATTGGGAGCTTATAATTTGAATATAGTTTATCATTTGAATAGCTTCAGGGAGTTAAACACTAATATTAGATCATGTAATTCCTTGATTCAAATGATTATAGAAAGGAAAAAAAACAATTAGGATATGGATAAAGTTCATAAAGATAGTATTTGACTCTGGTTGTTCACCCATCCAAATATTACCATTGCTACTGTTTGGGAACATCTCCTAATGGGAGTGTTCACTGGTCTAAGCAATGATAGCTTTATGGTATTCTAACATAGAGCAGGTTGCCTGAGTATTCAGACTGGCTGGTAACTTGATAAATTGGTGAGATTGTTTATTTGAGAGAGAAATGCAAGAGGAGCAGACCAGAGAGCAGGAAGATTGCATCATGGTGCTCCACAGCATGCTTCTATAATTTGTATACAAGTTGGTGGAAGAGCACTGAATCAAGAAAATTTAATTTTGACAGGTCTGATGTATAGTCTATTTTGTTTAACCAAAAGGAACACATACATTTACTACATTAGAGAAATTTCCATTATTTTTCTCTCAGCCATGAAAATCGATTCTGATGTGATTACACTCTGAGCCAGCTTGATGTGCCTCTGACAGGACAAAATGGATAAAGATAGCAGGTGGCGTAGAATGTGGGAAACTGTGGTTAAGCTGGACTCTGTGACAAACTGAAAATAGGAGGATTCAAATACCAATTAGGATAATTTGTGTGAAAATGGACCTAAGATAAAATAACTATGACTATGTTGTATTTAAATGATAAGGAAAAAATTAGGTCAATGTATCAAGTAAGTGAGGGCTTTTATCATTTCATTTGTACTGTAAGATTTATTTCAAGAAGTTCAAGGCTATCATGAATTGTAACTAGTGAATATTTTATTTATCTATTTAATAAAAATATTGAGCCATTATTATATGCAAGGCATTTACTTAAGAAATCTCTGTTGAGGTTTATAATTGATAACAGAAAAAGAATTAGAGACTTTGTACTAGTGACTGAAATTTTCATTTCTACTCCCTTCCAGAGCTCTTCTCTTACTATTTATAAGACTGCCTTTACTTGTTTTCATTCATTCAATAAATATTTATTGAACATTCAAAGGCAAGACATTTGTCTTAGAATCTGGGACACAAGAATAAACAAAATAGACAGTACTTGTTCTCATGGGGTGTATAGTCTAATTGGGAATGCAAACGAGTATAAGGAAATTACAATGAAGTATGCTAAGTGCTATAATAAATATGGAACTCCGTGGAAGCACCCAGAAGGGATGCCGAATCTAGCTGGGAGTTCAGAGATTCACTAAAAGAAGTTTTATTTAAATTGAGCCATAGAGAGTGAATCATCTACTCAGTAGAAGCTATTTAGCAATGAAAGGCTGAAATACAAATAGGGATCTGAGGGAGGGTGTCAGGAGGAGGAAATAGTTTGCTCAGGTGTCAAGAGGGAAGAGATTGTATGACACAAAGAAACAAGATGAACTGTTTGTAGAATGTGACAGGTGGAGTGGGGGTGGTAATGAAAGACGATCAGAGTGTAAACAATGGTCATTTAATGGAGGAGCCTTAGGAGAAAACCATGATGAAGGACTTTGACATTTCATCTGAAAGAAACAGGTGCTGTTGGATGATTTTAAGTAGCAAACATAAATTTAGGCTTGCACTTTTGTAAATGTTCTGAGTACATGGGAGAAAATGATTTGGATGTAAAACTGATTGGGGAGAGGAAGAAAGGGGACTGTTCCAGCACTCTGGGAATGAAATAGTGGTAATCTTAACAAGAATATTGACTGTGGGTGTAGGGAGAAGTAGTAGATTTTAAAGGTTTTTGGCTTTTGATCTTTTGTTTGTTTGAAAGATGAGTTGATATGATTATGTAGTCAATTGGATTCAGTTCAGTTCAGTTCAGTGGCTCAATCAAGTCCAACTCTTCGCGACCCCATGAATCACAGCACGCCAAGCCTCCCTGTCCATCACCAACTCCCGGAGCTCACTCAGACTCATGTCCTTTGAGTCGGTGATGCCATCCAGCCATCTCAGCCTCTGTCATCCCCTTCTCCTCCTGCCCCCAATCTCTCCCAGCATCAGGGTCTTTTCCAATGAGTCAATTCTTCGCATCAGTTGGCCAAAGTATTGGAGTTTCAGCTTCAGCATCAGTCCTTCCAATGAACACCCAGGACTTGGGCAGCAAAACAATAAAGCCCATAATAAACATATTATCTGAAGCATCACCAGTTTTACAAGAGGTAGAGACAAGTTCTAAATTCTCCATTTCCTTTTATTGAAAAGAAAAGGAAGAGAGAGAAGGTGAAGGAAGGAACAATAGAAGGAAGAAAGCTACAACCAAAGAAACTATCATATATATAAACCTTGGACTAACTTAGTACAGTAAAGTGAAAGTCACTCTGTCATGTCCGACTCTTTGTGACCCCATGGACGATATATATAGTCCATGGAATTCTCCAGGCCAGAATACTGGAGTGGGTAGCCTTTCCCTTCTCCAGGGGATCGTCTCAATCCAGGAATCAAACCCAGATTTCCTGCTTTGCAGGTGGTTTCTTTATCAGCTGAGCCACAAGGAAGCCCAAGAATACTGGAGTGGGTAGCCTATCCCTTCTCCAGAGGATCTTCCTGACTGAGGAATTGAACCAGGGTCTCCTAAGCCCAACTTAGTACTGGTAAGGCTAAAAAGCCAGGGAGAAACCAGAATTGCTATAAGGTCAATGGCTGTGATCTCGTGGGAAATCAGCAGTAGTACTAAAGCCATAAAAAAAAACTGTTAAGAAGCTAACAGAGAGTTTGAGTGTCCAGTGTTGAGCCAAAGTACTCTGAAAGGACTGAAATGCTTCCAGGCTTCTAGAGTCCATTGACTATGAATACAAAAACTTCCCAAATCTATGTTCACAGAGCTGTAACTCATTAAATTCAAACAACAAATATAACTCAATAGAAGAGAGCAATCCCTCATGTCTGAGCATCAACAAGAAGGAAAAAGAACAAGGAATTAAACCAAATACTCCTCCAGTTAATGGAAGTACATTTGCTTTAGATATAATGAGATACAAACTGCAATCTTAAAGGTCTTCAATTTAAAGTTTATTAGAAGTCAACAAATAACATTTTAAATGGCATAATTCTAAACCTAAACATATAGTGTTTGGAGTAAAAATTTCAATTGACTATATTAATAGCAAAAGAGTTACAGCTGAAGAAAGAATTAATGAAGTAGAATATATGTCCCAAAGTAGTTAATAGGAAACAGAGAACAAAGACATGGAAAATATGAATGTATGTCTGCAAGATATAAAGGGCAGTATGAGCAGTATCAATATACATGTAACTCAATGTCAGATATAAAGAAGAGAAACAATATTTAAAGCAAAAATAGATTTTTAAAATTTTGACAAAAACATAGATCCCCAAGTCCAGGAAACGATAAATATAATATAAATGACAAATACAAAGAAATCGAAAGTTAAAAACATTGTAGTGAAACTGTAGAAGAATAAAGACAGAGAGAAACCTTTAACAGTCTAAGAGACTTGGTCATGGTTTAATAGTGTTGCTATTTTGATGATTAATTTATTTAACTTTATGAACTGCTTCTCTGAACCTTGAGAATTCTTGCAGCTTATGCACAGGCAACAAATAGCAATCCAAGTTGCGGTTCACAGACGTATACTTTTCTTGACTTGGCATAATCTTTTGGGCACTTCTCTGAACTAAGCACTGAGCTCATTATTCCTACTTGCTGTTTCATTCAGTCCTTCTGACAACCCTCTGAGGTGGATATTGCCATCCTCACTTGAGAGACAGGATGTCCAGTCTTGAGGTGGTTTTATGATTTGTTCAAGGTTGTGTAGCTAGAAATGATAGTGTTAGTCGCCCAGTCGTTTCTGACTCTTTATGACCCCTTCGACTTGTAGCCCACCAGGCTCCTCTGTCCATGGAATTCTCCAGGCAAGAATACTGGAGTGGGTAGCCATTCCCTTCTCCAGGGGCTCTTCCTGACCTAGGGATAGAACCCGGGTCTCCCGCATTGCAGGCAGATTCTTTATCATCTAGAAGCAAAAATCCCTGACTTCTGACTCCAGACCCATGTTCCTCTGAACATTGTCTCTTGCATAAAATAAATTAAATAAAGGTTGAAAAGTGGCACATCTTTTATTCCTTATTATAGGGAGCCCTGCATTAGAATATCTTCAACTTAAGAAGTAGGTATCATCTTTCTATAATCCTAAAACTTAAAATAATTTAAATAGCTGAAACGCACTCAAAAAGAAAGAGCAGATGAGTGACATGAAGAATTAGAGCACCGTTGGGTGTCAGAGATTAGTTGCAAGATCTCTTCAAAGTGCTGAGGAAAATAACTGCTGACTGAGAGTAGTATAAGCAGCAAAATACACCTTTGAACAAAAGCACAAAATTAAACAGTGTAAAGGTGAATAAAACTGAGATGTTTCCACAAAACATAAATAAATAACTACAGAAAACTCTGTAGAATGTATATAGGGAAGAAGGAAAGCCAGATGGAAACATAGCAGATGCACATTATGTAAGTCAGGAGGAAAGTGATCATATTTAAAGAGTTCTTGGTTCTTAAATTGTTATCAAAGAGAATTAAGATATTGATTAATTTTAGGCTTTCTAAAATTAAATGAAAATGATAAAATTTTAAGGATCTGTAGAAAAAGAAAATATGGAATAAGGAAAAATACGAATTCAAATTTTAAGGTAATAAGCACAATAAAAAGAAAAATATGAATTAAGAAGTGAAATGAAAGAAAAAGGCTCAGTATATCTTAATCACAGAAATAAATATATGTATTATACCCAATAATAGATCAAACAAAAATGATAGAACAAAATCCTTAGTTTAAAAGAAAGGATATAATAAACCAAAGAACAGAATTAAAAATGCAAAATAATTATAAAGTTATTTTAGAAATATGCAAAAGTTGGTTATTCTAAAGTACTAATACATCTATAAATCTCTGGGAGGACTGATCATACCAATAGAAAAAATAAACAATATTGGAAATGAAATAGTGACATACATACACAGAAGCTTTAAAAATATTAAATAAGTGGATGGTGTTGGAAAAAAAATTTCTTATTGGGTAACTATGCCACTCAGTGACTTAGGAAACACATGAAGAGAAGGAGGCTTGGGAAAATATAGTCAGACATTGCAGTAGAAGCTTTTGGAGACAATCAAATAATAGTGTCAGATAGCCAGTTGTTTTACAGGCTTATAGGAAGGTTTATAGGACTATGAAGTCCACAGTAGGACTTCATAGGTAAAATATTTTTAAGTATTTTCTATATGTCACTGATTCTCTTAAGCAATATATACATGTTTTCATCATTGTGCATAAAACACATTATTCTCATCTTTATTTTACAAATAAATTATCTGAGACACAGACAAGTAATTTCCCACCATATATCTAGTAACTGGCAGAATAAGAAAGCAAACCTTGAACATAGGTCTACTGTCTCTAGAATTTGTGTTCTTAAACACAGTCCCTCAAATTTTTCATCTGAGATGGAGATTTATAGATTGGGATTCATCATATTATAGCTGGAAATTGATGCCCTAGAAGGAGAAAATATTAGCCAGAGGGATTATTTAAAATAAGAAGGTAATACGGTTTAGGGCAGAAGTCGGAAGATTGCCAATAATTAAAGGGTAGGCCAAGGAGAAAGGAAACTCACAGAAGAGGGAAATGAAACGGTCAAGGAAGTATAAGGCAAACAAGGAGAGCTCAGCAACAGATAAGTCATAGGGAGAGGGCATTTCAAGAAAGAAAGAGCAGTCAATAGTGTCAAACTCTGCCAAGTGTTCAGGTAGATAAGGCCTGGAAATTATTTATTGGATTTAACTACAAGGCCATCATTGCTGACATTGACAAGAGCAGGTTCAGCACAGTGGGGGCCGTTGAATCCAGATTTCAGAAGGTCGTGGAGTGAAAGGAGAAGCAGAAGTGGAGATAGAATTCAGACTTTTCTGATATGCTTCGTTGTGAATGGGAAGAGAAAAATACATTGGTTACTGAAGGAGAACACAGAGATGAATTTTTTTTTTTCCCCAAAGAGTGTGGTAAATGCTGATTAGAGGAATTAAATATAGTGGCAGAAATTAAACGTACAGGAGCAAGGGGATAATTTGTCACCCACTTCCATTGTACTTACTCTTCAAAGATGTTTATTAACATTTGCAATTCTCACCACTACTCTATGCAAGAGGAATATTTCTATTTTTCATTTTACAGTCAAACTGTGAGCATGAAGAGGTGAGGTCAAATGCTCATGGTTACTCAGTCAATTAAGGAGAAGTCATAGTTCAAATCCAGGCTTTGACTGGTCCATTAGGCCAATTATCTACGGATGAGTAACAAAGTAAAGCCTTTCAGAAGGAGCCAAAGGAATTTAGCCAATAAGCTGAAAGGTGAGTCTTAGTGTGAGGAGCATTTCCTACATTGCAGTAGAAGAAACAGGTAATCTTAAACAGAAGCATGAATGTTTAAGGCTGTGGAGCTGAAAGTTCAGGGAGTTTCCATGAAGAGAATTCTGTTCTTACTGTGAAGTTGTCATTTAAGGACACCTGTGAAAAATGGGTGAGGTGATAGGGTTGGAGATCTGAAGCAAATGGTTTGACTTGTTACCTAGAGAAAAGAAAAAATGAGCTTATTATGGACACAGTAGGACTTCAGGACAGCTATGAGCCATTTGATATCAATGATTGCAAATCAGTGACAATTCCAGTGTGCAAGACTGTATGTTTTTCCTCTAGCAGTACTTAGAAGATCAGAGCAGTAGTTAAGGACTTACCTTTGCAAACAATAGAAAGGATCACAGAAGAATGGACTGACGTTACTGACCAAAGACCAACTTGAAGTGATTACACTTGGAATCCAAGCTGGATAAGAAAGGCTGTAAAGATACAAATGTAAGCAGAGGCATAAGTAACCCAGGGCAGTGGTTCCTCATCTGCCTTCACAGCGCTTCAGTTGCTTTTGTAAAAAAGCAGAGCATAAATCCAAAGCCCAGCAGTGAAGGAAACAGTTGATCATTAATAAGACAAAAACATATAGGACATTTTCTTCAAGTTCCATGTGAATGTGCCTCCACCACAATCACAGCCTGGGGCATTCCAGTTAGTGGGGGAGAAGTGATGTAGGGAGAACAGAGATCTAGAACTGGAGGAATGGGAAGCTGGGGAGACAGTGAAGTCATTGGCATCATTATTTCAGAGATAAGGCTTGCCGGGATGGGGACAAAGTCCAAGTGGCACTTGCATTGTGACTTTTGGCTAGTATTGGCTGTGTCCTTTCTCTGGCCCAGAAGTCACCCTGGATTATGGTAGAATTTCGTTGGAAAGGGAAAGTGTGAACTAAGGGCCATAGTCTTTAGTTGAATAAGAGGGTTAATCCATATATTTATGGATGATAGCAAGGAAGAGGAGCTCAGAATGATTTAGCCGAATAGCACATATGTCACAACAGGGGGGTTTGTTTTTGTTTTGTCATTGTTGCTGCTTTTTGCTTATGGAGATGAAGCCACAAGCATCAGAAGAAGCATGTTGGAGGTAGCTGGACTCTGAATCCATACCTTGAGGTGTTCTGCAAGAGTGTAAAAACAACAGTTGTTTTAAATCCACTTCAAACAGGGGAATCTTCTCAGAAGGGCCAAGTTGTAATTAAATCAGGTATAAAGAATAAGATCAGGAAAAAAGGCTGAGGTTGTAGAATAGCTATTTTAAATAAAGATGGAAGATTAAGAGGAAAAAGAAGTAAATAAAGACTAGTTATTAAGATGAAAGACAATAAATTGAAGGGATAAGAATATCTTGGAGAGGTAGATAATTGGACAGATTTAAATACTGAGTGTGAGCATTCACATTGAAACCACAGATAAGGCACGGATGTACCTTACCACTGAAGTATTAACATTTTAACAATTCTAAAAGGACTTCAATTTATTGTAGTTGTTTTTCATTTGATTCTATTGCTTAATTATATCATCTGTGTGAGTGTGTGCTTAGTCGCTTCAGTCCTGTCCGACTCTTTCTGACCCTATGGACTGTAACCTGCCAGGCTCCTCTGGGAATTCTCCAGGCATGAATACTGGGTTGCCATGCCCTCCTCCAGGGGATCTTCCCAACCAAGGGATGTAGTTTACATCTCTCAAGTCTCCTGCATTGATCAGGCAGGTTCTTTACTACTAGTGCCACTTGAGAAGCCCCTATATCATCTATACATAACAATTACGTTGTTTTACATTCATCAGCATTTGTGCCTCCATTTCTCTTTATGTTGTCTTGCTATTAAATAAAATATCTTTGATATAGATTTTCTTTAATTTATAAGGAAGTGGTTTCTCAAATGTTTATGAGAAACAAATAGTTAATTTATGAAATACATTTTGGGCAACTATCAAAATATTCACATGAACAACTGATGATATATGTATATAATTATATTAATAAATGATAAGTAATAGCTCTTGAAATTTTTGAACCCATATCTAACATTGCTGTTTTAGTATGATACTAGGCACAAACTGATAGTGTTTTCTTGAAGGTCTTCAAATCTACAATTCTAAAACTGTGGTGATATGGTATACTTTTGTATGCAAATTGAAGTTTCTTTATGTCCTTTGTTCACTTCATAAATTATTTTCTATGTTTTAAAACAGTCTAAATAACAGTAGAATGATCTGTACAGAATTTTCCCATAAAATCATTTGAATTGCCTTTCCCTGGCATCACTTTTAACAGACATCTTTTTAATATAGTTTCATATTTGCTATTTGTCTCTTTCAATTTTTATGTCTTAAGTTTCCTTTGATAATCAATATATACTTTTATATTATATAACATATTTTCCAATTTTTAGTTTATAGTAATTTTACATCAAAATTAATATTGTCTGTGATTTTAATATAATTCTTTTATTCTTAATGCTTCATATTTATGACTTCCTTTTCATCTTCTTTCTTTCAATTAAATTTGCCAGGTTCGGCTATTATTTTTTATCTTTATATTTATTTTTGATTCTGATACTTTTTTATTTTCTACCTCATTCCCCTCTGTTAGTATTTCTTATTTATTAATTCCTTTCTGCTTTACTGATTTTTTTGTTTTACTTTGCCATGAATTCTTGAGTAATCATTCAGTTCTTTCATTTCCATTATTTTTTGCATAATATATGTTCATTTAAGTTTATAAATTTTCATCTAGGTGGTAATTTGTCTGCATTCCATTAGTGTAATAGACCACACTCTCATTTGCATTGTACCCTATACAGTGGTTATGACAAATTTAATTTCTGCTTTGAACTCTGAGTTATTTATGATACTTTTATCTTCTAAGTATTTTTAAACATATACTTTTCTTATTAATATTTAGTCCCATTGCATTATAACCAAGATAATGTAGCCCATAAACTAATCTCTTTTTAAATTTCTTGAGAGTTTTTTTTGGGGGGAGTGGCCTATTATATGCTTCCCTGGTGGCTCAGATGGTAAAGAATCTGCCTGCAATGAAAGAGACCCAGGTTAGATCCCTGGGTCAGGAAGATCCCCTGGAGAAGGCAACAGCTACCCACTCCAATATTCTTGCCTGTAGAATCCTCAAGGACAGAGGGACCTGACAAGCTATAGTTTATGGGGTTGCAAAGAGTTGGACACAAACGAGCAACTAAGCACACATATCTATTATATTCGCAGTTTTTGTAAAATATCTGTGATGCCCAGAAAGGTATTTTTCTTTGTAGTATAGAATGTTTGGGCTTCCCCAGTGGCTCAGCAGTGAAGAATTTACCTGCAATACAGAAGATGCAGGAGACGCAGTTTCAATCTCTGAGTCAGGAAGATCCCTTGGAGGAGGAAATGACAACCTGCTCCAGTATTCTTGCTGAGAAAATCTAATGAACAGATGAGCCTGTGGGGTTGAAAAGAGTTGGACATGACTAGGTGACTGAGCACACACACACATAGAATATTTGGGTTATATACACATTATATATAATAAAATAGCAATTATATTGTTTGATATATTATAATGAAATGATATATTGTAATAGATATTAAATTTTTGAGCATAACTAATCAGCAGAAAACAAAATAGTATGTAGTATATAATACATATTATAAATTCATGACTGTCATATCCTGATTACCTAGGTTTGTCAGACCTACATAACTGTGCTATTCATTTCCACTAATATAACATTTGGGGTTCCCTGATGGTTCAAATGGTAACGAATCTGCCTGCAGTGCGGGAGACCCGATTTTGATCCCTGGATCAGGAAGATTCCCTGCAAAAGGGAATGGCAATTCACTCTAGTATTTTTGCCTGGGAAATCCCATGGACAGAGGAGCCTGGTGGGCTACATTCCCATGGGGTTGCAAAGAGTCAAACACGACTGAAGGACTAACACAATATATAACATTTCAACTATAAATTTTAAGCCATGTTTATTTGCCTTGAGATATTTATATTATTGTGACTTTATTTCCTTAAAATGACTATTTTTGTCTTATTAACATTCTGATCCCTGCTTACCTGAAATTTACACTTACCTGAACATATATTTACTTATCCTATGTTTTTCATCACTGAGCTTCACTTATCTTTAAGTGTTTTTTTCTTAATTCACATCATAGGCCAGGTCTTGCCACACTGCCAGGATCCATCCAGTGCAAAATCTCCAAGCCTTTGCCCTGTAGCCTCTTCAGTGTTCTCTCCTGAGACTCCTCCATAGAGTGACCTTTCCTTGAAGATTTAATTTTGTCTTTTCTACCCTCAACTGCATTCTCTGCACTTGATTCACAATTTTCTCATGGTAGTTTTATTATCACATTCATATTTTTACATGTTTTTCCACAGTAGCTTTGCTCTCCTTGAAGACAACCATTATGACTTTTTTCTGAAGTACCCAATAATGGACCCCAATAAATGCTTACGAAACAAACAAGTGAATAAATGAGTAGATGGAAGTGTCTGTAGGCAACATCAGAAAATGATGAGGGTTTTGCCCTTGTAGGCCTGAGAGATACTTCCTAAATAAGTTCCTATGGTTTATAGTCATTAAGATCTTCAAATGAAGTAAATGAAGAAAAACACCAACCAAGGCCTATAAATGTCATATTTGAATGAAATATTTTAATAACCAATAAATTGATTTTATATTGTGTAACTATACTACTTTTCTAGATTAAAAACATTGTTGAGCCTCTCTCGGATGCCCATAGGCATATTTGCCCTTGAAAGTCACATATTAAAATTAATGAAAGTTATGTTCAGTATTAAAGGGAAAAAGGAAATCATCTCCTTAATGTTATGTTTTTCTTACTGTGTTGCAAATCATTTCATGGTTGAATAGGAATTTGCTCATCCAATATGCTTGCATACCCTGCAAATGTATCCTTTGATATGATATTATCACATATTATGCAATTTGGGGGCCATTTTTATGTTAAGCAACTCTATGGCTTTGAAATTTTCTTCCATTCACTTCAATCTGCATATTTGGGAAGATATAGCAGACAGCCTCACAGTGTTTATTCTTACTAAGATTTCCTGCTCCTTATGTTGACGCAGGTAGACATGATATGGCTCAGTTGATGAATAATGTATACTATTTCAAACCTTGGAGCAAAGGATGCTACAAATTCTCCATCTTGTAATACTGTGGAAAGAACACTCCCTTTGTGTTCTAGTCCTATCACCAAATGTGTAAACGTCTATTATCTCTTTACCCCTGAGTCTCAATTTCTTTAACACATAAAATGGATATGTTGTAATGGAGAAATTGGTGTCTCATTGGGATCTTGAAAGATGAATACAATGAGAAGTGTAGTGACAGGCAGCTGCAGGGGTTCAGATTCTGCACAGAGGAGTGCAGAATCAAGTACTACAAGACAGAAATTCGCTGTAGGTAAAGCTAGACAATAGAGCATAATGTTAGAACATATTACTTTGCACCAAATTGTGGAAATGTGGAATGTTAACTTTTTAAAGCGGGCTTACTTATATACTAATGTGGTCCCTTTTATCAATTCTTTATAATGATCCGATTTTTTTTTTTTTTTTTTTCAGATTTTGGTCCAATTTGCCTCTCACTTTTACCTGTACCTTATTTGACATTTTATTGCTCATTTTCATTTTCTTCTCCTATATCCTACTTTTGATGTTAGTTTGCTTTGCTTTTCTGCTTTTCAATATTCCATCTCCAAAGGTCTTATGTCTACCTTTCTTTGGATACAAACGAAAGAATGATAAAAAGTAACAGATATCACCGATATACACAATATGTTGTCACTGGAAATTTTAAAGTACTTTCCCAGGAATATTTCATGGATTTTTTTTCCCACTACCACTATATAATGGATATGTAAACAAATGTACAATTTATTGTATTGTCTTTGCTAAAGACAAATATGTCAAAATGTCTGGAGAGAGTAATAATGTTTTATTCATCTGTATACTCACGAATTCATTTAATCATTAAACTGATATTTATTGAGCCCTTTCTTGTGACAGTCACTGTGGTAGGGGCTAAAGACATAGTCTTTATTCTCTAGACATTTGAGATCTAATGTGGAAAACAAAAGGACAGGTAAACACAGACTTATGTATATAATTATAAATTGAAATAGATGCTATAAAGGAAAGACCAAGTTGCTATGTTAGACTTCCAAGATAGACATAATTTATATTGGGTGGTCAGTACAGGCCTGTTGTAGGGTATGTTCTTAACTACAAGCCACGGCTTTACTTCAAGATAAGTAATTCTTTGGGAAATACTCAGCAATTATAGTGGCTATTATCTTTCAGGTCAACCACTAGGACGTTTTTTCCTAGTGGTTCCTGAACTGTTCATGTCATTAATGGGTTATATTCAATTCAATTTGCTCTAGAAATGTATCAAGGTTCCATCTTAATTTGGAGTTTTGAACTTGAAACAGAAAAATACATTTATTTTCTGCTTTAACTTAAATACAATTTTGATTCAGGACTGCTATCTTTCCTAAGTATGACAAATTGTAATACCTTTCTGTTTAGTCTTATATTAGTTTTCAAGTATCAAAAATATTTATAAGAATCAACTGAATGGGAATTTGAGTATCTCGGTATTCTCATTTTATTTACATTATCTCTGTCTTTACAACAGTTCTGCAAAGTAGATGATATCACCATTCTATTGATCAGAAAACAGAATCTAGACATTTTAGCAACTTTCCTAAAATTAACATAACAAATGGTAGTCCAAAGGTAAGTAAATAGCTATCTAAATCCCTAGCCTATATTCTTTGTATTCTGTTTTACTTCTAGTAATTCAAATTTTTGTGTGAACTCCAGAAATGACAATTGTCATTTGAATTGTGTTCGCCCCAAAGTGTATGTTGAAGTCCTAACCTCTAGTACCTTAGAATGTGATCTTATTTAAAACAGGATCATTATAGATGTTATTAGTTAAGATAAAGTCATACTGTTATAGAATGGACCCTTAATTCAACATGGCTCTTGTCCTTGTAAAAAAGAAAATGTGAAGACACATACACATGAAAGCAGAATGCCATGTGATAACTGAGCAAAAGTAGAAACGCTGTTAGCTGCATGCCAAGGAATGCCAAGGACCACTTACAAGTCACCAGATGTTAGAATAGACCAGGAAGGTTCTCTATAGATTCCAGAGAGAGTGTGGTCCTTACCACCTGATGCAGAAGCTGAATTTTTGGAGTAAATGTAGCCAGGAGGAATGGAAAACAAAATAAAGGCACTACAGGTTCTTTGATCATGGCTGAAACCATGGACAGACATTCAAGTCAAATGCCTGTGGGTAGTCTGCCTATTTCCCCACCACTGCCTCTTCTTTAAATGTAGACTGAAAGTAGGGTAGTCACTGGTCCTTCTTGCCAGACTGACTCAGCAATAAGTGTCTTCAATGTTGCTTCACATAGTGAGCTGCTTTTTTTTCACATAGTGAGCTTTTTTTTTTTTTTTGGTCTAAAGAAGAATGCTTGATCTTGCCTATAAACATGATCATGCTTTGTTTAAACAAAATTTTTTAAATCATTAATCCGTATGTGAGGTTGCTGTATTAACTGCTTCGTTCAAATGTAATTTCCTCAGGGTCCTTTCCTCACCTCCTACCTCACTTTCAGCTCCTGTTATGTTCTAGTCTCTTTTAGTTGCTTCTCTTCCCTTTCTCTTTGCTTCCTTTCTTTGATGCTTCTTCCAGTGTTTTACTTTCTTCGCTGTATTTTAGCTTTGTCTTATTCAGAACTGAATCCCTAGAATCTTGAAGAGTATCTGTGCTCATGAGTATGATCATGTACTTAAGAAGCATGAATTAAACAAATAATAAATGTAAATGTACACATATTTAATAAAAGACATAAAAGCAATTATGCTTTCTGTAAATTGTAAATTACCAGAATATTACTTTATAGGGACTTGGATCACTAAAACAAAAAATAATCCAATTAATCAACAAGTTGCCTGTTTACATCAGCCATGAGATATTTTCAACCAATGTAATTTTTGTACTATTTTGTGAGCAACATAGACAAAGTAAAAATGTGGTAAGACAATGTTTAGTAACTAATAACATAATGTTATTCCTGTTGAAAAATGTTTACAAACCTGCAAATAGGTATATCATTTAAGCGTGAGAAATTAGGTACACTTGAAAAAGTCCTGTGTATATTAAGGTTCTTATCTTGGGCTCCTATATATCTAAAACTATTATTCTTACACAGTTTTAAAAGACTGCTAAAAATGTCCATGTCACAAACAGGTCAAAACCCCTCACTTAGAATGACCTCTGATGATGGTATTGAGTAGTCTTAATAATTTATAGCTGTGACTCTAGTTAACACATAAGACTTAAGTCAGGTACTGCAGTGTTTTGATAATTTTAAGTGAAAGATGTAAAAAAAAGTATAGTATGCCACTATTGTCACTTTGAAGGGTATGATTTTGGAAATTACAGCATTTTTACCAAGTAGTCTTGGCTAAGATGGAGGTCCTCTCTGTCCTCTTTTGTCAAGTTAGATTTGATAGATATTTCCAACTATTCATTAAATAATATCTAAATCATAAAGCAATAACTATCATATGACTCTCACATAACTATCTGTTTCCAAAAGAATTATAGCACTGATGGCTTTTAATGGCCATTTGCAATGCCAGAATACTCTTAGGTGATCTCCAGTGGAATCAGTCCAAATTGGTTGCCCACTGGAATTCATCTTTAGTTAAAGGTCAAATTCAATTTTATCTTCAAAATTGAGAAGACTTGGATATGAACGTTGCCTCTTAATAATAATCTTTAGTGTAAAATTCACTCCATATTCATTTTTAAAAATCTTTAGGTTGAAGAAAAAGAATAATGCCATTTTTCTCCCACCCCCAAGTTTCAAAAGGGGTGACAGACTGCCATGGGGACAATCATATGGAGATTCAAAACGTCAATTTCATTCTATATAAAGGGCTTTAGAGAAAGTACCCATCAAACTGTAGCAAATAAGGACGTACTAATGCTTCACCAAAGATTTAAGTTTGCTCATTTAATCAAATGCAATTGTTGAACAGATATAGACACTTTCATTGGGGGCTTGACTTTTTCAAACTTAGATTACAGAGAATTAGAGAATGCACCATTTTCCTGCAAGTAAAGTGGTTCCCAAAATAGGAGAATGAAAGTGATGACTGTGTCGAGCATGTCCACTTGCTTTTTCCAAAGTCATCTGTTAAATAACTTACTGCTGTGTGTTGATAGAGAAGTCCCTTCACCTGGAAAAAAAGTGAAGAGTGAATCTCTATGAATCATTTCAATTTTAATAAAACCTATGATAAATCCTAATCTTCCTACCGTCCTCCCTATAACTGACTTGCCTCCCAGTTTTTTCATACCTTGTTCTCTTTCTCACACATTCATCCTCACAGCAGTTCTACCTGTTTCAAATCTTGACTTCAGGGCCTATTCTCAGTTCTGCAGTTTGAATGTGTGCATGCTCAGTCACTTCAGTTGCATCCGACTCTTTGCAACCCTGTGGACTGGAGCCTGCCAGGCTTCTCTGTGCATGGGATTCTTTAGGCAACAATACTAGAGTGGGTTGCCATGCCCTCCTCAAGGGGATCTTCCCAACCCAGGGACTGAACCTGGGTCTCCTGCATTGCAGATAGATTCTTAACCGCTGAACGACTGGGGAAGTCCACAATTTGAGTTCTCCTTTAAAATCAAAGGTTAGATCTGGCTGCACCTCCACACAATACCCTACAGTGGCTCTCACTGCAATGACTATAAACCCAAGTTCTTACAAAGTCTTATCTGATATTCTATCCTAATATCTGTCTATTGCTATGAGTAGTCTGTTAAATAAATGTGTTGCATGAATTAATCTACCAGAAAATCACATTGACTTTACCTTCAAACTATGTCTTGAATCTGACTATTTCACACTATGTTGTCAACAATTCTGTTGCAACTAAGTTAGTTTTAGCCACCATTATCATTTGCCTGGATGATTGCTATTAACTTCTTGAATAGATTTTATTTACACCTTTACTTGCTCTCCTTTAATCTATTCTAAAATACATATACACACTATAAAACAACCACATATAATAATAAAAAATTAAAGTTAAATCAGATTGTGTCACAGGTTCATCCCCCACCATGTCAATGGTTTTCTTTTATTCACACTGAGTAAAGAAAGAAAAGAAAGAAAGTGAAGTCACTCAGTCATGTCTGACTCTTTGCGACCCCATGGACTCTAGCCTACCAGGCTCCTCTGTCCATGGGATTTTCTAGGCAAGAATATGGAGTGGGTTGCCATTTCCTTCTCCAGGGGATATTCCCAACTCAGGGATAGTACCCAGGTCTCCTGGATTGTAGGCAGATGCTTTTACTATCTGAGCCACCAGGGAAGTAGAAGCCAAAGCCACAGTCTTTACAATGCCCTTCAGGTCCTACAGAAACCATGACCACCCCACTTTAAATTTCAAAGTTCTCCAACATTGCTATCCTTCCTGCTTTACTATTTATAATTATTATTGCTATGTTTCACTAATTTTGCAGATTTATTTTATTCACTGTCATTACCATCTAAGATGTAAACTTTACAAGGCCAGTGGTTTTTATCTACTTGTTCACTGCAGTGTTCTTGTGACTTTGAAGTCTTGACACATGGCAGGCATACAATAATTGCAGGGGAAGAATAAAATACATACTTTTGTCATTTCTCAGCCTTCCAAATGGAAACCAGAGAATAAGATTTGGTTTGTCCCCAGGCATCAAGCAAAAGGGAGAAAGATGTAGAGTGGACCTAATGAGTCAATAGATGACATACAGAAGAATAGCATTGATGTGGTTTTTTTTAATGATATAACTGAAAGAGACTGAACAACATCTCAACCACTCCTCCTCATAGTCATAATATGTATATTTAAATTGTGTAAATGTAAACCACAAATTGGGCTTCCCAGGTGGCAGAGTGGTAAAGAATCTGCCTGCCAAGGCAAGACACACAAAAGACATGGTTTCAGTCCCTCGGTCTGGAAGATTAACTGGAATAGGAAATGGCAACCTGCTACAGTATTCTTGCCTGGAAAATTCCGTGGAGAGAGGAGCCCTGCAGGCTACAGTCCATGGGATCACAAAGAGTCAGACATGACTGCTACTGAGCAAACACACACATAACCAAAAATTACCACTATTCACCTAACTTGAAGCTAATCCTCATTCACCTTCTAAGACTGGCCTCATAGTGTATAAGACTTCCTGGGTCCTTGGAAGCATATATTATTACAGTGTCACTAAAGGAAGATTCATTTAATAGGTAATTATGCTAAAGTCAGAGAAGGCAATGGCACCCCACTCCAGTACTCTTGCCTGGAAAATCCCATGGATGGAGGAGCCTGGTAGGCTGCAGTCCATGGGGTTGCTAAGAGTCAGAAACGACTGAGCGACTTCACTTTCAATTTTCACTTTCATGCATTGGAGAAGGAAATGGCAACCCACTCCAGTGTTCTTGCCTGGAGAATCCCAGGGACGGGGGAGCCTGGTGGGCTGCTGTCTACGGGGTCGCACAGAGTCGGACGTGACTGAAGTGACTTAGCAGCAACAGCAGGAGCTATAAAGTGGATGAATTTGTGATTGTAAATGACTTTAACAGACAAGTAAGAACAAGAAGTTGAAATAATTGGGGTAGTAATAGTTAAGGCAAAGTGTTAGAGCATAATGATGGTTTACTTTAGGTTCTATGGGGAAGATATCTCTGAAAAAATACTGTGACCTTAGATTTGAGTGATGAAAAGAAATCACCTCAAGGTTGTATCATAGGAAGAGTAGCTTAGGCAGAGAGAAGAGAGATTGTACAGACATGTTTGGGTTTAAAAAAAGAAAAAGAAACCCTCAGTGGACTCAGAATACAGAGTGTGAGTAGAATTAAGAGAGGAGGATATGAGGTGTAAAGCTAGGCAGGGACCAACCAGATGATTTGTGACATTTTATGCCATTGAAGGAGTTAATATTTTATTCAAAAGATAGCAAGAAGTCATTGTAAAGCTCTGAACATGGGCATGACACACTCTGATGTATATTTCAAAAATATTCTCTGGCCAATGTTTAAAGAACATTACAACTGTTTGTTGTTATTGTGCAGTTGCTCCATTGTGTCTGACTGTTTGTGACCCCATGCACTGCTGCATGCCAGGCTTCCCTGTCCTTCACTATCTCCCTGAGTTTGCTCAAACTCCTGTCCATTAAGTCAATGATGTCATCCAACCATCTCATTCTCTGTCACCCCCTTCTCCTCCCTCAGCCTTTCCTAGCATCAGGGTCTTTTCCAATGTTCATCTCTTTGCATCATGTGGTGAAAGTGTTGGAGCTTCAGCTTCAGCATCAGTCCTTCCAATGAATATTCAGGGTTGATTTCCAATAGGATTGACTGGTTGATCTCCTTGCTATCCAAGGGACTCTCAAGAGTCTTCTTCTCCAGCACCACAGTTTGAAGGCATCAGTTCTTTGGCACTTAGCCTTCTTTATGGTCCAACTCTCACATCCATACACAGCTACTGGAAAAATCATAAGTTTGACTATATGGACCTCTGCATCACTTTACGTCCCAAATTTTGTGGTGTTGGAGAAGACTCTTGAGAGTCCCTTGAACTGCAAGGAGATCCAACCAGTCCATCCTAAAGGAGATCAGTCCTGGGTGTTCTTTGGAAGGACTGATGCTGAAGCTGAAACTCCAATACTTTGGCCACCTCATGCGAAGAGTTGACTCACTGGAAAAGACTCTGATGCTGGGAGGGATTGGGGGCAGGAGGAGAAGGGGATGACAGAGGATGAGATGGCTGAATGGCATCACCAACTCGATGGACATGAGTTTAAGTTAACTTCAGGAGTTGGTGATAGACAGGGAGGCCTGGCGTCCTGTGATTCATGGGGTTGCAAAGAGTTGGACACAAGTGAGTGACTGAACTGACTGACTGACTGATGTCCCACATTTATATCATTTGACTTAGCAATCTCTTGAACAGCATGTTGTAGGAAATTAATAGTTTTGTTCTTAACATTTGTCTATTTTACTTGAATTGATATCAACAAGCATATTTTGACTTCTTCATGCTATCTCTCTTTTTTAAGAGATCTCCTTCTGAATATTCCCACCTTCTATATAATCAATGAAGTTCTATTAATTGCAATTTAATTTCTTCTAGTTGCTTCCATATTATACATTCCACTTCTCTTACTATATCCAACTTGTGGGATTTAAATTTAACAAAAATATTGATTAGGAGTATAAATTCTAGAGTCAAATTAAAAGATTCTAATCCTTGCTCTAGCATTTAACTACCTCTGTGATTTGTGGCAAATTAATTCTTTGTGCCTTAGTTCCCTTATCAGTAGATATAACAGTACATTATTCATAGGTTTATTGGAAAGGTTACATCAGTTTATACATATAAAGCTCATAGTGCTTGATATATTTTAAGTATTCTAAAATTTTTTTCAGTAAATGTTAACACATTGTAGAAGTTGAAATGTGACCTCCCAAAAGACATGTCTACATGTAAACATAATTTTATTTGTAAAAGGGGTCTTGGTATACATAATTTGCACAAGAATCTAAAGATGATATCATTCTAGGTTAGGATGGGCTCTAAAGCCAGTTATGGGTGTTTTTATAAGAGACCATGAAAGACACACAGAGAGGAAGAATGAAGGTAGAAATGGAAATGACACATGTACAAGCCTAGGAACACCTAGAACTGCTGGTTTCCACAAAAAGAGCTAGTAGAGAGGCATGGACTGTATTTCTCCCTCAGAGCCTCCAAAAGGAACCAACACTTCCAACACCTTGGTTTTGGAGAACTGTGAGAGAATGAATGTTGTTTTATGTCATCCAGTTTGTGATAAATTATTATAGCAGCAGTTCAATTCCTGGGTCAGGAAGATCCTTTGGAGAAGGAATAGGCTACCCACTCCAGTATTCTTGGGCTTCCCTTGTGGCTCAGCTGGTAAAGAAACTGTCTGCAATGAGGGAGACTTGGATTTTATACCTGGATTGAGACGATCCCCTGGAGAAGGGAAAGGCTACCCATTTCAGTATTCTGGCCTGGAGAATTCCATGGACTGTATAGTCCAAAGGGTCACAAAGAGTCAGACACGAATGAGTGACTTTCACTTCACTTATAGCAATACTAGGAAACTAATATACACATTCATGGTGTTAAAATATCTCATTTTCTCCCACAAACCAAGACAAAATTCTTAGCTAGCTTTTATCTCTTTCCTGTGTCCAAGGCCATTTCATGTTGTTGAAGTCATCTAGGTTTTTCATTTTCATTTTGTTATAATTTTGTGTTGTCTCCATATTTTTACAAACCATCCCTTAATTGTTATATTACAATTCACAATTATTGTATTAATAATTACTTAGTCATATAATTTATAGATGTTTCATTCCATAATATTTATAAAGTCCACATCTTTTCTCTTGGATTTATTTTTGGCTTTGTAAGAATACATACTCAAATAACTCATTAAGAAAAACTTTGTGAGTGGAAAATATTCCTTTCTTACATAATGATAATGTCTTCATCTGGTCCTCACACTTAACTGCTATTCTGGCTGAGGACAGGAAACAAGATGCCAAGCACTCTTTCCCTAGAACACTGGGACGATGCTTGTTGCTTCAAGCTCTCTTTGTTGCTGTCGCCATTGGATTCTCATTGTTCATTTAGATAATCTATGTTCATCTTTATTTAGTTAGTTAGCTTTAGAATTTCTTCTTTTTTTCCCTAGCACTTGGTAAGTTTATTCAGCCAGAAATATCTTATTAGTTCTGAAAACAAAATTTTCATTTCCTCAAATAAAATAGGTTTAATCTCCCGGCAGGTGAGAGATTCCTTCTCTTAGTAGGGAAGTTTCTTATCATTTCTGTCTGCCTTTATCACTTGCTTACTTTTTAGGCCTATACAATTACTTTGGAATTTCTTTTTCTGAGAAATTTTTGGAGTCAGATGCTCTATGATTGGGGAACTGATGCAAAATTTGTCTTTGAAATAATTCCCAGGTGAAATATCCAGATGCTTCTTTCAGAGTCTGTCCCTTTTGGATCTCTTCTCATTATCCTTGCATTCTTCCAGATAAATTCTTTGTTTTATAAATACTCCCTGGCACCTGATGAAGTTACAGAGGCTTTATACCTGCTTGGTTTCAGTGTCAAGCTCCAGAAATGCTTACCATTCTGTTATGCTAGTGATACCTCTCTTAACTTTCTGAGGTTAACTATGAATTTATTTTTATAGTTTGCCAATGAAACTGATGAAATTTACATTAAAAGGGAGTTAAAAATTTATGATTGAACATCTAGAATCAGAATAGAGGTGAATTTCTGGGAGAGGTTAATGACTTAAGTTTAAGATATCTGCAGTGGTTTAGCCGGATTTGCTGTATTGACCTGAGATTGAGAGGGAGGTCTAAATTGAAGATAAAGATGGGAAGTCATCAACCAATAAAGCATAGTGGGATAATGAGAGCAAATGAGATTATTTAAAGAGAGCAGAGAGGAGGTAGCCAAAGATAGACTCCAAAGATACATAGCCTCCCCAGTAATTTCAAAACAAAGATGTTTTTACTGTTTTAATACATACTGGAAATTCCCATTATGTAAGATAACATGTAACAAATAGGTGATATAAAAAAAGATAATGTGTTGGGTATTTTTTTGTTTTAGAAGGTTTTAAAATAGAGAATTTTCTGCTGGTCCAGTGGTTTGGATTCCTCTCTTCCATTGTGAGAAGACCAGATTTGATCCCTGGTTGGGGAACTAAGATCCTGCAAGCTGTGTTGCATAGGAAAAAAAAAAAGAAGGTTTGAAAATAGAAATCCTATGTTAGGTGGAGCCTTAAAGTTGAGTTTATAAGATGTGATGGTGGTAAACTTCCAAAAATCGATTACTTTTCCTATAAAATGGGTGTGCAATGCCTAGTATAAATTTATATGTGTAAAATGTAATGTTTATACTCTGATGCTATTATGATTATTACTAGTGTATCATCATCAGCATATTTAAAGCAGCATGGCATGTAGAGTTCCAAACTTATATACTGCAAGAAAACCTAGTGGAAAATGCAGATTATGGGAAGATCATGTGTGTGTCTATGGTCGTGTACCTACTTTCTGCTTTTTACTTATTTTTTCCTACTTTACTCTCTCTTTCTTTAAAAACTCAACTGAGTGCCAATTGTTCAAATATGATTTAAAAGAGCAGAGAAATTATTCTATTAAGTTTATGATTTCCTTAAGGCACCCGACCTCTGGGAGAAGGCAATGGCACCCCACTCCAGTACTCTTGCCTGGAAAATTCCATGGGCAGAGGAGCCTGGTAGGCTGCAGGCCATGGGGTCGCTAAGAGTCGGACACGACTGAGCGACTTCACTTTCACTTTTCACTTTCATGCATTGGAGAAGGAAATGGCAACCCACTCCAGTGTTCTTGCCTGGAGAATCCCAGGGATGGGGGAGCCTGGTGGGCTGCCATCTATGGTGTCACACGGAGTCGGACACGACTGAAGCGACTTAGTTTAGTTTAAAGCGTATCTATATACAGAACTTGAAATCACTAGAAGAAATGTAGCTAGCTACTTTTCCTTTTCTGCTCAATTATACACACATTTTTGGAGAAAGGTGACAGAAATATCAGTGCTTTTTAAAATGTACATTCACTAATTTCAAAATAAAATTGCTTAAACTGCTTAGAAGAGTCTTTAGGATCTTCTGTTGGCACCACAGTTCAGTACTACTGCCAAGTCTTCCATATTTCATGATATTATTGAAAATGTGTTCCTGGCCCATATCCATATTCCCGCAGACATTCATGCATTCAACATAGATCTTTAGTTATGTGGCCTCTGATGGGCCCTATAATTGACATGTGTATTTCAGAAGGAGAAAAATAGAAAAGGTCCAGCTCTCATGGAGCTTCCAGTCTAGCAGGATTTCACAGATGTAAACAAGCAAGCAAATGAAAGATGATGGTTGAGATAATGCTAAACATCCAAACAAACTAACACTGTGAGAGGGATAGTGTGAAGCTATGCTTTTCTGATAAGGTTTGATGATACTCTGTGAATGTCTATGTTTTCCAGTTGGTGTTTCATTTGTCAATTTGGTTTTCTATTTTACTTCAAGTCAATCGAGGACAGATACTTGCCATGAAATATCAAGGAAGAAGTCTTAAAGAAGAGGCAAGAAGGGGCTTCACTGACTGAAAATAGAGATGCTCACAGCAGTGTATATGGCCAGTGACTCAAAATTCTCAAGAGGAGGAAGAACAGTTAGGTGAAAATGACATAAAGATTAAAAGAAAGGTTATTTTAGGAGTTTGTCATGAACAGGTACACACTACTATATATAAAATAAATAAACAACAGATGGTGACTGCAGCCATGAAATTAAAAGACGCTTACTCCTTGGAAGAAAAGTTATGACCAACCTAGATAGCATATTGAAAAGCAGAGACATTACTTTGCCAACAAAGGTACATCTAGTCAAGTCTATGGTTTTTCCAGTAGTCATATATGGATGTGAGAGTTGGACTGTGAAGAAGGCTGAGCACCGAAGAATTGATGCTTTTGAACTGTGGTGTTGGAGAAGACTCTTGAGAGTCCCTTGGACTGCAAGGAGATCCAACCAGTCTATTCTAAAGGAGATCAGTCCTGGTGTTCTTTGGAAAGAATGATGCTGAAGCTGAAACTCCGGTACTTTGGCCACCTCATGCGAAGAGTTGACTCATTGGAAAAGACTCTGATGCTGGGAGGGATTGGGGCAGGAGGAGAAGGGGACGACCGAGGATGAGATGGCTGGATGGCATCCCTGTCTCGATGGATGTGAGTTTGAGTGAACTCCGGGAGACGGTGATGGACAGGGAGGCCTGGCGTGCTGTGATTTATGGGGTCCCAAAGAGTCGGACATGACTGAGTGACTGAACGGAACTGAACTGAAACAACAGGGACCTACTGTGTAGCACAGGGGATTATATTCAGTATCTTGTAACAACTTACAATAGAAAAGAATCTAAAAAGATATATATATATATATATATATATATAAAGCTGAATCACTTTGCTGTACACTTGACACTAACGTAACATTGTAAATCAACTATACTTCAACTTGAAAAAAAAGAAAGAATAAATGCAATGCATGACAAAGAACTTTTAGACTTGAATTCCAGAAACAGTAAAGATGAAGAGAAACAGACCTAGCACTTATTAGTTAAGGCCATTCATAGCTCAATCATCTAAGACCATTTAATCAGCAGATATACACACACACACATATATATATTTATTTATACTGATTTATTGATTTATATATTTTATACAGGGCTTCCCAGGTGGCACTAGTGGTAAAGAACCTGCCTGCCAATGCATGAGACAGAAGAGATGTGGATTTGCTCCCTGGGTCGAGAAGATCCCTTGGAGGAGGGCATAGCAATCCACTCTAGTATTCTTGTGGAGAATCCCATGGAGAAAAGACCTTGGTGGGTTATAATCTATAGAATCACATAGTTTCAGGTGGTTGAACATAACTGATCCAACTTAGCATGTATGCGTGTGTGCATATTTTATACAAATATATATGATACATATTGTATTTAATTCTTCTATAACTTGTTTTCTTATTCTTCCTATTGTGGTTTATCAGAAAAAAAGATATGATTTTTTAAATTCTCATAATACATTTCCTACATTATTTAATTTCTCTTGAGAGAATTCATCTTGATTGCAAGTTTCTGCATGACCTATTGCTTTAGCCAAATCACCAAGTTATTTCTCAAATTGAGAAACATACATTATAAAAAACAAGTGAGATGATGAAACGTGAGCCATGCTGGGGTGCAGAATCAATTTCAGCAATCAACAAGCAACATTAGGCAGTGTTAAAATCCAAGAATCTGAAAAAGGGAATAAGGGAGCTCTAAAAGATGAGAGGTTGTAAAGACCAAGTACTCTCTTGAACATTTTCCCTGGGGTTGTAAAGCCAATCTTATCTTGAAGAAGGCCACCATATTTCTTACATTTTAGTCATCCATCTCTTATATCCTGATGCTCACTAAGTCAGTTTTAAAATAAATTCAGACATTTAAGGAGTTTCCTAAATGATATTGCCTTTATTTTTGCTATTTAAAATCTATGCTAATCAGTTTGGACTACTCTTGACTGTGTGGGATGTATGGAATAGCCAGTCTCCTTGGGAGTAAAAGACTCTTTTTATGTTTTATATCAACAACTGCAGCACGTCTCAATACTTGATATCTTATGCATACCCCATTTAGGATAGAGCTCCTAAATAAAAACTCTCAGCATTTGCTCTTTTGCTCATCTTATCGGCATTACTGTAAAACATGGTTCATTCTCATTCCACAGAAGCAGCAGAAATTCTACCCTCATCTTTTTATATTGATTTGACGGGTATAAAATGCAGGTAAATCTTGATATTCACGTTGTTGTTTCATTGAGATGGAAAGCTATTGACGTTGCAGGAAGTGGATATCCAAATGCTTTTCAAAGTAGCTCAATCCTCTGAAAAACACTTTTTCTGTTTCAGTTTCCAGGTACTCTGTAAAGTATCTCTTCTCAAAATGGAATTCCTTTCCCCCTTTAAACTTGCAGACTACATTTGCTAACATCCATGAGGCTAACTATTGAGGTATTCAAGTCAACAATAATAAATGCCAGGGGTCCATGTCCTTGATATTCACAGATCAAGATGGGTAGTCCCATAAAAATGGAGTATTTTTCATATGTGCCTTTGTAATATAAATTTTAGCAACTTGGGAACATTACTCAGAGATCTATTATTCTACTTTAGCAATCTCTGTTAACTTCCTCCAACTATATGTGAGATGGCAGTGGTGAGCAAGTGGAGACAGACTTCTTAATCCCATAATAACTAGAATACATCGTATATTTTTTAATTGTTTATGCATGTGTGCATGCATGCTCAGTCACTTCAGTCATGTCTGACTCTTGTCACTCTATGGACTGTCGCCCGCCAGACTCCTCAGTTTAAGAGGTTCTGCAGATAAGGATACTGGAGTAGGTTGCCATGCCCTCCTGGGAAAGATTGAGGGCAAGAGGAGGAGGGGAAACAGAAGATGAGATGGTTGGATGGCATCACTGACTCAACGGACATGAGTTTGAGCAAACTCAGGGAGGTAGTGAAGGACAGGGAAGCCTGGTGAGTTGTAGTTCATGGTGTTGCAAAGAGTTAGACATGATAGCAACTGACCAACAACTCTTGCTTTGCAGGCAGATTCTTTACTGCTGAGACACCTGGGAACCCCCTTAATTGTTTATGAAGTGAAGTGAAGTGAAGTTGCTCAGTTGTGTCCAACTCTTTGCGACCCCATGGACTATAGCCTATCAGGCTCCTCTGTCCATGGGATTTTCCAGGCAAGAGTACTGGAGTGGGTTGCCTTTTCCTTCTCCAGGGGATCTTCCCTATGCAAGGATTGAACCCGGGTCTCCAGATTGTGGGCAGACGCTTTATCCACTAAGCCACCAGGGAACTTAATGTTAAAATGTCACAGCCAAAGAAAAAATTAAAACCTGGTATCAGCTTCCTTGATCAGCATTAAGAAATTCCAGGTATCCTCAAATTCTACAGCTACTAAAACCTAAATATGCTCATAAAATTCTTCTTTAAAACTCCTTCTCAGTATAAGTTAACATCACAAGGGAGATTAAGTGATACAGAGACCAGAATGATAGTATCTATCACAAATCTAAACAAATTTCCAGATGGACATAATACAGGGGATAGAGTTGCAGTAGTTAAAGTCATAACACCTTCAAATTTCCCTAAAATGATGACATCAAACAAGATATTAGGAAATATAGTGAATTCAAATCAGGACAAATTTTTAAAATTTCACCCTCAATTACTCTCCATGAATTTTTGGAATGTTCAGTTCAGTTCAGTCGCTCAGTCATATCCAACTCTTTGCAACCCCATGAACCGCAGCATGCCAGGCTTTCCTGTCCATCACCAACTCCCGGAGTCCACCCAAACCCATGTCCTTTGAGTCAATGATGCCATCCAACCATCTCATCCTCTGTCATCCCCTTCTCCTCCCCCTCTCCTCAATCTTTCCCAGCATCAGGGTCTTTAAATAAGTCAGCTCTTTGCATCAGGTGGCCAAAGTACTGGAGTTTTAGCTTCAACATCAGTCCCTCCAATGAACACCCAGGACTGATCTCCTTTAGGATGGACTGGTTGGATCTCCTTGCAGTCCAAGGGATTCTCAAGAGTCGTCTCCAACACCACAGTTCAAAGCATCAATTCTTCTGCGCTCACCTTTCTTTATAGTCCAACTCTCACATCCATACATGACCACTGGAAAAACCATAGCCTTGACTAGATGAACCTTTGTTAACAAAGTAATGTCTCTGCTTTTTAATATGCTGTCTAGGTTGGTCATAACTTTTCTACCAAGGAGTAAGCGTCTTTTAAATTCATGGCTGCAATCACTATCTGCAGTGACTTTGGAGACCAGAAAAATAAAGTCAGCCACTGTTTCCACTGTTTTCCCATCTATTGCCCATGAAGTGATAGGACCAGATGCCATGATCTTAGTTTTCTGAATGTTGAGCTTTAAGCCAACTTTTTCACTCTCCTCTTTCACTTTCATCAAGAGGCTCTTTAGTTCTTCACTTTCTGCCATAGGGAAGCTTGAGATGCTGCAGTCCATGGGATCGCAGAGAGTCAGACACGACCGAGCAACTGAACAACAGAAATATAAATAAAAAAGTATTCAGTTATACACTGCTTATAGAAGATACACTCAAATCAAAATAAAACAGAAATGTTAAGTGAAACATTATTTAAAATTTTCTAGGCATTTACTAATCAAAATATAGAAAGTGTAGCTATATTGATATAGAGAAAAGTAGACATTAAGCCAGAATGTTTTGGCAGAAATAGAGTATCTCTCCATAAGAATAAATTGTTTTAGCTTAAAAAAGTATACAACATTTCAAGACATAAAAACCTCATGCTCATTTGAAAAGAACCTGATACTGGGAAAGATTGAAGGCGGGAGAAGAAGGGGACGACAGAAGATGAGATGGTTGGATGGCATCACTGACTCAGTGGACATGAGGCTGAGTAAACTCCAGGAGTTGCTGATGGACAGGGAGGCCTGTCATGCTGCAGTCCTTGGGGTCTGAAAGAGTCAGACACGACTGAGCGATTGAACTGAGCTGAACTGAGAGTATCTCTCCATAAGAATAAATTGTTTTAATTTTAAAAACTATATAACCGCTCGAGACATAAAAACCTTATGCTATAGTTTCATAATACACAAATAAATACTTACAGTTTTAAAAAGGAAAGGGCAATTAAGAAAGTATCATCATAGCGAGAGAGTTTAATATTCATTTATTCAGCCATTGTTAAACCAAGTGGACAAATCAGTGAAGTTCAGTGGCTATAAAGTTAAGGTTATGCAAAATGAATATGTTCTGGAGATCTGCTGTGCCACATAGTGCCTATATTTAGCGATATGGTATTGTGCANCATCATAGCGAGAGAGTTTAATATTCATTTATTCAGCCATTGTTAAACCAAGTGGACAAATCAGTGAAGTTCAGTGGCTATAAAGTTAAGGTTATGCAAAATGAATATGTTCTAGAGATCTGCTGTGCCACATAGTGCCTATATTTAGCGATATGGTATTGTGCACTTAAAAATTTTAAGAGGCTAGATCTTGATAACTTAGGGTGAACGGTGTCAGAATCGTGATCTCCGAAGATTTAGTTTCGGGACCAGGGGCTAGGATTGATCACTCAAGAGCTTTTATGTAGCAGGGTTTTATTAGCGAAAATGGACAGGAGAAAGCTTCTGACACAGACATCTCAAAGGGGAGGGAGAGAGCCCCCTCACTAGTCTTAACAAGGGAGCTATATATATTTTTTAATTGGTTATTACAATAAATCAAAAGAATGTCTCAAGGTTGTAAAGATCTTACCAGACCCACTCCCATAGTATACATTTTAAGATAAGAGGATTAGTCTGAAGGTTCTCAAGAAGGGGGAACATGCCTTCAAGCAAGATACATTGTTGCTATATAATCCTTAGTACAGAGTTTAAGCTGAGTTGTTCTGTTGTATAATCATCAACTCTGGGCTTAAAGAGAAAAAAGAAAAAAAAATGTTTTATATGACTAAGACTAAATAATGTTGAAAAAAGGTATTGATCTTCAGAATCGTGATCTCCGAAGATTTAGTTTCAGGACCAGGGGCCAGGATTGATCACTCAAGAGCTTTTATGTAGCAGGGTTTTATTAGTGAAAATGGACAGGAGAAAGCTTCTGACACAGACATCTCAAAGGGGAGGGAGAGAGCCCCCTCACTAGTCTTAACAAGGGAGCTATATATATTTTTTAATTGGTTATTACAATAAATCAAAAGAATGTCTCAAGGTTGTAAAGATCTTACCAGACCCACTCCCATAGTATACATTTTAAGATAACAGGATTAGTCTGAAGGTTCTCAAGAAGGGGGAACATGCCTTCAAGCAAGATACATTGTTGCTATATAATCCTTAGTACAGAGTTTAAGCTGAGTTGTTCTGTTGTATAATCATCAACTCTGGGCTTAAAGAGAAAAAAGAAAAAAAAATGTTTTATATGACTAAGACTAAATAATGTTGAAAAAAGGTATTGATCCTTTTTTGAAAAATCCTCCTTGAGAACTCCAGACCCCCCTCTTCTCCTCAGGGACCCTGGACTTTTTATCAACCTACCTAGAAATTGACTCTCTCAATCTCAAGTTATGAATTCTTAGCATTCACATACACACACACAAAGGAAAAATAATACAACAATAAGAGAACAAATAACATTTTTAAAAAAATGTGTCAACCCCCTTAACAAACACTTCACCAAAAAAGATATATAGATGGCAAATAAGCCTTTGAAAAGATACTCTACATCTTATGCCATCAGGAAAACGCAAATTAAAACCACAATGAGATATTACTACACAATATTAGAATGGCCAAAATCCAGAGCACTGGCAACACTAAACGCTGGTGAAGATGTGGGACAGGACTCTCATTTGTCACTGGTGATAATGCCATCTGGTACAGTTCCTTAGTAAGACAGTTTGACAGTTTCTTATAAAACTAGACATAGTCTTACCATAAAATTCAGCAATTAACTTTTTGATATTTATCTAAAGGAGTTAAAAACTTGCATGCACACAAAAACTTGTGCATGGGAGTTTATAGCAGCTTTATTCAAAACTGGGCTTCCCTGGTGGCTCAGAGGTTAAAGCGTCTGCCTCTAATGCAGGAGACCTGGGTTCGATCCCTGGGTCGGGAAGATCCCCTGGAGAAGGAAATGGCAACCCACTCCAGTATTCTTGCATGGAGAATCCCATGGATGGAGGAGCCTGGTAGGCTACAGTCCACGGGGTCGCAAAGAGTCGGACACAGCTGAGCGACTTCACCTTCACTTTATTCAAAACTATCAAAATTTTGAAGGCAACCAAGACTGCAGTCAGATTCTTTACTGTTTGAGCCACCAGGCAAAATCATTTTATAACAGCTTTATTCAAAACTGCCAGAATTTTGAAAATAACCAAGATGTCCTTCAGTGTCACTTCAGCCAAGTCCAACTCTTTGCAACTCCATGGACTGTAACCCACCAGGTTCCTCTGTCCATGGTACTCTTCAGGCAAGAATACTGCAGTGGATTGCCATGCCCTCCTCCAGGGGATCTTCCTGACCCAGGGATGAACTTGCATCTCCTGTGTCTCCTGCATTGCAGGTGGATTCTTTACTGCTGAGCCACTGAGGAAGCCCATCTTTCATTAGTAAAATGAATAAATAATCTGTAGTATATCCAAACAATGGAATATTATTCAGTGCTAAAAAGATATGAGCTATCAAGCCATGAAAAGACATGCTTAAATGGAACCATAAATACATACTACTAAATGAGAAAAGCTAATTTGAGAAGACTGTATACTTTTGTAATTCCAAATATATGACATTCTAAAAAAGGCAAAAATATGGAAAAGTAAAAATATCAGTGGTTTCCAAGAGTTAGATTTGAGGGATAAATAGGTGGAGCACAGAGGCATTTAAAGTGAAAGTTAAAGCCACTCAGTCATTTCCGACTCTGGAACCACATGGACTATACAGTCCATGGAACTCTCCAGGCCAGAATCCTGGAGTGGGTAGCCGTTTCCTTCTTCAGGGAATCTTCCCAACCCAGGGATCAAACCCAGGTCTCCTGCATTGCAGGTGGATTCCTTACCAGCTGAGCCACCAGGGAAGTTCTGGGAGGATTTTAGGAGCAGCAAAAATACTCTATATGACACCTTATGATGGATATATGTCATTACACATTTTTCCAAACCCATAGAATAAACCATAATGTAAATTAAAATTTTGAGTGACTATGATATCTAACCATAAGTTTATCAATTGTAACAAATGTATTACTCAGGCGGGGATGTTGATAATGGAAAAGGCTATGGATATGTAATGTCACTGAGCATATGGGATACAGCATATCTCTACATCTTCCTCTCAATTTTGTTGTGATCCTAAAACTGCCATTAAAAATAGTTTTAAAACAAAAAGGAAGGAGACACAGGAAATCTTTTCGAGGGGATGAATATGTTTAATACCTTGATTTTGGTGATGGTATTATGAGAGTATGCATATGCCCAAGCTCAATATGTATATATTAAATATGTGTAATTTTTTATACTAAGCATACTTCAATAAATATAGAGAAAAAATTACAAAGAATGTGTACAATTTGATCAGCTGAACATATAAACAACTCAGCTCCCAACAACCAGTAAGGGTGTTTGTCTAGTTACTGGGCCATGAATTATGTATGTCTCAGCAAACCTCAGAGTCATTATCATTCAGAGCATATTCTAAGACCACAGTGCAATTAGGTGAGAAATTAATAAAATTTAACTTTAAAGTGACAATAAAATTGGAAATTGAAAGTTACACATTCCCAAATAACTCATGGGTCAGAGAAAAATATAAAAATGGAAATGCAAAAATTCTAAGAATTGATTGATAATTAAAATGCTACACATCAATAATTGAAGGCTACATTTAAAGATATTAACTCAAATGTTCATATTGGAAAAAGCTAAATGTTTATTAGAAATTAGATGATGAGCACTAGAATAAACTCAGCAAATATTAAAATAAATGAATTTAATAAATATAAGGGATAAAATAATGAGAATTTACATGGCTAATTTACATTATTTGAAAAGGCTGATAAAGTAGGTAAACTTGCTTAACAGTTGATCAGAAAAGGAGAGAAGAAAAACTGAATAAATCATTGCTGGAATGTAAAAAGGGAATATAGCTTAAATAACACACTCAAGATTTAAGAGACAAAAAGAATGTACAATTAAAAGTCATGACACCACTTGAAAACAAGTGGTGCTGGGAAAACTGGTCAACCATTTGTAGAAGAATGAAACTAGATCACTCTCTAACACCACACACAAAAATAAACTCAAAATGGATTAAAGATCTAAACGTAAGACCAGAAACTATAAAACTACTAGAGGAGAACATAGGCAAAACACTTTCTGACATAAATCAAAGCAGGATCTTCTATGATCCACCTCCCAGAATACAGGAAATAAAAGCAAAAATAAACAAATGGGATCTAATTAAAATTAAAAGCTTCTGCACAACAAAGGAAACTATAAGCAAGGTAAAAAGACAGCCTTCTGAATGGGAGAAAACAATAGCAAATGAAGCAACTGACAAACAACTAATCTCAAAAATATACAAGCAACTTATGCAGCTCAACTCCAGAAAAATAAATGACCCAATCAAAAAATGGGCCAAAGAACTAAACAGACATTTCTCCAAAGAAGACATACGGATGGCTAACAAACACATGAAAAGATGCTCAACATCACTCATTATCAGGGAAATGCAAATCAAGACCACAATGAGGTACCATTTCACACCAGTCAGAATGGCTGCGATCCAAAAGTCTACAAGCAATAAATGCTGGAGAGGGTGTGGAGAAAAGGGAACCCTCTTACACTGCTGGTGGGAATGCAAACTAGTACAGCCACTATGGAGAACAGTGTGGAGATTCCTTAAAAAACTGCAAATAGAACTGCCTTATGACCCAGCAATCCCACTGCTGGGCATACACACCGAGGAAACCAGAATTGAAAGAGACACATGTACCCCAATGTTCATTGCAGCACTGTTTATAATAGCCAGGACATGGAAACAACCTAGATGTCCATCAGCAGATGAATGGATAAGAAAGCTGTGGTACATATACACAATGGAGTATTACTCAGCCATCAAAAAGAATTCATTTGAATCAGTTCTAATGAGATGGATGAAACTGGAACCTATTATACAGAGTGAAGTAAGCCAGAAAGAAAAACACCAATACAGTATACTGACACATATATATGGAATTTAGAAAGATGGCAATGATGACCCTGTATGTGAGACAGCAAAAGAGACACAGATGTATAGAAAGAACTTTTGGACTCTGTGGGAGAGGGAGAGGGTGGGATGATTTGGGAGAATGGCATTGAAACGTGTATACTATCATGTAAGAACGAAGCACAAGCCTATGTTCGATACAGGATACAGGATGCTTGGGGCTGGTGCACGGGGATGATCCAGAGAGATGATATGGGGTGGGAGGTGGGAGGGGGACTCAGGATTGGAAGCTAATATACACCCATGGTGGATTCATGTCAATGTATGGCAAAACCAATATGGTATTGTAAAATAAAGTAAAAATAAAATTAAAAAAAAAAAGTCATGACAGCAAATTTGAAAGTTTGCATTAAATTTGCAATTTCCTAGCAAAGCAGAACTCACCAAACTCTCTGGAGGGTAGTAGAAATAATTATTCTACTACCATTTTAAAAACGCACCAGTAGTTAAAATCCTCTATTAGAGAATAAACCAAATCTCCAAAATTTTATAAGCAAGTTCAGTTAAATATTCCAGAAATAGTTGATTCCAGAATCATTCAAGTTTTTTAAAAAAATTAAAACAGAAGAGGCAGGTAAATAATTCATTAAATTTTATGAAGCCAGCATTGCCTTTATGTTAAAATAAGACAGACAAGAGGTAGCACTGCAGAGGAATATTAATTCCTCTGACATTAATCATGGTTACACCTACAAAAATCTCAAAAATGTACATTGACAAAATAATCCATCAGTACTCATCTCAAGAATGCTAGGATCATTTAATTTTAGGAAAGCTCTTAATATAATTCATCCCATTAGCATATCAAAGATGAAACAAAGTTATATTAACATGGAAATAGAGGCATAAATTATAGTAGGTAGAATTTAATCCACATCCATGATAAAAAGTTTTAATAAGCCACATCTTAAAAAGATGATGATTGTCTAACCAAAAACTACAGTGCAATCATATATAGTGATATGAGTACATTTATTCCCTTCAAATTCAGAAACAAGGGGAGAATGAGGAGGTAATTGTTCTTTACATTATTTACTCTCCTTTTCATCATTTGCTGAGCTCATAGTCATAAGACATTGAAAAAAAAAGTATTTTAAGGGTTTAAAGATAATAGACAATAATGTTA